>JAOWBW010001791.1:0-193594 GCA_026119855.1 Campanula takesimana
ACTACCTTAACCAATAAAGAAGTAAACTCTCAATTCTTAGATGCACTAGGTTCCAGATATGTGCACAAGGCAAGTCATCTGGAAGATTCTGGATTCTAGACACTTGGCCTCTGCGCCAGCTTATACGCTAACTTAAAAGTGTATGAACTAAAGCTTGATCGAATTGACGAAACTGAAGGCAAAGGAAAACTTGTTTCCTATGTTGCGCAAAAAGGAACCTGCGCCTGCTCAAACTCAGACAAAGTCTCTACTTCCTCTCTGCTTGAAATGGATGATGATGATTTCGCTATGTTTGTTAAGCGATTCCAAAAATTCAGGAAATTCTCAAAACCTGGATCTTCAAGTATTACTCCTGCAAAGTTCTCTCGTGAAAGAGACTCAAATAAAGATGATGACTTGGTTTGCTACAACTGTAGAAAGCCTGGTCATTTGCATCAAAATGCCCTACTTCAAGATTTGAGTACATGAAGAGGAATCCTGCGCAGAGATTTTCAAAGCAGCGCGGAATGGTTGCTGAAGAAGACCCTGCTGAGAAGCAACTCAAGACCTGGATAGAGACTGACACTGAAGACAGTGATGATGATGACTCTGAGGATGGACTGCTCTGCTTAATGGCTAATGCTGACATCGATTCAGACAATGATCCTGATATGGACACAAAGACTGCGCCAAGGACAATTCAGAAGAAAGGTCCCACTATCATTGAACTGGCAGAAATGGGACATCTAACTCCAACCAGACAGAATGGCAAGTACTTATTTGCCAGAGCAGACCTAACGAAGAAATTTGTTGCTGCGCCAACACGCAAAGAATCTCTTGAAATTCCTGCTGAAATTGTAAAAGAAAAGGATGACTCTGCTGCTGAGCGCGAGTCTATTTTTTCAGCAAGCTGAAAAGGTAATCAAAAGATTCAATTCTATGAAAGAAGCAGTGGACTTATCAATTGGAGAAATTTCACATCTTAAGACGGAGAAAACTCTTTTAAAATCTGAGATCACCTCCTTAAGGAGCAGATTAAGAGCATGACTCCTCTTACTGAAAAGAAACGTTTCTTAACAGATCAAAATGCGTATTTAAAGCAAGAAACGAAGAATGGCTGCTCAAGTAGCTGATCTCACAAAGATCACTGATGAGTGGACTAAATCTCGTGTCACTATGGATCAAATTCTAGAATCCAAAAAAGCCAGTGGAGATAAGGAAGGCTTGGGGTTCTCAACTAGTGACAACTTTAAATGCGTAGTTTACTCTGAAAGGAAAAGGAATTTACACCACAAGCAAACTATTGAAATTCCTAAAGCAAAGCATTCTGCTTCAATGGGTAAAGGATAGGAGAAAGTCCAGAGACAAAATTTCCATTATGTCTACCCAAAGAAGCAAACTGGAAAAGCCAAGGGTAAGGCTAAAGTTGAATCTGCGCTTGACAACGCACCTTTTGATATTTGCTGCGCTTCTCCTTCGAATGTCAAATCTGCGCATAAGGGTCATGCGCATGAAAGCCATGCACCTCAACGCCAGATGCGCATACTTAAGAAAAGCGCACCAAAACTTCAAAAAATGGTGTTTGTCAAAGCTAGTTCATCTGCTCCAGTAAAGAATGCCGCGCCAAAGAAAATTAAAGAGTTTGTAAAAACCCAATCTATAAGTGGCTTTCATCATGTTTTGTGTGTGATGGTTTAGGTCACAAGGCTGCAGAATACCTTTTGCGATTTGCTCCTAATGCCAAGGGATGTAAAAATCCTAAGGTCAGACAGGAGTGGGTTGTCAAAAAGTTGCTAACTTTAGGACCCAAGAATAAAGGGGACCTGCATTTTTAATGTCTATTTTTCAGGTCTCCTGCTTCACTGCGCACTCTTCACATGCTAAAGCTCATATATGGTACCTCGACAGTGGATGTTCTAGACACATGACTGGAGATGCTACCGCTCTGAAGATGTGCATGAAGGAAGAGGTCCCTCTGTAACTTTTGGAGACAACAACAAAGGGCACATAGTTGGATATGGAAGAATCAGAAAAGATAAAGTGTGCATTGAGAAAGTTGCGCTTGTAGAAGGACTTAAGCACAACCTGCTCTCCATATCTCAATTCTGCGATAAAGGTTTGGAATGTCAACGCACTGCTATATCAAAAATGGCATATCTGGACTGACTTTGCTCACAGGGACTCGTAAGACTAATGTTTACATTATTGATCTTACTACTATAAATTCTATCACTAATCTCTGTTTTGTAGCAAAGAATGTAAGTGAAAGCAGCTGGCTATGGCATAAGCGCTTAAGTCATTTGAACTTCAAGTATTTGGCTAAGCTAGGAAGGGAAAATCTTGTCAAAGGACTTCCCAAAGTAGATGACCATCATGACAGAAATGCGCAGCATGCCAGCTCGGTAAACAACCTAAGCAGTCTTTCTCCAGCAAGATTGTCTCCTCAACTTCCAAATGTTTACAACTGCTTCACATGGACTTGTTTGGACCGGTCACCACTGCGAGCATTGGAGGAAACAAATATACTTTAGTCGTGGTGGATGACTACTCAAGATACACATGGGTCGAAATGATGATATCCAAAGATGACTGCTATGATATCTTGACTGCGCTATTTCGAAAGCTCCAAACTCAAAAGAAGACGACATCGTGAGTGTTAGATCAGACAATGGAACTGAATTCAAGAATAACGGTGTTGCTCAATACTACGATGACCATGGAATTGATCACAATTTCTCTGCTGCTGGAGTTCCTCAACAAAATGGCGTTGTGGAAAGAAAGAATCGCACGTTGATTGAGGCTGGAAAAACAATGATAGCAGAAGCTAAGCTTCCAAAGTATTTATGGGGAGATGCTGTCAACACTGCTTACTTTACTCAGAATAGATCCCTTATCAACAAAGCCTACAACAAGACTCCATATGAGCTATGGAGAGGAAGAGCGCCCAACATTGCTTTCTTCAAGATTTTTGGCTGCAAATGCTATATGCTCTACAATGGCAAAGATCATAGAGGTAAATTCGATGCCAAAGCAGATGAAGGTATTTTCGTTGGGTATGCCAAACATTCTAAAGCTTTTCATGTTTTAATAGAACTACTCTAGTAATTGTAGAATCTGTACATGTTACTTTTGATAAGCATTCTCTCCTTGAGCCACATTTGGCTCCAAATGATTCTGATGATTCTGCTGAGAATGTTGAGACAGGTACGCAGCCTCAAACTGCTTCTGTGCAGAATAATAATCAAATTGATCAAAATCAGAATCAAGCAAGTCCATCTCATGCGCATTCACCAGATGCTGCGCCAGAAGTCACAACTCCTGATGCGCAAACTCCTCCTCCTGCGCATGATGTTTCTCCGCTTCAGCAAATCACATTCGATGACCTTGATGCTGGAACAAATGAAGTACCCATTGAAGATCTTCGTATTCCTACTACTCAACCTAACTTACCTCCTGAGGTTCGTAAAGTTAGAGATCATCCAACTTCAAACATCATTGGTGATCTCAATGTAGGGGTTCGTACTAGGAGAGCATCAAACTTTGATGATGAATATCACTCCTTTATCTCTCAAATCGAACTAAAGAAGATTGATGAAGCGCTCCAAGATTCAAGCTGGGTTACTGCTATGCAAGAAGAGCTGAACCAATTTGAGCGCTGCAAGGTTTAGACCTTAGTTCCCAGACCTCATGATCAAGGCGTTATTGGTACAAAATGGGTATTCAAAAACAAGATGGATGAGAATGGAAGCATCACCAGGAACAAAGCTAGGTTGGTTGCGCAAGGCTATAGGCAAGAAGAAGGAATCGACTATGATGAAACTTTTGCGCCTGTGGCAAGACTAGAAGCTATCAGAATTTTCTTAGCTTATGCCTCTCACAAGAAATTCAAGCTTTATCAAATGGATGTGAAGAGCGCATTTCTCAACGGTGAACTCCAAGAGACGGTCTACGTAGCTCAACCTCTTGGATTTGAAGATAGCTGATTTCCAAATCACGTCTTCAAGCTTCAAAAATCTTTGTATGGACTTAAGCAAGCTCCAAGAGCATGGTACGATACGCTATCAAAATTCCTACTAGAGAAAGGCTTCAAGCGCGTAAAATCGATACAACTCTTTTTATTGCTAAGTATAATGATCATTCTTTACTTGTTCAAATTTATGTCGATGATATTATATTTGGTTCTAATAATGAGTTACTTTGTAAGCGCTTTGAGAAGCTCATGAAAAGAAAGTTTGAGATGAGCATGATGGGAGAACTCACATTCTTCCTCGGGCTTCAAATCAAGCAATTGAATGATGGCATCTTCATAAATCAAGCCAAGTACACAAGAGACCTAATCAAGAAATTTGGACTTGAGAATGCTAAAGCATACGACACTCCAATGGCTACGGGCAATAAGTTTGACAAAGACTTGAAAGGTAAGAAAGTTGATCAAACTTTATATCGAGGTATGATTGGCTCTCTCCTTTATCTTACTGCAAGTAGGCCAGATATTATGTTTAGTGTTTGTGTCTGTACGCGCTATCAAGCGGACCCTAGAGAAGCGCACTTAACTGCTGTTAAACGCATTATTCGTTATCTTTCTGGAACTGTTAACCTTGGACTTTGGTACACCAAGATTCGAATTTCGATTTGCTAGGTTATTCAGATGCAGATTACGCAGCATGCACAATTGACAGGAAGAGCACAAGTGGAACTTGTCATTTCCTTGGAAATCGACTTGTTACATGGGCAAGCAAGAAGAAAGCTGCTGTGTCCATATCCACTACAGAAGCTGAATACATTGCTGCTGGGAGCTGCTGCTGCCAAATCCTATGGATGAAGCAACAATTGGTGGACTATGGAATTCATGAAGCAAACTGTCCAATTTTCTACGATAATATGTCCACCATAGCTCTCTCCAACAATCCTGTCATGCATTCAAAGATAAAGCACATCGACATCAAATATCACTTTCTCAAGGACCACGTGGAAAAAGGAAACATTCATTTAGAGCACGTGGGCACAGACAATCAAATTGCTGATATCCTCACAAAGACTCTTGACGCAAAAAGATTTGTCTTCTTGAGAGGAGAAATGGGTATGCTTGAACTTAGCTAATTGTCCATATGATTTGTCAATACTAATGATCTTGTGTTTACTTGATAATTCTCTAAGATAGGAAATGCCTCATGCGCCTGCGCATATGAAGCGCACAAGATGTTGCGCACAAGGCAAATTTTTTTGAGTTTTCAAAGAAACTCTGCGCATTATACTGATGTGCATGAACCTCACGTGCATACCCCGTGGACCTCAGTATATCAGTCTTCTGGTGTCTGCTCCCTTAGATCCCTCAAGTGGTCACTGTGCAGGCAAAGATTCAAGAGCAGCTGGATGCGCAGGATGCTAGGCTCGATGCGCAGGCCAGTATGCTACAAGGCATTGATTGTGCCATTAAGGGGGAGAGTTATCTAACAAAGGCAAATAGGGAGAGAACAAAGGCATTAAGGGGAGAGATTAAGGGGGAGAGTAATCTATCAAAGGCAAAAAGTTCCGATTTGATGCTCCCGCTTCAAATAATTGAAGCTCTGCGCAAAGCAATTTGGGAAGCTACAAGATGAAGTGCGCAGAACTCTCTCTCAAAGGTGAAATGCATCATTGCTTTTCCCAAAACCTAGTTCAATTCAAACTTTTTGTTTGTGGAACAATGAACGCATTATTTCAAACTTCATGCGCATATACTTAACTGCTCATATTTTCTGTGCATGATGTTTTAAACATTCAGTTTAAACGCATACCAATCCTAAACTCATATTATCTGTATGCACTGAATGATATTTCTGTCTTTCCCATATTGTAAGTTATATCTTTTGGTTAGACTAGAAATCTATAACATTGGCTAGTGTGTGCATTGACTTGAGGCATGATTTACCATTCACATTTTTATGGACATGTTATTATCAAGTACAATGAATTGCCTATGTTATAGTAGGTAATGGCATCAATCATTTAGGGGGAGATTGTTGGGTATGCTTATTTTTTAACCCTCCCAAATTATGTTAGAATTGATTGATACCATCACCTATGGTTATTTTTTATGGACTTTAGGATCTTATGTAAGAAGTTTTATAACTTCAACTTTTAGCTAAGTCCACCTTTTAGAATAGGCTTAGTGGTTAGGGCTTGTGCTTAGAATTGAGATTTCTATTACTGAAGACCAAGTATAATGCGCAGCGCAGAGCATTCCATGCGCAGCGCAGAGCATTCCATGCGCAGCGCAGAGCATTCCATGCGCAGCGCAGAGCATTCCATGCGCAGCGCAGAGCATTCCATGCGCAGCGCAGAGCATTCCATGCGCAGCGCAGAGCATTCCATGCGCAGCGCAGAGCATTCCATGCGCAGCGCAGAGCATTCCATGCGCAGCGCAGAGCATCATCTGCTCATCTTCATGCGCCGTGAACATTTGCTCATTTCCATGCGCAGAACATTATCTGCTCGCTTTCATGTGGAGAACAACACTTGCTTAGTTTTCATGAGCAGAACGTCTGCACATTCTCTATACGCATGACTTCTATGAGCAGAGCAGATTAACTTGGTCCTTATGCTTATCTTTCAACAACCTCATATTCTTGAAGCTTGGAAAGCGCTTGTGCTTAATTTCAAGATTTGAAGAAGACCAAGGAGCAAGCAAGAAGACCATGCGAAGATCATCATCTGCGCATCCATCACTTGCGCATGACTCCCATGCGCAGGTCCTTCTGTCCTGATCCTTAACACTTCAACAGTTCTCTTAACTTTGGATTTGAGGTCTCTTGTGCAAATGTCTAAGTGTGATGCGCATGACTTCCATGCGCAGCACTCCTCTGCGCACTCAATGCACATGGCCTCCATGCGCGCGCATACTTGCCTTAGTCAATTCTCTCATTTCCTGACCTCACCTTTTAGAAGCTTGGAAATCGTCATAACAAGCTACGCTTTTTGAAATGAGCCAAAGTGCTGATGTGTACATACGACAAATCAAACACACTCAGCATACACGTAGATGGAGATGCGCCTCATGTTTGAAATTCAAAATGAAGACAACTGTCATCCTTCTAGAAGAAGTTTGAAGCTTATCCACTTGCTCTGTCTCCAACGGCTATAAAGGACAGCTGCACGCCAATCACATTCTGACAGCGCATCAACCTTGCTCAGAGCTCCAACGGCTAGTTTTTGAAGCTCCACTATAAATAGCCTGCTCATCCTCATTTTCCAAGTTGCTTGTGAATTGCTTGAGTTATTACTTCCAAAAGAGAAACTTTGAAGATTTAAAGACTGCTTGCATATTTCCAGAATTTTAAGATCAACCTTCATACCTTCATACTCAACCAAGCCCAGATCCTATAAGCCTTGTATCACCCAGAATTCTTCGTGCTCTTCATCTCACAGATTCATAGAGCCCAGAATTTCTGAACACACACACACACCTCTTGAAGCTTTGATTATTTCGATCATACTTCTAGAGATACACCGGTTTAGTCTAGGATTTGTTCTTCATAGATTATAGATCTTTGAGTTAGTTTGTTCTACATTGTTGTAACTTGTAACTCTCTCATATAATAAGATCACCATTAGAAAATCCAAGACTAACCATCTTGGTAGAGGACGTAGATCTTTTCCCGATCGAACCTCTCCAAATAGCTTGTCTTTATATTCTGCTTGGCATATTACTTTCAAGCTTTTCTAATATATTTCTTTGTTTGATCTTTGTAGATTGTTTTGCATCGTTTGCATTGTGTTTGTTTACTTTCTGCCTAAGTACCATTTTGCGCCACTCTTTAGCCAAAACATAGCGCGTGCGTTTTACACTTCTGGGCATCTCCCTGCGCATAAGTGATTGCTTTAAATTTCCGCTGTGCATTTCACACTCTTATTGCGCGCTATACTTACCAAAATTAGAGATGTGCGCATTTTCCATTGCTTTGCAAAAGGGTTTGAAAATAATTTTAAATCGCTATTCACCCCCCCTCTAGCAATTTTCATACCCTTGTTGCCCTTCTGGGACTAACAACCCCCATCTCAATCAAAAGGCTATACCAATTTAGCCTTCAACAAATAATCTCCTCAAGAAACTAGATTATGATGTTGGATTGGGTGTTGTGACATCACTAGCAGTTTGTACGATAATGAAGTGTCTTTGTAATATTGTATAAAATTACGGCAATTTTACAATACTAGTTTCTTATTACAAAATTTTTACTCCAAGTTATATTAAATATAAGGAACCATAATTATCCATGCATGGGCGATGACTTGGCACGAAAAGAAGGGACGCTTTATGCCACCGTTAGTAGTCAGAGACGAGGCCTCACTTGATCGTATATACTTTCACACTACTCTACTCATATCGAAAAAGGGAGTGGCTAACGGCTTAGGTTGTTTGGGAAATTGTGGTACTTGAGTAGCCAATGTCCCAAACCATGCCTACGGGAAGAAACACCATGCATAAAACTATCCATATGTAAACAATTAACAAGAAAAGAACACAATATGGAGGCACCACTGTAGACACCCCGATCTCGCACCCCTAAAACCAACCCTTTGATTTGGTCTAAGCGCGATAATCGACCTAAAATCCCTAGATTTGTCCGTTCGGGATTACCGTACGCCTTATCGGTGCATCGGATGGAAAAACCGAGTCCGAATTCATGATCAGGGCTCAAAACCGAGTAAACAGGCGTATTCTTTAAAAATCGAGCGTCGGGACCCTACGGCGGGCCCCGCACCCCTAGAACGCCTTTTACTGGACATCCCTTGCATTTAAAATTATATTATTTTATTCCTTACTCTTTTTAACATAATCTAGATATGCCATCTTGACCAGAAAATTGAGAAGAGCAACTTTTGTGTTGAACCCGCGGACAACCGGGACACCGGAACGCGCACGACGGAGCAGTTGCAAGCTGTTGCGGAGCGGGAACACAGAGCCGGAAATAATGACATGTTTACTCCCACATTTCCTGGACATATGGCTGCATTAGGGGGGGGGGGTCACATGGGCCAAAATCAACCAAGGATGGACAAGTATCATTCAAAAAGTGGAAATTGCACAAAGTCAAAGCAATACCATCACTTTTGGCCATTTTTTCCACCCCTCTTGCATGAATTTCGGGCAAGAGACCTTACCCCCCATACTACCCCTACTCTAGGGGCATTTTGGTCAAAAAACTTACCTCCCTCCTCCATATACTTCCTAGGTTGATCCAAGAAAGAGGAGGACTCATTCAACACATACATTACACTACACACACCCTCCATACACTTTCACTCTTGCTTTTACTACCACCATTCCACCACCACTACCACCACTCCTCCACCACATCTCCACTACTAAACCACCATCCAAACACCTCAAACAACCCCTTCAAATCTCAAGCAACAACAACAACAAGCAACAACAACAACAACAACAACAACAACCACAACCACCACAACAACTTCAACTCAATCAAAACAAAAAAAAAGTCTTCCCTTGGAGACAAAGGAAGCACACCACCCTCTCTTAATCTAGGTAAGTTTCCTTTTTATATATCATAGATTTGATAAAATGTAAGTTTAAATGAGTTGTTTGGGAATCTAGTCAACTAGTGACTAGATTCCCCTTATTACCTATGTAATCTATGTTTTTACTTTGTAAATAAACATGTTCTATATATTCTAAATGTTCATACTTCAGTCCTAGCATGTATATATATGTCTTGAGTTCATTTTGGTGTTAATCTCATGCTTTAGATCTCAAATCCCAACAAGATATAGTCCATTTGCTCAGCATGTGTATATTCTGCCCTCATCTCCTTCTTTGTTGTTTATTCTCATTTTTATTTATGTTTGTTCATAAATAGACACATGATAATGTTAATAATATATCAATAAGAAAGTTCCCTAAGTTCCATGGGTTTGTTCCAAGTTTATGCCATGTTTTGACCTCCATCTTCATGCCATATATAATCTGCCCAACATGTTTAGTTTTAACCAAGGATTTTGATGTGTTGTTTTCTCTATCATAACTTTGTTCATAGATCTAGATCAAAACACAAAAGTTGTTCATAATGTGTTAAAGTACATTCTTATGAAGTTTCATGTTCATATTACATGTTTAGAATAGGTTTTCATGCTAATATTTGAGTCCCAGACATGCTGTCCAGTGTGTATTTCTTTGTACCATGTTGTGTTCTTGCATCTAAAACTCAGTCAAAATATGGTCTTTTGGATTAAGTCAGAACACAAATTTTGTTCCCAACGAACTAAGGAAAGTGTAAATATTTTTTATATATTTTTGTACCTGTAAAAGTTCCATTCTTCCTCTCTTCTTTAAACCATCAAATTTCAGACACTGTACTTCCAGCTTCTGACATTAAAATGTCAGAGATATTTTGAGCGACTTAAACATATTTTCTTGGCTCCAAATTTTTGTATATTAATTATCAATATGTGTTCTTCAACTTTAATATTTGGTGTTTCTTCAGATTCACTAGTTAAAATAGTTAAAATTGGTGATCAATGTGCCATGTTTCCTGTGAATATTTTCTGGGCAGATTTTGTGATGCATTTTCTTGTCAATATTTGGGGTCAAAATTTAATCCAAAAACATCCATAAAAACTTCATAATGATATCTAACATTCAGGGAGAAATCCCCAATTTGTAGTTTTGGATTTGGGTTATTTTAGGACAGGTACCGCGGCTCGAGACGGACAACGACGACGCCAAGATCCACAAACGCTCCGTCGCGAGGACATTCATTTTATTTATGGGATTTGTTTCCCACTTTTTGTGTATACATGTATATCCCTACTGTACATATTCCCCCTTCCCCCTTTAATTTCTCATACTTGTATATATGATTCGAACATTTTTTCAAAACCAATCGGGAATCCACCCAAACCGGTTCCCGGTTGTGATAAAATGAATCGACCTAGAATAGGAGACTCCTTTATACATAAACACACACATTTTTTATAAGTTAGGACATAAAACACATTTTCAAAAGGCACTAAAATCAAGCGTAGGCGGAAGCATGCTAGAGACCGAAAGGGCGAGCGGAGTGCCTAACACCTTCTCCTCTCGTAACATAGCCCCCGAACCCACTTCTTTTCAAAACAAAAGGTTTTATCTCTATTTTCCTTAAATAAAATGAGGTGGCGACTCTCTGATTTTCAAAACCAAAGTAGGGTAACCATTATGAGAAACCGAGCGGATTCCAGCCGCGTTTCGCACGGATCCCTCACGCGGGTACGGGCGCGGGCTCTCACAGTGGCGACTCTGCTGGGGACTTTTTTTCAAAAGTGGGCTAGACTCAAATGCTTGTTTTCCGCCATTATTTGCTTTTGCGTTGTATATACATGTCCTAACTTTGTTTTGCATGTTTTTTACCTTCTCTTTGTTTGTGTAAATAAAAAAAAAACAAAAAACAAAAAAATACGTGCTTTTCTTTCTTTCCTCAAAAAATCATTTTTCAAAAAAATAGAGACCTCACACACAATCACGTTTTCAAACTTCCGACTTAGCAACCGTACAAACCTTAGGGGGTGTAGCCAGGTGAGTGAAGGGGGGTCACCGATCCTCCGATAGGGCTCCCGGTTGACATTCCCGCCCCAAAGCGCGGCTACTAGTCATCGCTGCGGGTGTAAGCCTCATGCAAGCCATCCATCAAAAGCCTCGATGTCCGAATTTTCAAAATGACACGTCCTCGACTTTAAGCCGGTTTTTGTCTAATAATTTCTCTTCAACCCTATGCATTCCTAAAAGGTTATAAACAACCTAAAGTGTGGATATTTTGGAACGATTGGGTTGACCCGAAATTATCAAGACCTTCACATAGACCGTAACCCGAATGGGGGATCCCAGAAAGAGTATAGGCCCTTCGCTAGGGGCTTCGGACGGCCATTAGTACAGGTGAAAAACGTTGGTCCTATACTTTGGAGACGGTATCCACTGTTCCAGGATTTAATCATCGAACGTGTCAAAACAAAGCACAGTGCTTGTCCGGCTTCTTAGGTTTTTGTGCGTTGCTTGCGCTTCAAACTTTTTCAAAAATGATTTTGTTCCTTATACTTTTCTTCTCTTTGTGCTTTTATTCTTGTACATAAAAGAAATCCCATTTCAAAAATTTAAAACATTCTTTTTCCAATCCATTTTTGTAGAGGGAGAATCTCGCTTCTTTTTCTAGCGCGACATTCAAGGTCAGTTCCAGACATTACTTTGATCAAGGTCTACTCCGGGTTTTCTCATCAAGCATGGCCAACAGCGGACAAAAATCAGGAAATGGGGCTAGGGGCTCACTTAACATTGAGCCGAGGAATGCAGTGGAACAATGGTTGGAATGGCGCTTGAACGAACACAGCAATCGCATGATCAGCCTTATGCAAGAATTTCATAAAGGGATGTTAGATCAAATGGCGAGCCTCTTGAGGGACCAAAGTAAATTGGAGCTCAACGAGCTCCAAGCACCCCAATTCCAAAATATCGGTTCCGATCTCAACTCTTCTTCCCCTCGAGATACGAGGTTCATGACATGTAATGATAATGCGCAGCAGATGACAAATAACAATTCAAGTTTGCATAATGTTGGGGATCAAAAACCAAGTCGCTCACAGAGAAGGTTCAGTCGTCATGATAGGCACTTTGATGAATTGTATTCTCCCATGAGTGTGATACTCCACGACTTAATGGCTCGAGGCTTATTGAAACCTATGGAAGGTTATGTGCCGCCAAATCCGTTACCAAAACGTTGGGATGATTCTGTGCATTGTGAGTTTCATCAGTCAAGAGGGCATAGCACAGACAATTGCTTTCAACTCCATCATATAATCCAAAACCTTATTGATGAGGAAATCATTGAGAAGCCCATACCGCAAATCAACCCGCCTTATGACAATCGTAACGCCCCAAGGCCTGTGACTCCATATTGTGTAAACCCGTATGGAACCCCGAAAGCTTACAATCCTGTCCCATCTGGCAAGGCTAAGGAGAAGAGTTTGGTTCGAAAGGAGGGAAACCATTATGAGAAACCGAGCGGATTCCAGCCGCGTTTCGCACGGATCCCCATGCGGGTACGGGCGCGGGCTTTCACAGTGGCGACTCTGCTGGGGATGGGGGGTGCAACATTGTATATGACATTACATGATAATGGCATGATAGGAACAAGATGATCTAAAATTCAACACACATTCATATTTGATAAATCAAGGATACGCTGCAAGCTGCTGCCATGGGGGGATCCTTTGGCTTTGTAGTTGCTGTGTGATGAGATTTTTGATTCTTGGCTTGAGGAGAACGATCCAATTACCATGCTTTCATGTCTGAAACTGTTTGGATTTATCGGGGGGCCATCTCGGGTTTCTGCGAGCTGCTTCGATGAGTGCATGAACAAACTTGCTTTGGGATATTTTGAGGCGTTTGTGGTCAAGCTCCCCTTCTCAACATTTTGTGGCCGGACTTGCTGTGCCAAGATCTCCATTGCAACGTTTTGATGCGTGTGTGGTCGGACCTGAGGTGACAGGCTGCCTACGTATCCCCTTTGGGAATCAGACCTTACGTAGTTCGAGTTTGTGAAAAACTCGAAAAACACAATTTTGTTTGACATACGATTTGTTGGAGATGACCCTTCTTGCGATGGGGTACCTGCATGGGATTAGATTTGGACACCTGCAAAAGATTTTCACAAGTATGCAATATCATAGCGCGCATTTTTCACTTCAAAAACTTCTCATTGTCATTGATGGTTGAAGGACTTCAAACGAGGATCTCCTTTGCAAATGATTTTAAAATTTAAATTTCGCCATCTTTCTTTCAGAATTGAAAACACTCTCTCTTTTTTTCATTATTTTTTTTTTCACACGTGTGCATTGCTTGCATTTCAGCCTTCGCTTTTTATAAAATGAACAAAATGTCTATGTGCAAAGAGGGAAAATCGGGAAAGGAATGAACTGTGCATTTTTCTTTTGAAAACTTTGCGAGGAATGGGAGTTATGGTGAGATATATGGTGGAGTAGGAGTGAATGTCTAACGCGAGTACTCGAAAGGTCAATTCCCTACACCCATTTGATCAAGTTTACTCGACGGTGTCTCTCCTGGTGGATTGCTTTGAATTTCCCCATATGTTGGTTGTAGAAGCCCCAGTGCCTTTTCAGAACCAGCTCCAGATCTTTAATCATGAAAGCCCCCACTTTGTCAAGGATCAGTCCCACATTTGACGACTCATTTTTGAGGACCTCGCTGTTTGTAAAAGCGGTCATAAGTTATGAAGCCCCTACTGCTATCCCAAGGTGATTTTTGTACTGTTCATCGGTTTGAGGCAGATTCATGCCTTGATACTCATACTGCTTTGGGACCTAACTGTCGTTGAGAGTTGTTACAGATTTGATGTTCCACTGCTGGGAGTAACTCACACAATGTGATAGTCACATTTCCATTCGACGCTTTGATGGGGAAATCAACTGCCTTCGAGAATTAACCAATTATACACAGCCCCCAGTATTGCCGGTTATTGAGCTTTGTGACCTGTGGCCCAAACTGCTAATCTGAAAAACTTCCCTCTGATGATTCTCTTGAAAGGGACCTAACCATCTGTGACGGTTGTCTCACAAATTCTGATGATTTTTTATGTTAAAACTTCCAAGGACCAACTATCTGTGAGAGTTGTCCTACCGCTGAGACGTTTTGCATTAACGGGGAACCCATCTATCATATCTGAATCCTGACGCGCAGCCCCAGTTGACTTTCATTTATTTGAGCATACTTCCCGATTTTGGATTTTGAGAGTCAGAGGATCACATTCCCTCGCCTCCCTTGCTGTGACAAATTACAGGAATTGACTGGGAAGGCACAAGGCCAGTGTTTTGGGAAAGCAAAGAAAGATCCCGTGGGATCTTTGACATTGTGTTTGCGCAGAAAAAATTGACGGAAGGACGAGAGTAGGGGGAAGCCCCTAGACTCGAGGAAATTGCTCACATTCGGAATCAATGACTCAAGATTAGAATTCGCATTAATGGTCAAGTGCTTCAAAATCAAAAAGTTAATTTCTATTTTTTAGAAAAGATTTATTCGGACTCAAATTAGACCGTGACAAATCGAGATGAGAACACCACCAAACAATTGTAATTAGCACCGCTTGTTGACCTCATGGGTGGGAGGTCCTTGTCGTCGTTGTCGCACTTTTTGAGATTGATTAGAGGCTGTATGACCTTTGGCCGCAGGGCTCCCTCAGTGTAAGGGTTTGGCAGAGCATGTTGGTCTCCAACAAAAGACACCAGTTGTCGTCGTTGATGGTGCTTGCCCAAAGTTGAAAGATCGAGATCTTGTTTAGTGCAGATTGGTCTCGCATACGCGGTGCTCCTTGAAATTGATGACGTCACATGAGATTGTCGGACCCTCGGTCCATGCCTTGCCTTTGTACAACAAGTGATGAAATCTTCATAATGAAATGCCAATTGCCATCGTTGACGGCACACACATGAATTTGAAGTGTCGCGATATCCTTTCTAAAACAATTGAATTAAACAATAAAGCAAATGGAATATGTACCAAAATAAGTGAATAATGCTTCTTCTTCCCTTTTTTTTTTTTTTTTTTTTTCGACCTCCCCTTTTTTGCTCTCTTTCGATTTTTTTATTTTATTTTATTTTTTATTTTTTTTGACCTCCCTTTTTTGCTCTCTTTCAATTTTTTTTTTTTTTTTTTTTTTTTTGCACTCAAGAAGAAACATCATAGCGCGTGGAATACAACAATTTTTACAAAAACGTAAACATAAAATATGCGAAAATTTACAATGCATCATACATTAAAGGAAAATCGCCGACACTTGCGTTGGCATGACTGTGATAATCTTTGGCCTTTACCATTTGATTGGCCTCTTTGATTATGCCCTTGATTGCATCCTGAAATCTTCGTTCGTCGGATGACTTTGTCGATCGCCTTCGTGAACTTCGTTGGTTGCCTTCGTTTGTGAATCCCGTTGAGCACTGTCGACCCTAGTTCTCACCTCAATTAATCGCAGTCTAAAATTAGTCCATTTATTATCGTTTGCTTTTAATTAAGTGAGATTAATCATTTGTGGGACCAAATTTACAAAATACGTGATTATGAAGGCACTTGATTATAAAGCAAGTTCATTAACTGAAAACGTGTATTTACAAGACAGGCAACCAAATAAATATATTACAGGAAAAGATGACACGCAAGCATGGATTTGGAAGACGAAAGAAAGAGTGAGCATTTTTTTAGAACGGGCCCGAAAGCAAAAGGGATAAGAGTTTGGGCGGTGTGCCCTATTCACAGCAAAAGAGACATAACCCCTCGGGTCAGCAAGCTTCTACTATCAGCAAAGGAACATTTTCTCGCGTTGATAAACTGCGGTCATCGCCTAACAAAAGAGAACTCCTTCCTGGGGCTTGGTGAGTCCCTAGGATAACCTTCACAACACGTCACTGAGACTAGTTTAGGGGTTTCTTTATTACCCCTAGGTCGAAGAGATCCTGTATAGCATGACGGAGTGAGAAACATTCATCTGTGGTATGCCCCGTAAACTTGTGATAGTTGCAAGACTTAGAATGGTCCCAATCTTCGGGCAATACATGTGGTGGCTGATAATCCTCGAGGGGGCTTAACATTCCACATTCAACCAAGTGATGGAACATTTCAGACTGGGGGATATCATACTTGTCGAAGTTCCTAACTTCCTTTTGATGTTTGGGGGTATAACCTTCCACCCTTGGTACAGAATGTTCGACGTTGTTCATGACAGGAACCTCTATAGCATCGATCTTGATTGTGGATGAATCGTCGACTAGCGGATCTTTCCCCTTTCGTGGGTCACGGCGTGGAAAGTTCTTGGGATTCATTTCTTCAGGTGAAAGGTCTTCCCTGTGGGAGACTTTCAATTGCCGAGCAAGTTCTAGAGCCATAATCTCATCCCAGGTAGCAGGTAACTCTGGACAGTCATATTCAACTGTGACATTAGGGTGAGTGGACATACGTGCCGGGGTCTGAAAAATAGGAGCACTTGGATAGAGATTTCCAGGTGGAGTTGCTTCAATTGGTCCATACAGCTTTGCTGCCCAAATTTGATTTTGATTTGATTGATTCGTCATGAAAGCATCCATGCAGTCAAACACCCCCTGTTGGAGCATGTGTAGGTTTTGCAGCAGAACTTTTGTATGGGCTTCTAGGCGCCTATCGAACCATTCTTCAAACTCTGGGCTTGGTCTAAACTTGGACAAGCCCCTGGTTCCATTTCCAGATTTTGACATGAAAATGTCAGAGGCCTTTTGATGCACTTAAACTCGTTTTATTCACGAACTGTTTTGGGTACATAATATTCAATATGTGATCTTCAAGTTTCATGTTTTGAGTTTTCTCATAATCATAGGTTATGATAGTGTAAATTGTCCGTCAAAATCTGATATGCAATGCTTTGCTGTGCTGGGCTGATTTTATGTTAATGTTTTTGGCATGAGTTAAGCATGAAATATTTATCAATAAATCCAACCAAAATTCATACATGTTATCTAACATCTTGGGAGTGAACCCCAACCTTTAGATCTCTTTTTGGATAGGTGTTTCACAGGTACAATCCATGGCGACCCACAGCAGCCCCGTGAACCTGGAGGATCAATCTTTCACTCGGATATTCTTTTCATGGGATTTATCCCATTTTTTGTATATATGTATTATTTGTACAATATTCCCCCTTCCCCCTTTAATTGCTCATACTTGTATATACGATTCAAACCTTTTTTCAAAACCAATCGGGAATCCACCCAAACCGATTCCCGGTTGCGAATTAAAACAAACGTGACTAGACTAGGAGACTCCCCTGTACATAAACATACACATTTTTTATAAGTTAGGACATAAAACACATTTTCAAAAGGAAAACTAAAATCAAGCGTAGGCGGAAGCATGCTAGAGACCGAAAGGGCGAGCGGAGTGCCTAACACCTTCTCCTCTCGTAACATAGCCCCCGAACCCACTTTGCAATCAAAAAGGTTTTATCTCTATTTTCCTAAATAAAATGAGGTGGCGACTCTTCTTTTTTCAAAACCAAAGGAGGGAAACCATTATGAGAAACCGAGCGGATTCCAGCCGCGTTTCGCACGGATCCCCATGCGGGATACGTAGGCAGCCTGTCACCTCAGGCACGACCACCCCTCCTTCTCAAAATATTTGGTTACTTTGGTCTGTTCGGCCGTCCCCCGAATTTGACCCCCTCGAATGCTTGGTTACTCTGGTCTATTCGGCCGTCCCCCGAATTTGACATTTTCAAAATGCTTGGTTACCCCGGTCTGTTCGGCCGTCCCCCGAATTTGACCCCCCTCGAATATTTGGTTACTCTCTGGTCCACTCGAACGCTCGAGTTGGATCTCCCTCAGAACTACGCCCCGACTTGATTCCCAAAAGGGATACGTAGGCAGCTCGATAACAAGAGTCTCAGTCGCCCGTTCTATCAAATATGTGTTACCTCAACCTCCGGCTCAGAGATGTATGTGATCTCACCAACCCATAAGCCGTTCATCCATTCCAATCTAGACTCAGAGATGTATGTGATCTCACCAACTCATAAGTCTATCATCCATCCCCATCCGAACTACGATTGGTCTGATTCTCGCAAGAGATACGTAGGAATCTCGGGTTCCCGAGTTCGACCATGATTGTGTTTGCTTGCTTGCTTGAGTAGAACTACGGAGGCTTGATTCCTGAAAGGGATACGTAGGAAACCCTACTTTGGGCTCAGCCGTTAAACCCTAGACGAGACCGGTTGTCTATATTGGATCATCGAATCCACTTTACATCACAAGTGAATTTGACGAGGGGCTCTGTAGACACCCCGATCTCGCACCCCTAAAACCAACCCTTTGATTTGGTCTAAGCGCGATAATCGACCTAAAATCCCTAGATTTGTCCGTTCGGGATTACCGTACGCCTTATCGGTGCATCGGATGGAAAAACCGAGTCCGAATTCATGATCAGGGCTCAAAACCGAGTAAACAGGCGTATTCTTTAAAAATCGAGCGTCGGGACCCTACGGCGGGCCCCGCACCCCTAGAACGCCTTTTACTGGACATCCCTTGCATTTAAAATTATATTATTTTATTCCTTACTCTTTTTAACATAATCTAGATATGCCATCTTGACCAGAAAATTGAGAAGAGCAACTTTTGTGTTGAACCCGCGGACAACCGGGACACCGGAACGCGCACGACGGAGCAGTTGCAAGCTGTTGCGGAGCGGGAACACAGAGCCGGAAATAATGACATGTTTACTCCCACATTTCCTGGACATATGGCTGCATTAGGGGGGGGGGGTCACATGGGCCAAAATCAACCAAGGATGGACAAGTATCATTCAAAAAGTGGAAATTGCACAAAGTCAAAGCAATACCATCACTTTTGGCCATTTTTTCCACCCCTCTTGCATGAATTTCGGGCAAGAGACCTTACCCCCCATACTACCCCTACTCTAGGGGTATTTTGGTCAAAAAACTTACCTCCCTCCTCCATATACTTCCTAGGTTGATCCAAGAAAGAGGAGGACTCATTCAACACATACATTACACTACACACACCCTCCATACACTTTCACTCTTGCTTTTACTACCACCATTCCACCACCACTACCACCACTCCTCCACCACATCTCCACTACTAAACCACCATCCAAACACCTCAAACAACCCCTTCAAATCTCAAGCAACAACAACAACAAGCAACAACAACAACAACAACAACAACAACCACAACCACCACAACAACTTCAACTCAATCAAAACAAAAAAAAAGTCTTCCCTTGGAGACAAAGGAAGCACACCACCCTCTCTTAATCTAGGTAAGTTTCCTTTTTATATATCATAGATTTGATAAAATGTAAGTTTAAATGAGTTGTTTGGGAATCTAGTCAACTAGTGACTAGATTCCCCTTATTACCTATGTAATCTATGTTTTTACTTTGTAAATAAACATGTTCTATATATTCTAAATGTTCATACTTCAGTCCTAGCATGTATATATATGTCTTGAGTTCATTTTGGTGTTAATCTCATGCTTTAGATCTCAAATCCCAACAAGATATAGTCCATTTGCTCAGCATGTGTATATTCTGCCCTCATCTCCTTCTTTGTTGTTTATTCTCATTTTTATTTATGTTTGTTCATAAATAGACACATGATAATGTTAATAATATATCAATAAGAAAGTTCCCTAAGTTCCATGGGTTTGTTCCAAGTTTATGCCATGTTTTGACCTCCATCTTCATGCCATATATAATCTGCCCAACATGTTTAGTTTTAACCAAGGATTTTGATGTGTTGTTTTCTCTATCATAACTTTGTTCATAGATCTAGATCAAAACACAAAAGTTGTTCATAATGTGTTAAAGTACATTCTTATGAAGTTTCATGTTCATATTACATGTTTAGAATAGGTTTTCATGCTAATATTTGAGTCCCAGACATGCTGTCCAGTGTGTATTTCTTTGTACCATGTTGTGTTCTTGCATCTAAAACTCAGTCAAAATATGGTCTTTTGGATTAAGTCAGAACACAAATTTTGTTCCCAACGAACTAAGGAAAGTGTAAATATTTTTTATATATTTTTGTACCTGTAAAAGTTCCATTCTTCCTCTCTTCTTTAAACCATCAAATTTCAGACACTGTACTTCCAGCTTCTGACATTAAAATGTCAGAGATATTTTGAGCGACTTAAACATATTTTCTTGGCTCCAAATTTTTGTATATTAATTATCAATATGTGTTCTTCAACTTTAATATTTGGTGTTTCTTCAGATTCACTAGTTAAAATAGTTAAAATTGGTGATCAATGTGCCATGTTTCCTGTGAATATTTTCTGGGCAGATTTTGTGATGCATTTTCTTGTCAATATTTGGGGTCAAAATTTAATCCAAAAACATCCATAAAAACTTCATAATGATATCTAACATTCAGGGAGAAATCCCCAATTTGTAGTTTTGGATTTGGGTTATTTTAGGACAGGTACCGCGGCTCGAGACGGACAACGACGACGCCAAGATCCACAAACGCTCCGTCGCGAGGACATTCATTTTATTTATGGGATTTGTTTCCCACTTTTTGTGTATACATGTATATCCCTACTGTACATATTCCCCCTTCCCCCTTTAATTTCTCATACTTGTATATATGATTCGAACATTTTTTCAAAACCAATCGGGAATCCACCCAAACCGGTTCCCGGTTGTGATAAAATGAATCGACCTAGAATAGGAGACTCCTTTATACATAAACACACACATTTTTTATAAGTTAGGACATAAAACACATTTTCAAAAGGCACTAAAATCAAGCGTAGGCGGAAGCATGCTAGAGACCGAAAGGGCGAGCGGAGTGCCTAACACCTTCTCCTCTCGTAACATAGCCCCCGAACCCACTTCTTTTCAAAACAAAAGGTTTTATCTCTATTTTCCTTAAATAAAATGAGGTGGCGACTCTCTGATTTTCAAAACCAAAGTAGGGTAACCATTATGAGAAACCGAGCGGATTCCAGCCGCGTTTCGCACGGATCCCTCACGCGGGTACGGGCGCGGGCTCTCACAGTGGCGACTCTGCTGGGGACTTTTTTTCAAAAGTGGGCTAGACTCAAATGCTTGTTTTCCGCCATTATTTGCTTTTGCGTTGTATATACATGTCCTAACTTTGTTTTGCATGTTTTTTACCTTCTCTTTGTTTGTGTAAATAAAAAAAAAACAAAAAACAAAAAAAATACGTGCTTTTCTTTCTTTCCTCAAAAAATCATTTTTCAAAAAAATAGAGACCTCACACACAATCACGTTTTCAAACTTCCGACTTAGCAACCGTACAAACCTTAGGGGGTGTAGCCAGGTGAGTGAAGGGGGGTCACCGATCCTCCGATAGGGCTCCCGGTTGACATTCCCGCCCCAAAGCGCGGCTACTAGTCATCGCTGCGGGTGTAAGCCTCATGCAAGCCATCCATCAAAAGCCTCGATGTCCGAATTTTCAAAATGACACGTCCTCGACTTTAAGCCGGTTTTTGTCTAATAATTTCTCTTCAACCCTATGCATTCCTAAAAGGTTATAAACAACCTAAAGTGTGGATATTTTGGAACGATTGGGTTGACCCGAAATTATCAAGACCTTCACATAGACCGTAACCCGAATGGGGGATCCCAGAAAGAGTATAGGCCCTTCGCTAGGGGCTTCGGACGGCCATTAGTACAGGTGAAAAACGTTGGTCCTATACTTTGGAGACGGTATCCACTGTTCCAGGATTTAATCATCGAACGTGTCAAAACAAAGCACAGTGCTTGTCCGGCTTCTTAGGTTTTTGTGCGTTGCTTGCGCTTCAAACTTTTTCAAAAATGATTTTGTTCCTTATACTTTTCTTCTCTTTGTGCTTTTATTCTTGTACATAAAAGAAATCCCATTTCAAAAATTTAAAACATTCTTTTTCCAATCCATTTTTGTAGAGGGAGAATCTCGCTTCTTTTTCTAGCGCGACATTCAAGGTCAGTTCCAGACATTACTTTGATCAAGGTCTACTCCGGGTTTTCTCATCAAGCATGGCCAACAGCGGACAAAAATCAGGAAATGGGGCTAGGGGCTCACTTAACATTGAGCCGAGGAATGCAGTGGAACAATGGTTGGAATGGCGCTTGAACGAACACAGCAATCGCATGATCAGCCTTATGCAAGAATTTCATAAAGGGATGTTAGATCAAATGGCGAGCCTCTTGAGGGACCAAAGTAAATTGGAGCTCAACGAGCTCCAAGCACCCCAATTCCAAAATATCGGTTCCGATCTCAACTCTTCTTCCCCTCGAGATACGAGGTTCATGACATGTAATGATAATGCGCAGCAGATGACAAATAACAATTCAAGTTTGCATAATGTTGGGGATCAAAAACCAAGTCGCTCACAGAGAAGGTTCAGTCGTCATGATAGGCACTTTGATGAATTGTATGCTCCCATGAGTGTGATACTCCACGACTTAATGGCTCGAGGCTTATTGAAACCTATGGAAGGTTATGTGCCGCCAAATCCGTTACCAAAACGTTGGGATGATTCTGTGCATTGTGAGTTTCATCAGTCAAGAGGGCATAGCACAGACAATTGCTTTCAACTCCATCATATAATCCAAAACCTTATTGATGAGGAAATCATTGAGAAGCCCATACCGCAAATCAACCCGCCTTATGACAATCGTAACGCCCCAAGGCCTGTGACTCCATATTGTGTAAACCCGTATGGAACCCCGAAAGCTTACAATCCTGTCCCATCTGGCAAGGCTAAGGAGAAGAGTTTGGTTCGAAAGGAGGGAAACCATTATGAGAAACCGAGCGGATTCCAGCCGCGTTTCGCACGGATCCCCACGCGGGTACGGGCGCGGGCTTTCACAGTGGCGACTCTGCTGGGGATGGGGGGTGCAACATTGTATATGACATTACATGATAATGGCATGATAGGAACAAGATGATCTAAAATTCAACACACATTCATATTTGATAAATCAAGGATACGCTGCAAGCTGCTGCCATGGGGGGATCCTTTGGCTTTGTAGTTGCTGTGTGATGAGATTTTTGATTCTTGGCTTGAGGAGAACGATCCAATTACCATGCTTTCATGTCTGAAACTGTTTGGATTTATCGGGGGGCCATCTCGGGTTTCTGCGAGCTGCTTCGATGAGTGCATGAACAAACTTGCTTTGGGATATTTTGAGGCGTTTGTGGTCAAGCTCCCCTTCTCAACATTTTGATGCGTTTTGTGGCCGGACTTGCTGTGCCAAGATCTCCATTGCAACGTTTTGATGCGTGTGTGGTCGGACCTGAGGTGACAGGCTGCCTACGTATCCCCTTTGGGAATCAGACCTTACGTAGTTCGAGTTTGTGAAAAACTCGAAAAACACAATTTTGTTTGACATACGATTTGTTGGAGATGACCCTTCTTGCGATGGGGTACCTGCATGGGATTAGATTTGGACACCTGCAAAAGATTTTCACAAGTATGCAATATCATAGCGCGCATTTTTCACTTCAAAAACTTCTCATTGTCATTGATGGTTGAAGGACTTCAAACGAGGATCTCCTTTGCAAATGATTTTAAAATTTAAATTTCGCCATCTTTCTTTCAGAATTGAAAACACTCTCTCTTTTTTTTCATTATTTTTTTTTTCACACGTGTGCATTGCTTGCATTTCAGCCTTCGCTTTTTATAAAATGAACAAAATGTCTATGTGCAAAGAGGGAAAATCGGGAAAGGAATGAACTGTGCATTTTTCTTTTGAAAACTTTGAAAGGAATGGGAGTTATGGTGAGATATATGGTGGAGTAGGAGTGAATGTCTAACGCGAGTACTCGAAAGGTCAATTCCCTACACCCATTTGATCAAGTTTACTCGACGGTGTCTCTCCTGGTGGATTGCTTTGAATTTCCCCATATGTTGGTTGTAGAAGCCCCAGTGCCTTTTCAGAACCAGCTCCAGATCTTTAATCATGAAAGCCCCCACTTTGTCAAGGATCAGTCCCACATTTGACGACTCATTTTCTGAGGACCTCGCTGTTTGTAAAAGCGGTCATAAGTTATGAAGCCCCTACTGCTATCCCAAGGTGATTTTTGTACTGTTCATCGGTTTGAGGCAGATTCATGCCTTGATACTCATACTGCTTTGGGACCTAACTGTCGTTGAGAGTTGTTACAGATTTGATGTTCCACTGCTGGGAGTAACTCACACAATGTGATAGTCACATTTCCATTCGACGCTTTGATGGGGAAATCAACTGCCTTCGAGAATTAACCAATTATACACAGCCCCCAGTATTGCCGGTTATTGAGCTTTGTGACCTGTGGCCCAAACTGCTAATCTGAAAAACTTCCCTCTGATGATTCTCTTGAAAGGGACCTAACCATCTGTGACGGTTGTCTCACAAATTCTGATGATTTTTTATGTTAAAACTTCCAAGGACCAACTATCTGTGAGAGTTGTCCTACCGCTGAGACGTTTTGCATTAACGGGGAACCCATCTATCATATCTGAATCCTGACGCGCAGCCCCAGTTGACTTTCATTTATTTGAGCATACTTCCCGATTTTGGATTTTGAGAGTCAGAGGATCACATTCCCTCGCCTCCCTTGCTGTGACAAATTACAGGAATTGACTGGGGAAGGCACAAGGCCAGTGTTTTGGGAAAGCAAAGAAAGATCCCGTGGGATCTTTGACATTGTGTTTGCGCAGAAAAAATTGACGGAAGGACGAGAGTAGGGGGAAGCCCCTAGACTCGAGGAAATTGCTCACATTCGGAATCAATGACTCAAGATTAGAATTCGCATTAATGGTCAAGTGCTTCAAAATCAAAAAGTTAATTTCTATTTTTTAGAAAAGATTTATTCGGACTCAAATTAGACCGTGACAAATCGAGATGAGAACACCACCAAACAATTGTAATTAGCACCGCTTGTTGACCTCATGGGTGGGAGGTCCTTGTCGTCGTTGTCGCACTTTTTGAGATTGATTAGAGGCTGTATGACCTTTGGCCGCAGGGCTCCCTCAGTGTAAGGGTTTGGCAGAGCATGTTGGTCTCCAACAAAAGACACCAGTTGTCGTCGTTGATGGTGCTTGCCCAAAGTTGAAAGATCGAGATCTTGTTTAGTGCAGATTGGTCTCGCATACGCGGTGCTCCTTGAAATTGATGACGTCACATGAGATTGTCGGACCCTCGGTCCATGCCTTGCCTTTGTACAACAAGTGATGAAATCTTCATAATGAAATGCCAATTGCCATCGTTGACGGTACACACATGAATTTGAAGTGTCGCGATATCCTTTCTAAAACAATTGAATTAAACAATAAAGCAAATGGAATATGTACCAAAATAAGTGAATAATGCTTCTTCTTCCCTTTTTTTTTTTTTTTTTTTTTCGACCTCCCCTTTTTTGCTCTCTTTCGATTTTTTTATTTTATTTTATTTTTTATTTTTTTTGACCTCCCCTTTTTTGCTCTCTTTCAATTTTTTTTTTTTTTTTTTTTTTTTGCACTCAAGAAGAAACATCATAGCGCGTGGAATACAACAATTTTTACAAAAACGTAAACATAAAATATGCGAAAATTTACAATGCATCATACATTAAAGGAAAATCGCCGACACTTGCGTTGGCATGACTGTGATAATCTTTGGCCTTTACCATTTGATTGGCCTCTTTGATTATGCCCTTGATTGCATCCTGAAATCTTCGTTCGTCGGATGACTTTGTCGATCGCCTTCGTGAACTTCGTTGGTTGCCTTCGTTTGTGAATCCCGTTGAGCACTGTCGACCCTAGTTCTCACCTCAATTAATCGCAGTCTAAAATTAGTCCATTTATTATCGTTTGCTTTTAATTAAGTGAGATTAATCATTTGTGGGACCAAATTTACAAAATACGTGATTATGAAGGCACTTGATTATAAAGCAAGTTCATTAACTGAAAACGTGTATTTACAAGACAGGCAACCAAATAAATATATTACAGGAAAAGATGACACGCAAGCATGGATTTGGAAGACGAAAGAAAGAGTGAGCATTTTTTTAGAACGGGCCCGAAAGCAAAAGGGATAAGAGTTTGGGCGGTGTGCCCTATTCACAGCAAAAGAGACATAACCCCTCGGGTCAGCAAGCTTCTACTATCAGCAAAGGAACATTTTCTCGCGTTGATAAACTGCGGTCATCGCCTAACAAAAGAGAACTCCTTCCTGGGGCTTGGTGAGTCCCTAGGATAACCTTCACAACACGTCACTGAGACTAGTTTAGGGGTTTCTTTATTACCCCTAGGTCGAAGAGATCCTGTATAGCATGACGGAGTGAGAAACATTCATCTGTGGTATGCCCCGTAAACTTGTGATAGTTGCAAGACTTAGAATGGTCCCAATCTTCGGGCAATACATGTGGTGGCTGATAATCCTCGAGGGGCTTAACATTCCACATTCAACCAAGTGATGGAACATTTCAGACTGGGGGATATCATACTTGTCGAAGTTCCTAACTTCCTTTTGATGTTTGGGGGTATAACCTTCCACCCTTGGTACAGAATGTTCGACGTTGTTCATGACAGGAACCTCTATAGCATCGATCTTGATTGTGGATGAATCGTCGACTAGCGGATCTTTCCCCTTTCGTGGGTCACGGCGTGGAAAGTTCTTGGGATTCATTTCTTCAAGTGAAAGGTCTTCCCTGTGGGAGACTTTCAATTGCCGAGCAAGTTCTAGAGCCATAATCTCATCCCAGGTAGCAGGTAACTCTGGACAGTCATATTCAACTGTGACATTAGGGTGAGTGGACATACGTGCCGGGGTCTGAAAAATAGGAGCACTTGGATAGAGATTTCCAGGTGGAGTTGCTTCAATTGGTCCATACAGCTTTGCTGCCCAAATTTGATTTTGATTTGATTGATTCGTCATGAAAGCATCCATGCAGTCAAACACCCCCTGTTGGAGCATGTGTAGGTTTTGCAGCAGAACTTTTGTATGGGCTTCTAGGCGCCTATCGAACCATTCTTCAAACTCTGGGCTTGGTCTAAACTTGGACAAGCCCCTGGTTCCATTTCCAGATTTTGACATGAAAATGTCAGAGGCCTTTTGATGCACTTAAACTCGTTTTATTCACGAACTGTTTTGGGTACATAATATTCAATATGTGATCTTCAAGTTTCATGTTTTGAGTTTTCTCATAATCATAGGTTATGATAGTGTAAATTGTCCGTCAAAATCTGATATGCAATGCTTTGCTGTGCTGGGCTGATTTTATGTTAATGTTTTTGGCATGAGTTAAGCATGAAATATTTATCAATAAATCCAACCAAAATTCATACATGTTATCTAACATCTTGGGAGTGAACCCCAACCTTTAGATCTCTTTTTGGATAGGTGTTTCACAGGTACAATCCATGGCGACCCACAGCAGCCCCGTGAACCTGGAGGATCAATCTTTCACTCGGATATTCTTTTCATGGGATTTATCCCATTTTTTGTATATATGTATTATTTGTACAATATTCCCCCTTCCCCCTTTAATTGCTCATACTTGTATATACGATTCAAACCTTTTTTCAAAACCAATCGGGAATCCACCCAAACCGATTCCCGGTTGCGAATTAAAACAAACGTGACTAGACTAGGAGACTCCCCTGTACATAAACATACACATTTTTTATAAGTTAGGACATAAAACACATTTTCAAAAGGAAAACTAAAATCAAGCGTAAGCGGAAGCATGCTAGAGACCGAAAGGGCGAGCGGAGTGCCTAACACCTTCTCCTCTCGTAACATAGCCCCCGAACCCACTTTGCAATCAAAAAGGTTTTATCTCTATTTTCCTAAATAAAATGAGGTGGCGACTCTTCTTTTTTCAAAACCAAAGGAGGGAAACCATTATGAGAAACCGAGCGGATTCCAGCCGCGTTTCGCACGGATCCCCATGAGGGATACGTAGGTAGCCTGTCACCTCAGGCACGACCACCCCTCCTTCTCAAAATATTTGGTTACTTTGGTCTGTTCGGCCGTCCCCCGAATTTGACCCCCCTCGAATGCTTGGTTACTCTGGTCTATTCGGCCGTCCCCCGAATTTGACATTTTCAAAATGCTTGGTTACCCCGGTCTGTTCGGCCGTCCCCCGAATTTGACCCCCCTCGAATATTTGGTTACTCTCTGGTCCACTCGAACGCTCGAGTTGGATCTCCCTCAGAACTACGCCCCGACTTGATTCCCAAAAGGGATACGTAGGCAGCTCGATAACAAGAGTCTCAGTCGCCCGTTCTATCAAATATGTGTTACCTCAACCTCCGGCTCAGAGATGTATGTGATCTCACCAACCCATAAGCCGTTCATCCATTCCAATCTAGACTCAGAGATGTATGTGATCTCACCAACTCATAAGTCTATCATCCATCCCCATCCGAACTACGATTGGTCTGATTCTCGCAAGAGATACGTAGGAATCTCGGGTTCCCGAGTTCGACCATGATTGTGTTTGCTTTCTTGCTTGAGTAGAACTACGGAGGCTTGATTCCTGAAAGGGATACGTAGGAAACCCTACTTTGGGCTCAGCCGTTAAACCCTAGACGAGACCGGTTGTCTATATTGGATCGTCGAATCCACTTTACATCACAAGTGAATTTGACGAGGGGCTCTGTAGACACCCCGATCTCGCACCCCTAAAACCAACCCTTTGATTTGGTCTAAGCGCGATAATCGACCTAAAATCCCTAGATTTGTCCGTTCGGGATTACCGTACGCCTTATCGGTGCATCGGATGGAAAAACCGAGTCCGAATTCATGATCAGGGCTCAAAACCGAGTAAACAGGCGTATTCTTTAAAAATCGAGCGTCGGGACCCTACGGCGGGCCCCGCACCCCTAGAACGCCTTTTACCGGACATCCCTTGCATTTAAAATTATATTATTTTATTCCTTACTCTTTTTAACATAATCTAGATATGCCATCTTGACCAGAAAATTGAGAAGAGCAACTTTTGTGTTGAACCCGCGGACAACCGGGACACCGGAACGCGCACAACGGAGCAGTTGCAAGCTGTTGCGGAGCGGGAACACAGAGCCGGAAATAATGACATGTTTACTCCCACATTTCCTGGACATATGGCTGCATTAGGGGGGGGGGGGTCACATGGGCCAAAATCAACCAAGGATGGACAAGTATCATTCAAAAAGTGGAAATTGCACAAAGTCAAAGCAATACCATCACTTTTGGCCATTTTTTCCACCCCTCTTGCATGAATTTCGGGCAAGAGACCTTACCCCCCATACTACCCCTACTCTAGGGGTATTTTGGTCAAAAAACTTACCTCCCTCCTCCATATACTTCCTAGGGTTGATCCAAGAAAGAGGAGGACTCATTCAACACATACATTACACTACACACACCCTCCATACACTTTCACTCTTGCTTTTACTACCACCATTCCACCACCACTACCACCACTCCTCCACCACATCTCCACTACTAAACCACCATCCAAACACCTCAAACAACCCCTTCAAATCTCAAGCAACAACAACAACAAGCAACAACAACAACAATAACAACAACAACCACAACCACCACAACAACTTCAACTCAATCAAAACAAAAAAAAAGTCTTCCCTTGGAGACAAAGGAAGCACACCACCCTCTCTTAATCTAGGTAAGTTTCCTTTTTATATATCATAGATTTGATAAAATGTAAGTTTAAATGAGTTGTTTGGGAATCTAGTCAACTAGTGACTAGATTCCCCTTATTACCTATGTAATCTATGTTTTTACTTTGTAAATAAACATGTTCTATATATTCTAAATGTTCATACTTCAGTCCTAGCATGTATATATATGTCTTGAGTTCATTTTGGTGTTAATCTCATGCTTTAGATCTCAAATCCCAACAAGATATAGTCCATTTGCTCAGCATGTGTATATTCTGCCCTCATCTCCTTCTTTGTTGTTTATTCTCATTTTTATTTATGTTTGTTCATAAATAGACACATGATAATGTTAATAATATATCAATAAGAAAGTTCCCTAAGTTCCATGGGTTTGTTCCAAGTTTATGCCATGTTTTGACCTCCATCTTCATGCCATATATAATCTGCCCAACATGTTTAGTTTTAACCAAGGATTTTGATGTGTTGTTTTCTCTATCATAACTTTGTTCATAGATCTAGATCAAAACACAAAAGTTGTTCATAATGTGTTAAAGTACATTCTTATGAAGTTTCATGTTCATATTACATGTTTAGAATAGGTTTTCATGCTAATATTTGAGTCCCAGACATGCTGTCCAGTGTGTATTTCTTTGTACCATGTTGTGTTCTTGCATCTAAAACTCAGTCAAAATATGGTCTTTTGGATTAAGTCAGAACACAAATTTTGTTCCCAACGAACTAAGGAAAGTGTAAATATTTTTTATATATTTTTGTACCTGTAAAAGTTCCATTCTTCCTCTCTTCTTTAAACCATCAAATTTCAGACACTGTACTTCCAGCTTCTGACATTAAAATGTCAGAGATATTTTGAGCGACTTAAACATATTTTCTTGGCTCCAAATTTTTGTATATTAATTATCAATATGTGTTCTTCAACTTTAATATTTGGTGTTTCTTCAGATTCACTAGTTAAAATAGTTAAAATTGGTGATCAATGTGCCATGTTTCCTGTGAATATTTTCTGGGCAGATTTTGTGATGCATTTTCTTGTCAATATTTGGGGTCAAAATTTAATCCAAAAACATCCATAAAAACTTCATAATGATATCTAACATTCAGGGAGAAATCCCCAATTTGTAGTTTTGGATTTGGGTTATTTTAGGACAGGTACCGCGGCTCGAGACGGACAACGACGACGCCAAGATCCACAAACGCTCCGTCGCGAGGACATTCATTTTATTTATGGGATTTGTTTCCCACTTTTTGTGTATACATGTATATCCCTACTGTACATATTCCCCCTTCCCCCTTTAATTTCTCATACTTGTATATATGATTCGAACATTTTTTCAAAACCAATCGGGAATCCACCCAAACCGGTTCCCGGTTGTGATAAAATGAATCGACCTAGAATAGGAGACTCCTTTATACATAAACACACACATTTTTTATAAGTTAGGACATAAAACACATTTTCAAAAGGCACTAAAATCAAGCGTAGGCGGAAGCATGCTAGAGACCGAAAGGGCGAGCGGAGTGCCTAACACCTTCTCCTCTCGTAACATAGCCCCCGAACCCACTTCTTTTCAAAACAAAAGGTTTTATCTCTATTTTCCTTAAATAAAATGAGGTGGCGACTCTCTGATTTTCAAAACCAAAGTAGGGTAACCATTATGAGAAACCGAGCGGATTCCAGCCGCGTTTCGCACGGATCCCTCACGCGGGTACGGGCGCGGGCTCTCACAACCACCCAACGATATTACTAATTGTCAGTACCTCACTATGCTTAACTCACAATTAATCATAGTAAATATGTTTTGATAAATAAATAATCAATCCATTGATTATATGATGTATACAAAAGACCTGAACACAGGCAACCCAAGACAAACCCCAACAGCTAAGTTGCCCTGCTTCCATACAAGTCAACAGTTAAGTGTGAGAGCCCACGCTCAAAAGCTCCTCCACGCCGAACATATGCGAAATGATGAGTGATCGCTCAATGAAAGCGGTTCGGGTGAGTGCCTCGTGCTAATGCGCTTTTGGAAATGCGCTCGGTTCCCACACAATGGTTTCCTCTCGATGGAATCAAAACAGTCAAGAGTCGCCACCTCACTTTATTTTAGGAAAAATGAAGATAAAACCTTTTTAGAGAAAGTGGGTTCGGGGGCTAAGTTACGAGAAGAGAAGGGATTAAGCACTCTCCTCGCCCGTGACGGTCTCTAGCATGCATGCCACTTAAGTTCAATTTTATGCCTTTTTACCTTGCCTTTACGCCCTTAACAAAATGGTGATTTAATATATGCGGAGGTCTTCCTAATCTAAGTATGTTCATTTTAATTCGCAACCGGGAAATCGGTTTGGGTGGATTTCCCGATTGGTTTTTGAGAGAGGTTTGATCATGTCAAGAAATGAAACATCCACGGGAGGGGGATTATCCACAGTCTGGGATATACATATATACAAAAAAGGGATACAAATCCCATAAATAAAATAAATGTCCTTGACGGGGCTTTTGTCGATTTTTGGTGTCATTCTCCGTCCCCGAGCCATAGTACCTGTCCTAAAATGATCCAATTCCAAAACTAAAAATTGGGGATTACTCCCTGAATGTTAGGGATCACAGTGAAGTTTTCATGAACTTTTTTGGATCAAATTTAGACCCCAAACACAAGCAAGAAAGTTCATCACAAAAATCTGCCCAGAAAAGGCACACAGCAAACCTAGCACATTGATCACCAATTTTAACCATTTTAGCCCATGAATCTGACAAAACACCAAGAGTCAAAGTTGAAGACCACACTGAAAACATGAAGATACCAATATTTTTAGTTCAGAAGATGAGTTTAAGCGGTCCAAAAGGTCTCTGACATGTCAATGTCAGAGACTAGAAGTGCAGAAACTGAAGCTTGAAGGCTGAAACAAGTGACAAAAAGAGCACTTCCAGTGGTCCAAATTCAAAAATATGTTCATCTTCCTGAGTTTGTGTATAACAAAATCCATGTTTTGACCTTTTTTCAAAAAACAAGTTTTCATTGAGTTTGAAGCTCAAAAACAGAGCAAGGTACCACAAGGAACAAGCAGGACAGCATCACTGGAACCCAAATTTATGCATGAAAATATAACCTAAACATGGAATCTGAACATGAAAATTTAGGATCATGAACTTCAACACATTAGGAACAACTTTCGTTCTTTGACTCAGACCAAGAAATCAATCTAAGATGGAGTTCTAAGAGCATAAAAATCATGGTTCTGAACAGAATAGAGAAACTGGTTGCATGAGGCATAAACATGGATCTCAAAACGCTACCAAAACTCCAAACCAAGCCATGAAAATCAAGGATTTTCTTATTTAGCATGTCAAGCACATTATCCCAGAGCCATTTTCCAACAAAGATTGATTTTTACATGCATGTTCACTAAGAATAGCCAAGGGGGCCAGATTTGCACCCTTTGAGAGAAAGATGAGATGTTACATGCAAAACTCAAAGTAAATGAACATTTTGGCTATCATAAAGGCATACAAACTTGATGAACTGAATATTAACAACACATATCCATCATTTATATATACATATTGCAAGTTTTACATAGATAAAAACATGGAGGATGAGGGAAACCTAGTCATTAGTTGACTAGGTTCCAAACTAATCCCATGACCATTTACATAGCTAAAGAGTTCAAGGTAACCTAGAGATTTACCTAGCTTGTGAGATGAGGTGGTGCTCCCTTTGTCTACCAAGGGAAGACTTTCTCTTTTTTTGTGTTTGATTGAAGTTGTTTTTGTGTTTTTTGGAGTTGTTGCTTTGAGGTTTTTGGTGAGTTGTTTGAGGTTTTTGATGGTGTAGAGGTGGTGGAGGAGTGGTGGTGTAGTGGTGGTGTGGTGGCTGAAGTTTGGTTGAGAGAAAATGAGAGAGGAGGGTGTAAGGAAAATGGTAGTGTCTCTTTTTTTTGATCAAGAGGGAGTCCCCCTTTTATGTTATTGGAGAGGGGTGTAATATGGAGGAGGGAGGTTGTAAATATGGAGGAGGGAGGTTATAGGCTGTCCACCATCATCCCATGTTGGTATATTTTGTAATGTGGATAACTGTCTTTCCCGTTCCAGCATTAGCTCCGCAACTGCTCCGTCATGCGCGCCTCGGTGCCCCGGTTGCCCGCGGGTCCAACAAGAAAGTTGTTTGAAATAATTTTCTGGTCGCGCCGGTCTATCTGGAATATTTTTATGAGCAAGAGATGACAAATATATATTTTTAAGTGCACAGAATGGATAATAACGAGCAGTTCTAAGGGTGCGGGCCCCGCACCTCAAAAAAGTTGAAGTTTATGCCTGTTTACTCGTTTTTTCGCTCTGATCATGAATTTGAAGTCCGTTTATCCATTCGATGCACCGATAAAGCTTAAGGCACTCCCGCATAGCCAAATCGAAGACTTAGGTCAATTTTAGGGTTTAGACCAATAAAAAGGGGTTTGATAAGGGGTGCGAGATCGGGGTATCTACATTAAGCCTCTACATGATCTATCTAGTATCTACACATCAAAAAATCTGAAGAACTATCTATTACAACATCTATTACATCCACATGAAGTACCAAGATACTAATTTCAATCAAGCCTCAACAGACCATGCCTTAAAAGCCCAACAGCTAAGCTCCCCTGTTTCAACAGCTAAGCTCCCCTGCTCCAACAGCTAAGACTGTTCTTCACCAACAGCTGAGACTCCACGTCATCAAAACCTTGAAGAATGATTATTCCAATATTATCAACAATTAGAATAACTCATATTGAAGCTTGATCAAGTGTGAATACACCCTCTACTACCTTGACAACCTGCAAACAAAGGAATAATAAACAGTCAGTCAAAGTCAAAGACTGACCATTAATTCTCTGTACCTTTGTCCCCCAAACGGCTACTTGTCCCCAACGGCTTTATGCCAACCCCTATATAAAGGAATATACTGGCATGTTGTCAAGTGACCCTCCTAATTTTTATAACCCTTTCTCCCTTTGAAAAGCCTTTAAGGCTCCCCTGCATTCACACTGCAGATCTAAATATTTGCATAAATCCCCTGCAAATATTGTGCCATCTTGCACCCAGTTACAACCCACATCCAGCTAGCTAACAGCCAAACTATTTTGTAAACACACTTGTGATCATTTTCTTTTTCTTTTTCTCGCTTTGAAAGAAGCAACCTTAATTGAAGTGTCAATTAAGTAGAGGGGGTTCAAAGGAACTTGCCTTATCAATTCTTATAACTCTTATTGAAGAAAATATTATAGTGAATTGGTCTCACTGTTCCAACAGTGAGGGTGGATGTAAGAGAAGGGTTTTGCCTCTGAACCACTTTTTAATACTGTGTACACTCTTGTCTTTACACTTACACACACACTACACTTGTCCTTTCATTTTTTCATTTATTTATATTCCGCTGCACATTTCTTTTTATTTATTATCTCTCAACAGCTAACCTCAAACAGTTAGCTGTCCAAGTTTTAACTAATCTGTTCATTAAGTATAATAGGGCCTTTCAATTGGCATCAGAGCTTGGATTCACCATACAGAGTCTAACAACTTGTGAAAGATCCATTCAACCCACCATGCCTCAACCAAGAAGAAACAATGAAAAGGACATTCCACACATTGATGATTGTGGATCTTTTGAGATTTAATCCTCAAAAATTAAAACCTACCTAGATGCTAATAGCATATGGAACTGGTATGTCTTAGAAAATGAAGTTGAACCTCCCACTCAAGCTGAAGTTAATGGAGGAGGTAGCAAACTCAAATCTCCTAAAAACTAGATTGATGCTCAAAGACAACTTATGACTGCTAACTTAAAAGTAAAAAATATTCTGCAAAAAAGTGTCAATGACTCCCTAGCTCAAGAAATAGCCAAAGTACCAAGTGTTAAAGCAGCATGGGAACTAATTAACACCAAGTTCACTAAACACACTAGTGTTAGAACCCAAAATCTATATAACTTATTAAGACAATTAGACAACTTCAAATTCTATCCTGGAGAGAAAGTGAGTGCTGCAAGACCAAGATTTGAAGATCTTGTAAGAGCCATTTCAGACCATGGCAAAACCTTTGAACAATCCGACCTATGGTTAAAGATCTACTCTAATCTTCCTCAAGAGTATGAGAAAGTAGCCCTTCCCATTAGAGAAGGAGCTGAATGGAGTAGTATGACCATAGAACAATACTTTGGCAAACTTGAAGCATATGAACTAGAAGGAATGATCAAAATTCAACCAGCATCCACCATATCTCAAACCCTTGCCCTTGTTGCTCAAGAGCAAACCCAGAAACAATTTTCTCAACAGGACATTGACACTCTTGTTATTAATGCTCTACAAAAGCTGAACATAACTCCTAAACAAGAATCAAAGCCTATCTCTCAAGAAGACATCCCAAGTCTCATTTCCATAGCTGTCAGAAATACCACGAAGCACCAAAAGAAAGCCTTTGAAAGAAGATACAGTCCTTCACCATCCAACTCAACTCAAGAAGTTGTTAAGAAAAACATTGAGTGCTACAACTGTGGCAAACCAGACCACTATGCTGCTGATTGCAAAGAACCTAAGAAACCAAGAGAAAACTAAAAAAGAATGATTATTCTAAAGAAGTTATTCATAGCTCTAGGTGAAATTGCTTTAATTGTATCAAGGCTAAGAATGACAAAAATAAAAAAACAAGTCATGCTTGCTAACTCTTCTAGGTTTAGTAATGAAGAATTTGAAACATCAGACTCCGATAGTGATGAGGAAGAAGCATTACTGTGTTTGTTGCACAGGAATGTGATGACTCAGATAATGAAGAAGACCTAGAAGCATTAGCTGCTGCTGAAGAACTTAAAGAGGTACATAATTTTAATTCTCTTAATATAGAAGGCTTTAAAAATTTAGTTTGCACCCTCTTGATTCAAAAGAAGAAACAAGACTCTAGCTTTGCTGCCCTTATAACAGATAACCTTGAGCAATCAAAAACCATTGGAAATCTCAAATCCCTAAACACTAACCTTGAAACAACCAAAAATGATCTAGAAGAAAAATGTCAAAAACTTGAAAATGACATACTTAGCTCAACAGCTAAGACTGACTGCTCTATGTCCCAAACGGATAATGAACATGAAATGAGTATCTTGAAGGAAGAAAACATTGCTTTAAAAGGAAAAATTGATTCCTGGAACAAATCAAGAAATGCTCTATCCATGTATCACTTTAATCAAAGACATCCTGGAGACAGATCTGGAATAGGAGCTAAAAATCCTACACTCAAAATCTATACTCCACTTACTGGTGATAGAGCTGTTGAAACTATGATTTTACAAAGTCTCATATGAAGACCCCATATAAGTTGTGGAATGGAAAGGTCCCTACCATATCCTATTTTCATGGATTTGGAAGCAAATGCTACATTCACAACAATGGGAAGAACAACCTGGATAAATTTGATTCCAAGAGTGATGAAGAAATCTTTTTAGGATACTCCAACACTAGCAAAGCCTACAGAGTATACAACAAGAGAATACTAGTTGTAGAAGAATCAACTCATGTTGACTTTGATGAAAACAATGATCAAAGCAACACTAACTTGTGTGACTTTGATGAAAGTATTGGAAACTCTGACAACCTTCCAGAACCTTCACCCACAATCAATGATTCCTCTCCCTCTAATGAAAATAACATAACTCTTCCCTATGTTCTGCCCAAAGACACTTCCAACAGCTTACCCACTCCCAACAGCTTTCCCCTTCCCAACAGCTTAGATCAAACAGTTAGATGTCAAGTAATCCCTTCCCAAATCTCCACTCAAATCCCCATTCTCAATGATGATAATCTTGTCATTTCCATTCCCATTCAAAAAGAAATCATTCCTGATGGCATTCCCCATTATGATATTTTCATGAGTGCCTTCATTTCTCAAATGGAACCCAAAAATATCCATGAAGCTCTTCAAGATACAGACTTGATAGAAGCAATGGAAGAAGAACTGGAACAGTTTGAAAGGAATAAAGTATGGAAACTTGTTCCCAAACCAAGAAATCAAACTGTCATAGGTACTAGATGGGTATTTAGAAATAAAATGAGTGAATATGGTACTGTAGTAAGAAACAAAGCCAGACTTGTTGCTCAGGGATACAGACAAGAATAAGGAATAGACTATGATGAAACTTTTGCCCCTGTAGCAAGACTTGAAGCCATAAGACTATTTTTAGCCTTTGCATCTTTCAAGAAAATGAAAGTATTCCAAATGGATGTCAAGAGTGCATTCTTGAATGGAGTACTAAATGAAAAAGTATTTGTTGCTCAACCTCCTGGATTTGAACATCCTAAATTCCCAGATCATGTATACAAGTTGGACAAAGCCTTGTATGGTCTCAAACAAGCCCCTAGAGCTTGGTATGACACTCTGTCTAACTTCCTTCTTGATAAAGGATTTACCAAAGGTCATATTGACAACACACTGTTCATTAAAAAATATGGAGATGACACACTACTCATTCAGGTCTATGTTGATGACATTATCTTTGGATTATCAAATGAGGACCTCTGCAAAGAATTTGGAGGTCTTATGCAAAAACAATTTGAAATGAGTATGATTGGAGAACTAACCTACTTCTTAGGTCTCCAAGTCAAACAAATGAAGGATGGGATCTTCATTAACCAAGCTAAGTACACAAGAGACATGATAAAGAAGTTTGATATGCAGAATGCCTCAACAACTAAGACACCCCTATCTACCACAACCAAACTTCATGCTGACACTGATGGTCAAAGTGTTGATCAAACACTCTACAGGAGCTATATAGGATCTCTCCTATATGTTACTGCATCTAGACCAGATATCATGTTCAGTGTATATCTCTGTGCAAGGTTCCAAGCCAATCCTAATGAATCTCACCTTGCTGCTATTAAAAGGATCTTGAGATATCTAAAAGGATCTTGAGATATCTAAAGGGAACTCCTGACTATGGCTTGTGGTATCCTAATGAATCACCATTCTCACTAATTAGTTTTACTGACTCAGATTATGCTGGATGTAATCGGGACAGAAAGTCAACAAGTGGTGGATGCCAATTCATTGGATCAAGAATTGTGTCTTGGTCAAGCAAAAAGAAAACATCAGTTGCAACCTCAACAGCTGAAGCTGAATATGTTGCAGCTTGTCTCTGCTGTTCCCAAATATTGTACTTAAAAAGTCAACTTCAAGACTTTGGTATGGATGTCACAAATATTTCTATATTTTGTGATAATTCTAGTACAATTGCTATGACTGAGAATCCTATTCAACACTCTAAAACCAAACACATTGAAGTTCGACACCACTTCATTAGAGATCATGTTGAAAAAGGGAATATTAACTTATCCAAAGTTGGTACTGAGGACAATATCTCTGACATTCTAACTAAAGCTATGGATGAAAAGAGGTTTGAACTTTTGAGAGCAATGTTAGGAATTATTAACTTGCCTAAGTAAAAGGGATTAACTGAAAATTCATTTAATTAACTTTAAAGAAATACAAAGACATAGTTAGCTGTTTTACAGTTTCCCAACAGCTAACCTAAAACAGATCTATATTCAAGGACAATCATATGATGGCCTGTTTACATCATACAACTTGGAACTAGTACTTAACCTCACTACCCCTGTGGACCTTGGTAGCCTTCCAAAAACAAAAATAAAAAGGAGTACACAAAAACTCTTCCCAACAGCTAACAAACCATCTTAGCTGTTCAACTCATATTCCTCTCTACAAGACTTGTTTCCAACCAACTCCAGATCCCTTGTCATGCATGTCCTCTCCTCTATACTCCCTAACTGGTGTAGACTGAACTGTCCCCAAATACCTTTCCAACCAAACTGGATGCCTCTCCATAATTGGATCAATGGAGGTAATTGAGTGCTGCAGAGGTGGACCCATGGTTCTTGGCCACCACCACAGCATCATAAGGGGGAAGGTCATTCAAGGGAGACATGAAACTGAAGGTTCCTGAAGTTTGCATGCTTTCAGCAGCTATCATTGCCATGTGAGAAGAAGGACCTCCATTATCCTCTTTATTGACTTGAACTGGACTACAACACCTCAAATAGTGCCTAAACATTTGAGTGTGAGTAGTTGATGGTGATTGCTGAACACCATCAAAATTATCTCCCCCTCCTTCAAGCACTGCCATGTTTATTTCCAAAGAATCCCTTGTCACTGGTACATAAACCCTACGCTGTTCAACAACAGGCACTATCTTTGCCTGAACAGCTAAGCTATCCTCTTGTTGCATCAATTCCCTAAGTGTAAAATGCCTCAAATTCTGGGTCTCTCCTTTCACTCTCATACCTTGGTCACCTTCATGATCCTTGAATCCCTCCTTCCTCATTATCTCCCCCTCCTTCAGTTTGAGCAACTATTGCTTTGCTGCTCTCTCCTTCCCCTATCCTCATGTTCTGACCAAACAATTTAATACTTGTTCTCTCCTCTACCTGCTTCTCTTTTCCCTTACCATCAACCCTTTTCTGTTGTGCCAACCTATCTCTCTCAAATTTTTCTATAGCTTCCTTTTCACACTCCCAATCTCTTTTTCTCTTCTCTCTCTCTCTCACCTTTCTATACTTCAAAGGGTGATCTAGAGGAAGCTGTTCAACTTCCTCATACAACTGATGATCACTCTGTATAGTATATGACCTATACTCCCTTTCAAATCTTTCCCTCTCAGTTTCTTCTCTAACAGGAACTGAAAAGATTAACTTCTTAGCAGTTTGAGCCATTCTGTTTGGATTAAACTTAGATGAAAGTCTCCCCATTTTCAAGAATTGAACTGAGTATGACTTCAACAGCTAAGACTAAAAAAATTGATTTTGATGTGTATTCATCAGCTAAGTTCATATTCCTTTTTTACACAAGGAATTTATGTCAGTCAATAATAGGGTATGGTTATAGACTTAGCTGCTGGATTTATATTTTTTGTCCAAAAATGTCAACTGATTTGACCACCAAATATGTTCTATTAGTACATAAGTGTGGCAATCCTAGGATGTGATGGTTAAAATTCAATTAGAAGTGTGTTGTGTTATATCTAGCCCCTTACTTTCCATAAATAGCCGCCCGCCATTTCTGGAAATAAATTATATACCATTTACTTCTATTCTATTTACTGTACACTTGAATAGTAAAAGAGGATAACTGTCACTTCTCCTTAACGGCTAGCTTTAAACCCCACGTCGCCTCTCTCCTAAAAAAAATATAACCGTTGTCCCCACCTTCTTAACCACGATCTTCCTATTATCTCTACCTCTTCACAAAATCCAAACAATTAAAACCCCTCAAATTTTCAATCGATTTCGCATCCCCTGTTCAAACCCTAATCCTCTGTTTTATTTTTGCCTTCCTCTTTGCTCAAATTCTATGGCCCTTCCTGAAGAATCTCAAGGATATTACATTGAAAATGATTTCTTTGAGAGCTCAGTAGGTACCTATGTCAAAGAGATCCTAGAAAACAATGGTCTCATTGACATGTTAACTGCTCAAAATCCTATTCTTGAGAATGCATGTATGGAGGTATATAGAATTGGAACCAGGCTCAGAGATAGCTCCATTAGATGTGTCTTCCATAATGTCACCATGATCATCAAACCTGAGGATGTGTATACAACTTATGCTATCTCCAATCACCCTAGCCTTCTGACCAACATTTGGAGCAAAGACCTGGATGCTACATTCAGTATTCTCTACAAGAAATTCACTAATCAAGAAGATATTGATTATGATTCTGTAAAGAACAAACCAATCTTGAAAAGAACCGATCCATCAACAATTCAACCCTCAGTGATGTGGTTATCAAAGGAATATGTGGAAAACAATCTTCCTTGGAAAGAAGCTTGGGGGTGGGGAGTGAACCTTTTTATCAGAGGTGTGTGCATTCTAGAACTTTAACTCTTTGCGAATTGCTCACCTTTTGAGGGAATGGAAAGACGTGAAGTTTGGTTATTCTGAATTTGCTTGTTTGATGCCGCGAGTGTTCTAAAATATTTGTAGAATAACCAAATTTAATGAAATATTACCCTGTTTGATAAAATTTATTAATATATAAACCCTGTTTGATAATTTTATCTTGGTTCTTTCTGTTGTTGTCTGCATAGTTCCCAATCGGACCCATGCCATATGGTTCTTGGATATCACAGATGATTGAGTAAGCTGAGCGCTACGATTTCTTATATTGTAGATCAGAATATAAATTTACTAAACAATTCTTGATAAGTACATTTTGTTTAAAGAGGCAATTAATGAGGACTTCTCTTTTTCTGATGACATATGTGAGGAATAAACTATACTGTAAAGTGTTTACTTAGGTAATTGATATCCTTATAAAACAAGTCATTCCACACTAAAGTTTTTCTTATGATAAGAAGGTTTTTTTTGTTGAAAACTGCAAATTCCTCTTCTCTCTGATTGCATGATGTATATATAAAACATTTCAAACAATAACGTGTTTAGTCTCTGATTCATATTCTTATTATGACTTGCCAGTGTAACTTTTATCAAGTGAATGGTGTAATATGAAAGTACAATGGGATATAATCTTAAGCAAGTATATGGAAAATGACTTAACTTGCATTTATATACTTTAATCTGAACATTGTAGCTATTGGGTTTATTTTTGTTGAAGTGGGTTTATTTTTGTTGTGAAAATTAGTTGTGTTGATTGGGTTGCCATGTCTAGTTAAACCCAAAAAAAAAAAAAATCCTCATTTTAGGAGGAGAGTATAAGCATTTTTAAAGCCAACATTGATGCTAGTTTGTTTCTTTAGGATCTGTTTGTTTCGGTGTATTTGATCCTAGTGTATCCGTTGTTGTTTATTTTTGATTTAGCTTACTTGCAATTATTCAAAAAATGTTATCGTGACATTTATTTGTAATTTAGTTAGCTATGGATCGTAAGTGGATTTTTGCGGACCGGTTATCAAAAGAGTACAAGAAAGGAGCGAAAGAGTTCTGTAGTCATGCAGCGAAACATACTAGTAATCCTGGATTCATCACATGTCTATGTCGAAAATGTATGAATGTTAAAACAGTCAGTGGTCAGCAACTGTTGTATGAACATTTAATTTGTCATGGTATCGATAAAACATACACCGTCTGGACATATCATGGTGAGGGGAAAGGTCAATGTAGCTCACACCGTTTAAGTCCCGACTTCAGTTCTTTAGATAAGATGGATAAGAATATTGGGTCGGGTGGTCGTGATAGAGAATCTAGTCCTGTAACGGATACTCCTTATGTTGTTAATGAAGAATTACGGGACCATCCTGATATGCATGAGAGGTTGAGGGATGATGCTGGGTTACCCTTATGGCCTGGGTGTATAAAGGCAACAAAACTTTCTGCTGTGTTGACTTTGTATAACTTAAAAGCTAGCCACCAGGTTTCTGACATGTTCTTTACAGAATTGTTGTAAGCCGTGAGTGATTTGCTGCTAGATGACAATATACTCCATCGTCGAGCATATGATGCTAAACAGATGCTCAAGCTAATTGGATTAACACATGAGAAGATTCACGCTTGTCCTAAAGATTGTATTCTGTACCAGAAAGAGTACGTAGATCTTTGTGAATGTCCTAAGTGCGGTACACAACATTATAACAAAAAGAATTCTCCTGCCAAGGTTATGTGGTACTTCCCGATAATTCCAAGACTTAGGCGGTTGTATAGCAGCCCGAATGATGCTAAACATTTGACATGGCATCAAGATGGGATAATTAAAGATGGAATGTTAAGACACCCAGCTGATTCGCCTCAATGGAAGAAATTTGATGATAGGTATGCAGAATTTGGCAAAGAGCCAAGAAACTTGAGCTTAGTACTTTCATCTGATGGAATGAATCCTTTTGGGGTTCAAAGTACTAGCCATAGTACATGGCCTGTTGTTCTGATGATCTATAATCTGGCACCTTGGTTGTGTATGAAGTGCTGGTACATGATGCTTTCTACTTTGATAACAGGTCCGAGACAACCCGGTAATGACATTGACGTCTACTTGGCTCCTCTAATTGACGACCTGATGTTATTATGGCAACAGGGCATTGATGTGTATGATGGGTATAGAAAGGATAATTTCAAATTAAAAGCCATGTTATATGGAACAATCAATGATTTTCCAGCTTATGGGAATCTTTTTGGTTATAGTGTGAAAGGGCGTGAAGCATGTCCTTGGTGTACTAAGGACACTGATCGTCTTCATTTCGGTACCGGAAAATGACAGAGGCATTCAATGGTGAGGTTGAAGAGCGCAAAGCACCTCGTGTATTGTCAGGTGAGGATGTGTTGAAAAAGGTGGAAAACATCGAGACACAGTTTGGTAAGAATTTCGCAAAGACGGTTCCTACTAAAGGTTGGAAGAAGAAATCAATTTTTTTCCAATTAAGCTATTGGAAAGACTTGTATGTGAGACACTTTATTGATCTCATGCATAATGAAAAAAATGTTTGTGCTAGTATTTTAAATATTTTGCTAGGTGATAAAGAGAAGTCTAAAGATGGGTTAAATTCAAGAAAGGACATGGTTAAACTTAGAATTAGAGGAGAATTAGTGCCTGTGATAGAGGAAGGGAAATCACCATATTTACCACCTGCCGCTCATACATTGTCCAATTATGAGAAAAAGGTCTTACTTGAGACACTTCAGTCAGTTAAGGTCCCAGAGGGGTACTCATCTAACATTCAGAGTTTGGTATCTGAAAATGGGTTGAAGTTGACATCTTTGAAGTCTCATGATTACCATGTCATCGTTGAGACTTTACTCCCAATTGCGATTCGCTCAATTTTGCCTGAAAATGTGCGTACCACTATTACAAAGCTATGTTGGTTTTTCAAGGCGATGAGTAGTAAAGTAATTGATCCTGGAAGGTTATCTCATTACCAAAAACAAATTGTGGAGACACTTTGTGAGCTTGAGATGTATTTCCCACCTTCTTTCTTTGATATCATGGTCCATTTGACAGTTCACCTGGTTTACGAGACAAGGATGTGTGGTCCTGGTCGTATGAGATGGATGTATGGTAGTGAGAGGTATATGAGAGTGTTGAAAGGGTATGTGACAACTATGTATCATCCGGAGGGTTGCATCGCAGAACGCTACATAGTGGAAGAAGCATTAGAATATTGGTCTGAGTACATCCCAAATGTCGAATCAATTGGACTTCCAACTACATGTCACACCGGTAGGATCGATGGTGAAGGTGTCACAGGAGGTTAACAAGTTGAGATTACCCTTGAACAATGACGTAGGGTACATTTGTGTATTTTACACAATAGTGTCGATGTGGAACTATTTGTCGAGTTGCACAAGCAAACTATATCACACCAGCATCCAGATAGAGACTTGAATTGGATTCAAGTGGAGCACAACCGTACGTTCATTGATTGGTTCCGTAATCATATTTCAGATAAGCTGCTAATAGAGAATGAGTCAATCTCTGAAAGGGTGAAGTGGTTGTCTAGGGGACCTGATCCACATGTGTTTTCTTATAAATGTTACCTTATAAATGGATACACGTTTTACACTAGAGATCATGATGAGAATAGCACAATGAAGAATAGCGGACTTTCAGTTCTAGGCAACGAAAATGAAAAGTCGGGAACCACATTCTTTGGGCAAATTGTGAAAATTTGGGAAGTCGATTACGTCACATTTCGGGTCCCTGTCTTTGATTGTAGTTGGGTCGATATTCCTAGTGGGGTGCAGGTTGAAAATAATGGTTTCATACGGGTTGATTTGAATAGGGTTGGATTCAAAGATGATTCATTTGTTATGGCAACAAAAGCTAAACAGGTGTTCTATGTCTCTGATCCCGTTGATAAAAAGTGGTCTATTGTTGTCTTGTCAAACAAGAGCAACAACGGCTACCAAGTTAGTGATCACGTTGATGAAGATGTAGATGCTATAGATGACCCTTTTAAAAATATGGTTGATACTCTTGGTTCGTTTCTCAATGATGATGCTCATGAACCCCTGTACCAGAGACACGATCATCACGAGGGTGAATATGTAGACTTAAATGAGGATGAATTTGTAAATTCAGATTTTTTCAATGTCCATGGTCATGAACGTGAAACAGCGCCTCGGAAACGAAAAAGAAAAACTAAAGCTAAAAAGACTAAAAAGAAAAGTATGATTTTTTTCCCAATATAAAATTTCAGTTTATGTTTTTTATTCTCCTCTTGAAGTATTTGTTCTCTCAATTATATTTACTTTAACTATGTAATAACCGATTTTTATTATTACTTTTTACAGAAACATGACTTCTAGGTCTCGACGTGGTGGTGAGTCTCAAAAAGACGACCCAGGTAGTGGCAGGTATATTATGCTACTCTTTGTTTAAACAAGCAAGTATAAATCATTACTTCATTGTTGTATATGAAATTTGTGAGGTGTATTATGTTGGTGGATTTCTGTGTTGTTTGCATGTTTCTTCAATGATTCAATCAAAATAACCCCACATCAACGTAGTTGCTAATCACAAGTTGGACTGATATTTTGAGCTCTTTAGTTGGTTTGGTTATTTGGTTTGTTTGGCTATCTTGCTGGCATCAAAAAGTAACATTTCTTAATGGTTATTGTTCCCAACTGAACTTTCAGCTTATTTTTCTTTGTTTATCTCTTGTTGGTTAATATATGGTGGATTGAGGTGTTGAAATAGGTTTTAGGGGACTTGCAAACCTACTTAATTTTAGGAGTTTCTATTTGTTGGAATTTGTGTATGTTTAGTATATCAATAGTAGTTATGCAGTCTTTTGAGTTGTTCCGGAGTCTAAGAAATTAATCAGTAGTTTTGGATTCAGAGTTTCTTTCATATTACTTGACACCAAAAATCTGTATGCAGACAGATTATACCTTCTGTACCAAAAATGTATTATCTCCTTGTCTAGACCTCCAAATGACGAACCGATTTTTTTGTATGAAAATAGACACATAGATATTTCCAACGAACTATTTTACGCCTTTTGGAACCTCCTATATAAGAACAGTTAATTCTTCAAAGTTGGCAGAAAATCTGGTTCTGCATATCCAAAAATCTGTATCCAGACAGATTATACCTTCTGTACCAAAAATGTATTATCTCCTTGTCTAGACCTCCAAACGACGAACAGATTTTTTTGTATGAAAATAGACACATAGATCTTTCAAAATCTGCATAGTTGGAAAGAGATAAGCATGTTTGATATAAGCCTGTTGGCTGTTTATTTTTTTCAAGATCTGCATAGTTGCATCATTGATCCGTAGCAATCAGCTTGTTCTGTTTGCTATAATAGAATTAGATGTCACTGGGAGATTTAATTGTTTTTCTTGTTGGCTCTCTTTACATGTGCACAGACATAGTACTCGAGGCGGAGGCACCTCTGGTAATAGTGATCGGGACAACGATGTTCATAGTGGGAGCCAAGGCGGAGGCACCACTGATAATAGTGAGATCTCTCATCCTCTAGGCCGAGGAATAGTAAGTATGCTCAAAGTAAAAAAAATCCGAAGTACGGGAATATTGGTAGAGGTAAATTGGAATGAGCTAGGCCAGCCGATTGGTAAGGAGTCAGTGACTCTTGCACATTATGTTGGGTCTACTGCTAGGAGGATGTTCCCAATCACTATTTCTGATTTTCGCAAGAAGGAGTTGGCTAAGTATAAGGAAACATTTTAGGATGTGATTGTGGTATAATATGATTATTTTAAATTGTCAAGTTTAATTTATACTTCAATCTAAATTATCTATGTTTCATATGTTTAAATCTATGTTGCAGGCGACTTTCAAAGGGTTGGATGAAAGTCATAAGAAGGCTATCATTTCTCGTGCAGGTTGCGCTCACAGGATGTTTAGGACAAGGTTGAGAAATCTTGCTAGAGATGATGATGGTAACTACTCACCACAGCTACCAAATTTGTATCGACATCTGGAAACGGTGTCTCCACATTGGAATGAGTTTATAAAACAAGCATTAAAGGAAGAATTCGTGGTATGTTTAATGTTATATCAAATGTGAAACTGAAATTGTCATTTTATTTTAAATAAAAAAGTGACAAGTTCAGTAAAATTGTAGGAGAAAAGCAAGAAAATAAAGAGAGAGCAGAAGCAATGGAGGCGAGATATAAGAGTGCTTGTGTTGGTTATGCCCGTCTTAGGGAGAAGATTGTAAGTGCATATAATGAACTTGAGTTTTTTTTTTTTTTTAAATGAAAAACATTCCTAACTATTCGAGGTTATGATGGTCAATGCAGATTGCAAAGAGAGTTCAGAATGGAGAAGAGAATTCAGATTGCTGGGGATTCTGAGCACAATGATGTCATCATGCTCCTTCTACGTAATGTCATTCACATGGAAATTTTCAACAACATTGAAGTTCCCATACATTCATATTTTGATGGACAGTCTTGGACTGATCAAATCGGACGGGAGAACATTAAGGAGATTCTCAATGACCAGTGGCTAAGTGCCTCTTCTATTGTCTTCTATATAAGGTAAATTTGCTACTACTACTTAAATATGTTGGTTTTCACATTTACGATATATTTGCTTTATCTATTATATACTCATATAGTTTGTCTTAATAAAAAGTATTTGGGTGATGTTTATCTTTCCAATAATCCTGAAGCAGTTGTGAAGTTCTCTTTCACTTCTCCCCATTCATTTTCTCCTCTAGTAGATATGCCTGTCGCGTCCAATTATTTGGATGATTGTATGCTTTTGCATGATGGAGCGGACCACCTTATTTTAATACCTTATAATTTGGGGTAAGTTAATTAAATATATTACGCATTTTTATGCTTAGTAAATATAAATTTATTTGAACTCTTTCAAATATGATACATGGATCATTGGGTATTGGTTGCAATCAATACCAAGACAGAGAACATATACTATATGGATCCAGCTGAAAAAGGAAAAATTTCAACAAATGATAAGTTGAAACATCTTGTTGAAAAGTAACGCGTCCCTTTTAAACTTTCCTTTAATGAAAACTAGAATTATACATTTAAATATTCTTGACATGTTTATTTCATCTTTTTATAGCGGCTGAGAGCTTTTCGGATCCATAAGAATAATACCAAGAAGGCCTTCAACAACTTTAAATGGAATAACATTCAGGTAATTTACATTACAACTTGTCGATAGAGTAGAAATGAATTCATATTTTAGATTTTGTTTTTTAATACAAACATCAATTGTTATTGATAGTGCCCGAAGCAACCTCAATGTGATGGAATTCATTGTGGCTACTATGTTGGATGCTACATTGAGAGTATATTGCTCGTTGGTGAAACAAGTATCCCTCCCTATGTAAGTAAATCGCTCATATTCATCTCACTTATTTTTCTAGCTTTCAATAACTCAATAAGGGTAGAATTGTATTTTGACCCATGTCCTCCGGCCTCCATTATAATGTTTCTTGACTTGTCAATTTAGGGACGGAGGGAGTAAAAATTACTACTCTTGTTAATTTAGGGACGGAGAGAGTAAAAATTACTACTCTTGTTCATTTAGGGACGGAGGGAGTAAAAAGGTTTTTACTCCCTGTAATAAGGTTTTCAACACGAGAATCACAGGAAGACATGAGTGAGGTGTAGTCTATACTGAGATATTTTCTTTTAACATGGTACTTTCTTTTGCATTTTTTTTAAAAAGTTTTCCTTAAGAAGGGATGTGAGAACCCATTTACGCATGGAGTGTGCAAGTGATAAAGGATATCACAACATAACTTGAAATGAACTATCCTGAAAACTGTACTACCATAACTCTTGTAAACATGGAGTCAGTCTATAGGGAAAAACAGGACATATTTCCATTTGCATCATTTCTGCAAGGACCAGCTATTAATATGGTACCCTTTTCTTTTCACTGGTTATGTGAACTCTTGCCTTTTGCCTCTATGAACTCGCTCCTTACGTATTCAAGGCCATAAGAATACTCCATATGGAGTAAAGACTGTATATTCTGTATATGGATATGAGTAACAACAGGTAGTGAGATCTTCCAGTTCTTTTCAGCTTACTTCCCACAATTAATTTAAAGGGATTTCTTTTAGACACTGTGTGTAATGTCTAGCACAACTATTATTGCCTTATTGTTGAGGCCTTTGGTTGCGAGTAGGGCTGTCAAAAGGATGAGCTTGGGAAGTGCTGGTTTTAGCGAGAAAATTGACGGTCGTGTCGTCTGGCCTGCAGCCATTGCTTATCTAGTTCAACAAATTCTGACCCTAACTTAATTGTCGACTGAACTGCATTAGATTCTGACATGTTTCTTTACTCATGGTTATGAAAGCACCCGTTCTTGTCTATTGCGGTTGTTGGTCCCAAAAGGACAACAAGGGTATGAAAAATGCTAGAGGGGGGGGGGGTGAATAGCGTTTTTAAAATTCTTTTCAAACCCTTTTGTAAAGCAATGGCGAATGCGCACGACTCTTAATTTGGCTAAGTATAGCGCGCAGCAAGAGTGTGAAATGCACAGCAGAAGTCTTAAAGCAGTCACTTATGTGCAGGGAGTATGCGCAGAAGTGTAAATACGCACGCACTAAGTTTTAGCTTAAAGATAGGCGCAAGATGGAACTAAGGCAAAAAGCTCACAAACACACTTCGAACTATGAAAGACAATCTACAAAGATCAAACAAAACAATATATGAGTAAAGCTTAAAATGTAGAATGAAAAGCACAAACAATAGACAAGCTATTTGGAGAGGTTCGATCGGGAAAACATCTACGTCCTCTACCAAGATGGTTAGTCTTGGATTTCTAATGGAGATCTTATTATATGAGAGAGTTTACAAGTTATAGCGAGGTAGAACAAAACTAACTCAAAGATCTATAATCTATGAAAGAACAAAATCCTAGACAATAACCGGTGTATCTCTAGAAGTAAGATCGATGAGATCGAAACTTCAAGAGGTGTGTGTGTGTATCAGAAATCTGGGCTCTTTGAATCTATGAGATGGAGAGAACAAGATTCTGGTGCTACAAAGGCTTTGTAGGATCTGGGCTTGGTGAAGTATGAAGGTATGAAGGTTGATCTTAGAAATCTGGAAATCTTGTAGGCAATCCTCAAATCTTCAAAGTTTCTCTTTGAAAGCAAATCTTAAGCAATTCTCAAGTAACACACCAGCATCTTGGAAAAAGGGGATGAGCATGCTATTTATAGCTGAGCTCCAAAAACTAGCCGTTGGGGAGCAGAGCAAGGACTATGTGCTGTCGCTTTGTGATTGGCGCGCAGCTGTCCTTTATAGCCGTTGGAGACATCAAGTTGACAGCTTTCAAAAATTTTCAAGAGTGACAGCTGTCTTCAGATTTGAATTTCAAACAAGGGGAGCGTCTCCATCTTCATGTGTGCTGAGTGTTCTTGTTTTGTCGTTTGTCCACATCAGCAATTTTGGCTCATTCAAAAGCGTAGCTTGTTATGACGCTTTCCAAGCTTCATAAGGTAAGATCAGAAAGTGAGAATTAAGGCAAGTATGAGTGCGCATGGAGTGCGCAGAAGGTGATGCGCTGCGCATGAAGGGATGCGTTGCGCATGGAAGGTGTGCGCACCATGCTTTGCCTTTGCCCTTTTTACCATGAAATTATAGCTTCAGCCCTAGATACTAAGCCTAGTCTATAAAGAGGACTTAGCTAAAAATTGAAGTTACAAAACTTCTTACATAGGGTCCTAAAGTCCTTAAAATAAACACAGGTGATGGTATCAATCAATTCTAACAAAAGTAGGAGGGTTAAGTGATAAGCATACCCAACAATCTCCCCCTAAATGATTGATGCCATTACCTACTATAACAAACGCAATTCATTGTGCTTGATAATAACATGTTCATAAGAATAGAAAATGATAAATCATGTCTCAAGTCAATGTACACACTAGCCAATGCTATAGATTTCTAGTCTATCCAAAAGAAATTAACTTACAATATAGGGAAGACAGAAATATCATTTAGAGCATACAAATAATATGAGTTTAAGTTTAGTATGCGTTTAAACTGAATGTTTAAACATTATGCAATGAAATATGAGCTGTTAAGGATATGCGCATGAAGTTTATAAGATATGCAATATTCCACAAACGAAAAGTTTGAATTGAACAAGGTTTTGTGAAAGTGCAATGATGCATTCTTCTCATTAAAACTTGAAAGGTAAGAGTTACAGGGTACAAGTTTTACAATGGAAGAAAAATCAAAAGCAAAAGACCTTGCGCATCAAAAACTTACAATTTGCGCAGCAAAACAAAAAAATTACACAGTCTAGTCTATATGAATTCGCTGCAGTGCTTCGCGCATCTCATTCTGTAAGCTGGTAAACATGTTCATCAACTCAATCTTCAGTTGCTGAAACTTTGCGTTGTATTCCACAACTAGATTCACATGAGTCCTCATACCATCGCGCATCAGCGCATTATCTCTTTGGATCTCTTCAGAAATCCTATTAAAGCAATTTTCAAACGCCCCCATCTGATTTCCAAACGATTGAAGGGACGCATCTATGGAGTCCTGAATTTCTTTCTGCGCATCAACCAAAGTCTTGGTTAGCTCAACCTGAACCATGTTCTGACTGGCTTGCATATCTAGCATAGCCTGGTTCATTCTTCTATTGAAAGTATCACCGAACTGAACTAAGCAGTCAGTCATATGATATTTGAGCGCATCAATAGAGGAGGAGCTGGAGGCAGTAGGCGCAAAATTGTCAATAGACTTTATGACTTTGGCAGACTCAATCTGAATGATTTCTGTGATGGTTTTGGCTAAGGAAAACAAAGCTTCATTCAACCCATGCACAGAGGGGATCTTAGTGAGCGCAGAAGAGATGATGCTGAAGTCATGCTGGATATCTTGGCGCAGTAGATCAAAATCTTGAGAGGGCGCAGCACTAGAACCAGATGCATGCGCAGCAGCAGAACCTGAGGGAGGCATAGCTTCAAAACTGGTTGCCTTTGTTGCAGAACTCTCCCCCTTAATAGCACAATCAATAGCCTGAAGGAAACTAGCTTGCGCATCGAGCCTTGCAGACTGCGCATCCAGTTGCTCTTGAATCTTGGTTTGTGCAGTGACCACTTAAAAGTGCTGGGTTTGCGCACCAAATTGATTAGCCTGGATAGTCTGGAGCATGGCCAAGATTTGACGCATGTCAGTTGTTGAACTTGAAGGATCTGAGGGAGAAGTTGCTGGAGTTACAGCAGGAATAATTGGAGAAGTCTGTGATGCTCCAGTAGGTTGCACAGGAGTGACAGCAGCAGCAGGAGTCTCTTGCGCATGAACTGGAGAGTGATTCGCATGGATAGGAGAACGATGGACCTCATAATCTTCTGAGCTTGAGTCTTCGCCATCTTCAACTATAGGCGCATCCTCATAAACAGTAGGATCAAGCGCATTATGAGCAAAGCCTTCACCATCAATGAAGACTGGTAGGGCTTTCTGCGCAACGTTCCTTTGCGCAACAGCAGCAAGTCTTGCTTCCCTTGCGATATCACTCGCAGACTTTTCAGTGCGCGGACGAGAATGCCTTGGAGGATCTGATTCAACATCAGATAAATCTTCCACAGTACGATTTGAGGCGCGTTTCTTGGTAGCAACCTTCTTAACCCGGCGCTTGGGAGTAGACTTCTTTGCAGATAGTGGGACATCATCCTCACTAGTAGTATTATTGCGCATGGACTTTGCAGTCTCCTTTTGCTTCTCCCCCTGAGATTGAGCAGCCTTGGAAGTTCCAGTAGATTTGGAAGGGCTGATAAGAGGATCATTGAAAGCACCTTCAAATTCATCTTCCTCTTGAGGAGCAGGAGGAGTAGATGTGCGCTTTGACTTAGGCGCAGGAGGGGTAGATGTGCGCTTTGATTCTGGAGCAGTAGGAGGAGGCGCAGCATCTACATCAGCTTCTACTTGGAAGTCTTCATCAGACTCATCCAGTAGGGTTCTTGATTCCTTTGCCTTTTTCTTCTTCGTTTTCTTCTCAACAGGCGCAGCAGCCTTAGATTTTCCTTTTTCTTCAGGCGCAGGAGCCTTGGCCTTCTTGGCTTCTTAGGAGGCTCAGGGTCTGAAGTAGCCTTGCGCTTAGGAGTTTGCGCAGTAGGCTCCTTAATGTTTATCCCAGGCACAGCAGTAGATTTGCTGGCCTTCTTCTTCTTGCGCAAAGGCGCATCAGCAGCAATGCCCTTGCCTTTTTCTTTGTCGCCTACTTTTCTTGGGACCGACTTAAAGAAGGATTCAATTTTAGAATCAGATTCAGTTGAAGATGCCTCATAAATCTCACCACTAGATACAGGAGGCGATCCTTGATCTTCAGGATGAATATCTTCAAACACTTCAATGGGGTCAGCAGCCCAGTACATGCAGTAATCAAAGTTGTTTACTTCACGGCGGAAATTCTGAAGAAATACACGTGAATACGTGCGCGTGGAAGTCACATCAACTTTGAGAGAGGGGTCCTCTTCCACCAGTTTGCGCACTGATAGGAATCGCATGAAGATTGCAGTTAGAATTCTGCAATGCGTTTTGTACTTGGCTGGTTTCTTTGGATCAGCTGCCTTCTTTTTGTAGACGCGCACCCAACGCACTAATTCATCAAAGATAATCTCAGACCAGATTAACCTCTTCTTTTTGTAAATGGCAGCGCAGCACATCCATTGCTTGCTAATGAATGTTGACTTGTTACCATTTTTGCAGTTGATAGTGTCACCAATGAGAGTGCAGAGGTGGAACATCAATTCCCCAAAATCTTTCCTATCATGGTTGTTGTACTGACCAACCAGAGTAGGAATCCTTATAAGCTTCTGCGCAACACTGTCCTGCACATCCTAAGGTATCTTCTTCTTATTGCACGCTGGTAGACCCATCGTCTGTCTGATATGCGCGTAGTTGATAGTTATAGAAACTCCTCGGATAGAACTTTTGAGACAAGGAACTGAGATGTCGTCGTACATTCGATCATTTTCTTCTGCATTGCTGAAGAACTCATCGATGTAAGATGGAAGAATAAAGTCCTGGGCTCTGGAGAAGAGAGGCAAAATCCCAGATTTGTCCATGATTTCAATCATATAGCGTCCTAGCGCATCCAGTTTTAGGTCTTCCACATCAATCAAGTTCCCATCCAGGAATAAAGTAATTGAGATTCTGCGCAAAACAAAGGTGGAGAATTAGGTCTGGACATACGCATGAGCAATATGCGCAGCGCATGAACTAGACTCCATACTTGGAAAAAGATAGGAAATGAAAAGGGTAAAAAATGTCCAAAACAAACAATTTTAAACCAAACGCCTAAAATTGGCGTGAAAAGCAGAAACACAATCAAGAATCATATCAAGGCTTGTCATATGACTATTCATCAAGAACACGAAGAACATGTATTGAATACACGAAGAACACGAAGAACATAAAAATGTCAAAGTGCTCAAAAATGCATAAAAAGCACATCAAAATGTTCGAAATGAAAAATCACACACAAACAAGTAAACCATAACAACAATAACATAAACGTACAACCAAGATCTGAGAAAAACCGAAGAGAATTCAAAAAGACAAAATATTCAAAATTTCCACAGAAAACACATCAAATGATCATTGATCGTAAAACAAATTACATAAATGAAAAGCTAAGAGTAAATCGAACGCGTAGCATCAAATAATTTGAAAAACGAACAACTAATCATGGAGGAATCAAAAAGGGGAAAAACCAGACCTTCGAACTCATTAATGGCGGAAAACTGAAAGTTTGAGTTTGAAATCTTTACCATTTGTGGATCCTCTTGCTTCTTGGAAGATGTAGTGGATGATTTATTTGGAGCCATGATATATAAGGAAGATTTTTCGGAAAAGTAGAGTGAGATTGATGAGTGCAGAGAGAGAGATGTCAGAATTGGAGAAAGAAGAGAAGGCGGTTGAGGAAAGTGAGCAGAGGAGAAGTGAGGAGAGAGAGACGACGGAGGAGGTTTTAATCATCAAAAAGGATGATGACATCATGCGCGCTGACAACAAGTTGGTGAAAGTCAGGCGAGTTAGGCGCACGCGCAGGTGAGGCACATGCGTGAATGACGTGGACCAATGAGGAACGCGCGTGAAAAGCCTAGCCGCGCGCGTGTGTCAGTCATTTATGATCAAAAAGAATCTTTTCCTATTCCGTCATAATCAGCACACAATGAGCATTAAATGCGCGTCACTCAATGCCTTTGCATTAAATGAGGTGGGACGTGCGCAGAGGGCAGAAAGGTAATTTCCCAAAAAAAATTCAAAAATAATGACGAGGGAAAATAATAATTACACAAGTACCCTTGCGAATTATGCTGACTCAGCAAGTCAAGGACCTAAGTGAAACTATTGAAAAGAGAACTTACCTTAGGTCCATGGGTCATGCGCATGATAGTTATGCGCAGCAATGTATTGCGCAGAGTTTCCATAAAGAAACAACTGATTTACCTTATGCGCATAGCTAAGTGCGCTTCTTGTGCGCAGGTGCATGATGAATATCTAACTTAGAATTTTATCACAAACAAAATCATTAGTATTGACAAATCATATTGACAAAATTTAGCTAAGTTCAAGCATACCCATTTCACCTCTCAAAAAGATGAACCTCTTAGCATCAAGTGCTTTTTAAAGAATGTCGGCGATTTGATAATCGGTTCCCACGTGTTCTAGATGAATATTCCCCTTTTCCACGTGGTCTTTGAGGAAGTGATATTTAATGTCGATGTGTTTGGTCTTCGAATGCATGACAGGATTTTCAGAAACAGCAATTGTTGAAGTGTTGTCGCAATATATGGGACAATTTTCTTCTTTGATGTCATAGTCCACTAATTGCTGCTTCATCCACAGAATTTGACAGCAACAGCTTCCAGCAGCGATATATTCTGCTTCAGTTGTAGAGACAGAAACCGCAGCTTGCTTCTTACATGCCCAAGACACAAGTCGATATCCAAGGAAATGACAAGTGCCGCTTGTGCTTTTCCTATCAATTGTGCATGCTGCGTAGTCCGCATCTGAATAACCTACAAGTTTAAAGTTCGAATCTTTGGTGTACCAAAGTCCAAGGTTAACAGTGCCAGAGAGATATCGTATTATACGTTTCACAGCAATTAAGTGCGCTTCTCTAGGGTCAGATTGATACCGTGCGCAGACACAAACACTAAACATAATATCAGGCCTACTAGCAGTAAGATAAAGGAGTGAGCCAATCATACCTCGATAGAGCGTTTGATCAACACGTTTACATTTTAAATCTTTGTCGAGTTTGTTGCCGGTAGCCATTGGAGTATCGTATGCTTTGGCGTTCTCAAGTCCAAATTTCTTGATTAAGTCCTTTGTATATTTGGCTTGATTGATAAATATGCCTTCATTCATTTGCTTGATTTGAAGCCTGAGGAAGAATGTGAGTTCTCCCATCATGCTCATTTCAAACTTGCTCTTCATTAGTTTCTCAAAGCGCTTGCACAACAATTCATTAGTAGAGCCAAATATAATATCATCAACATAAATTTGAACAAGTAATTTATGACCATTATGTTTGGTAATGAAAAGAGTGGTATCGATTTTACCGCGAGTGAAGCCTTTTTCGATGAGAAACTTGGATAGTGTATCATACCATGCTCTTGGTGCTTGCTTGAGTCCATACAAAGCTTTCTGGAGTTTGTAGACATGATTTGGAAATTGTGAATCTTTAAACCCAGGTGGTTGAGCAACGTAGACTTGTTCTTGGAGTTCACCATTAAGAAACGCACTCTTCACATCCATTTGATATAACTTGAATTCCTTGTGAGCGGCGTAAGCTAGAAATAATCTGATAGCTTCAAGTCTTGCTACGGGCACGAATGTTTCATCGTAATAAATTCCTTCTTCTTGCCTATAGCCTTGTGCAACCAATCTTGCTTTGTTTCTCGTGATGGTTCCATTCTCATCCATCTTGTTTCTAAACACCCATTTAGTACCAATCACTCCTTGATTATTTGGTCTTGGGACAAGAGTCCAAACCTTACATCGTTCAAATTGATTGAGTTCTTCTTGCATAGAAACAACCCAATTAGGATCTTGGAGCGCTTCATCAGCCTTCTTTGGTTCAATTTGAGAGATAAATGCAGTGTAAGCATCAAAGTTTGTAGCTCTCCTTGTACGAACCCCAACATGAAGATCACCAATGATATTAGTGATTGGGTGATCTCTAACTTCACGAACTTCAGGAGGTAAGTTAGGTTGAGTTGTAGTAACTTGAAGGTCTTCAATTGGCACATCTTCACCAGTATTAAAATCATCAAAATTTGGAGGAAGAACTGGTTCAAAATTGAAAGTGGGATTAACACCAGATGCAGCAGTAGACTGATGCGCATTAGAAGAATCTCCAGGCGCATGGTTAGGTGCAGCTGAAGCTCTACTTGGTGCGCTATTGATAATGCTTTGCGCAACTGATGTAGATGGATTTCCTTGTGTTGATACATTCTGGTCTTGTGTATGCGCAGCTGGTATGTGCGCACCTGTCTCAATGGACTCAACAGAATCATCAGAAACATTTGGAGTCAAATGTGGCTCAAGGAGAGAATGTTCATCAAAAGTAACATGTACAGATTCAACTATCACTAATGTAGATCTATTGAAAACACGAAAAGCTTTAGAATGTTTAGCATACCCAACAAAAATACCTTCGTCGGCTTTGGCGTCGAATTTACCTCTATGTCCGTTTCCGTTGTAGAGGATATAACATTTGCAACCAAAGATTTTGAAGAAAGCAATGTTGGGAGTTCTTCCACGCCATAGTTCATATGGAGTCTTGTTGTGACGTTTGTTGATGAGGGAGCGATTTTGAGTAAAACATGCAGTGTTGATAGCTTCTTCCCAAAAGTACTTAGGCAATTTCTCTTCGGCTATCATCGTCTTTCCTGCTTCAATCAATGTCCTATTCTTTCTTTCCACTACACCATTTTGTTGTGGACTCCAGCGGTTGAGAAGTTGTGATCTATCCCATGATCGTCGCAATATCGAGCAACACCGTTGTTTTTGAATTCTGTTCCATTGTCGGATCGAACACTAACGATGTCATCTTCTTTTTGGGTTTGGAGCAGTCTGAATAGAGAGGTGAGAATGTCATAACAATCATCTTTTGAGATCATCATTTCCACCCATGTATATCTTGAGAAATCGTCCACCACAACTAAAGTATACTTATTTCTTTTGATGCTTGCAGTGGTAACTGGTCCAAATAGATCAATGTGCAGCAGTTGCAAACATTTTGAAGTTGAGGGATTTGTCTTGCTGGAGAAAGACTGCTTTGTTTGTTTGCCTAGTTGACAAGCTGCGCATTTGTTGTCATGATGATCAGCAACTTTGGGGAGTCCTTTAACAAGATTGTCCCTGCTGAGTTTTGATAGACATTTGAAGTTCAAGTGACTCATGCGCTTGTGCCATAGCCAACTGTTCTCGCTTATACTTTTAGCTACAAAACAAATATTAGTACTAGAGTTCATACTATGGAAATCAATAATGTAAATATTTGTCTTACGATAACCCGTGAGTAAGACAGCTCCAGTTTTGCCATTCTTGATAAGACATTGCGTTGAAGAGAAATGGCATTCTAATCCTTTGTCGCATAATTGAGATATGGATAATAAGTTATGCTTGAGTCCTTCGACGAGAGAGACTCTTTCAATGCACACTTTGTCTTTCTTGAGCTTTCCATATGCTACAACTTGACCTTTGTTATTATCACCAAATGTAACTGAGGGACCTCTTTCTTCATGGACATCTTCTAATAAGGATTCATCTCCAGTCATGTGTCTTGAACACCCACTATCGAGAATCCATTCATAATTTCTAGTTTTTGAAGATCCAGCCATGAAACAAAGAACCTGAAATATAGACATTTAAGCAGGTCCCCTTTATTCCTTTTGGGTCCTAGGGTTAGCAACTTTTGACAACCCACTCTTGCTTGACCTTAGGGTTTTTACGTCCTTTGGCATTGGGAGTGAATCGCAAAAGGCATTCCACGGCCTTGTGTCCAGAACAATCAGAAATGGAACAATGATGAAAGCCACTAATCACATGAGTTTTCACAAACTTTTTACTTTTCTTAGGGATAGCATTCTTCCTTAGGTCAGATGAGCCGGCGTTAACAAAATCTTTCTTTTGAAATTTTGGAGCGCTTTTTCTAGGAGTGCGCATAGGGCTAGGATGCGCATGGCGGTGAGGCGCATGGCTCCTTGGCGCATAATGATCACTTGTAGAAGGAGCGCTCTTGGTTTCAAGAGGGATTTTGCTAGAGGATGATTCATCTGTAGCTATATCTTTCCCATTAGCTTTCCCAAATTGCTTCGTTGGGTAGACATAATGGAATGTTTGTCTCTTGACTTTTTCCTGTCCTTTACCCATTGAATTAGAATGTTTTTCCTTGGGAATTTCAAAAGTTTGCTGGTTTGTAAACTCACTATTTCTTTCAGCACAGACATCACATTTAAAGTTGTCACTAGTTGATGAGAATCCCAAGCCACTTTTATCACCACTGACTTTTTGGGACTCAAATATATTCTCCATAGTGACACGAGAATCGGACCACTCATTTGTAATCTTTTTAAGATCAGTAATTTGAGCAACCAATTCATCGTTTTGAACTTTAAGAAGTGAGTTCTGTTCTGTTAGAAAAGTGTTTTTAACAGTAAGAGGAGTCATGCTCTTTATCTGCTCCTTAAGGAGGGTGAGTTCAGATTTAAGTAGAGATTTCTCGGTCTTAATCTGGGAAATTTCATCACATGATAGTGCTAAAGCTTCCTTCATACTATCAAATCTAGTGATTACCTTTTCAGCCTTTTTGAACAATTTTTCTTGTTCAGCAATCACTTCATCATCATTGATTTTGGAGATTGGAGCAGTTTGAGGTCTAATGTAAGGTCCTTTTCTCAACTTCTTCCTTGCACTTAGATCACATCGTGAGAATAACAATCCACCATCACTTTGAGCCGGAGTGAGAAATCCTTGTTCCACGAGCTCGCTGATGGTTGGTCCTTTCTTCCTTTTCTCTTCTTGAAAACCTGCAGATTTCTTGATAGGTATATTCAAGGCATTCATATCAGGAACATCCTTGGAGAAGTCATCATCAGAATCATAAGTATCAACTTCATCATCATTTGCCACCAAACAAACGAGTCCATCATCGGAATCTTCATCGCTCTCATCTGAGTCTGTTTCAATCCAAGTGTTCTGCTCATTTGCTGGTGCTTCTTCTTCCACAACCATTCCCTTGTGACGCATGAATTTGGGAGTGAACTTGGGAGTATGGCTGCTCTTCTTCTGCATATATTCAAATTTTGGAGTTGGGCAGCTTGAAGCAAAGTGTCCTGGTTTCCTGCAATTAAAACAAACAAGATCTTCTTTTCTTTTAGAATCACTACTCCTCGTGAATTTTGGAGGAGCTCTGCTGGTAGATCCTTGAAATTTGTTGTTTGAGCTGGGTCTTGAGAATTTTCTGAACTTTTGAAATTTCTTCACAAATAAAGCGAAGTTTTCATCATCCATGTCCAATAGCTCAGAAGTAGAAATTTTGGGATCTGCGCTTTTCTCAACTTGAACTTGAGTTTGCGCAGGTGCTTCTTCTCTTTGCGCCACCATTGCAATGGACTTGGATTTTCCTTCAGTTTCACTTATACGCTGAAGCTTGAGTTCATAGACTTTGAGATTTGCATAAAGATTTCTAAGTATCCATACATCCAAAGTTCCAGCGTCTTCTAGGGCGCTAGATTTATGTAGGTATCTTGATCCAAAAGCTTGAAGAAAATTGACATTTAAATCTTTGTTCAAAAACTTCATGCCAAGTGAAATACGTAGATTGATAATTTCACAAAAGCGTTCATAAGTTTGTCTTAAGGTTTCACCGGGGAGTTGAGAGAAATTGTTGAATCTCTTTAGTACTTCATATTTCTTGTTTTCCTTGCACACGGTGTCTCCTTCTATATGTTGTTCAATAGCATCCCATAACTCATTGGCGGTAGCACAATGCATGACTTGTTGTTTCATAGCCGTGCTTAGAGTGCTTAGAAGAATGTTTCTTGCTTTGCCATCATTTGCAACTCTTCTTGTTTCTTCCTCAGTCCATTCTTCCTTTGGTTTCTTGACAGTTGGTTGAACAGCATTTGTATGCGGATTTGGATTCGCTTTCATAGGAATGTAAGGTCCATAAACCACGGTGTCATAAAGTCTTTCATCGATTGAGTTGAGATGAGTTAAGATGCTGAATTTCCACACGTCAAAATGATCTTCATCAAAGACCGGAACGTGAGTGTAGTTTGCAGTTGCCATAGGCTTTGAGTTTGCCATATCGAATCGGCACCCAAGCTGTTAAGCTTGAAAAACAGAAATGTTTTATAAAGGTGTTTGCTCTGATACCAGTTGTTGGTCCCAAAAGGGCAACAAGGGTATGAAAAATGCTAGAGGGGGGGGGTGAATAGCGTTTTTAAAATTCTTTTCAAACCCTTTTGCAAAGCAATGACGAATGCGCACGACTCTTAATTTGGCTAAGTATAGCGCGCAGCAAGAGTGTGAAATGCACAGCGGAAGTCTTAAAGCAGTCACTTATGCGCAGGGAGTATGCGCAGAAGTGTAAATACGCACGCACTAAGTTTTAGCTTAAAGATAGGCGCAAGATGGAACTAAGGCAAAAAGCTCACAAACACACTTCGAACTATGCAATACAATCTACAAAGATCAAACAAAACAATATATGAGTAAAGCTTAAAATGTAGAATGAAAAGCACAAACAATAGACAGGCTATTTGGAGAGGTTCGATCGGGAAAAGATCTACGTCCTCTACCAAGATGGTTAGTCTTGGATTTCTAATGGAGATCTTATTATATGAGAGAGTTTACAAGTTACAGCGAGGTAGAACAAAACTAACTCAAAGATCTATAATCTATGAAAGAACAAAATCCTAGACAATAACCGGTGTATCTCTAGAAGTAAGATCGATGAGATCGAAACTTCAAGAGGTGTGTGTGTGTATCAGAAATCTGGGCTCTTTGAATCTATGAGATGGAGAGCACAAGATTCTTGTGTTACAAAGGCTTTGTAGGATCTGGGCTTGGTGAAGTATGAAGGTATGAAGGTATGAAGGTTGATCTTAGAAATTTGGAAATCTTGTAGGCAATCTTCAAAGTTTCTCTTTGAAAGAAAATCTTAAGCAATTCTCAAGTAACACACCAGCAGCTTGGAAAAAGGGGATGAGCATGCTATTTATAGCTGAGCTCCAAAAACTAGCCGTTGGGGAGCAGAGCAAGGACTATGTGCTGTCGCTTTGTGATTGGCGCGCAGCTGTCCTTTATAGCCGTTGGAGACATCAAGTTGACAGCTTTCAAAAATCTTCAAGAGTGACAGCTGTCTTCAGATTTGAATTTCAAACAAGGGGAGCGTCTCCATCTTCATGTGTGCTGAGTGTTCTTGTTTTGTCGTTTGTCCACATCAACAATTTTGGCTCATTCAAAAGCGTAGCTTGTTATGACGCTTTCCAAGCTTTATAAGGTAAGATCAGAAAGTGAGAATTAAGGCAAGTAAGAGTGCGCATGAGATTCATGCGCATGGAGTGCGCAGAAGGTGATGCGCTGCGCATGAAGGGATGCGTTGCGCATGGAAGGTGTGCGCACCATGCTTTGCCTTTGCCCTTTTTACCATGAAATTATAGCTTCAGCCCTAGATACTAAGCCTAGTCTATAAAGAGGACTTAGCTAAAAATTGAAGTTACAAAACTTCTTACATAGGGTCCTAAAGTCCTTAAAATAAACACAGGTGATGGTATCAATCAATTCTAACAAAAGTAGGAGGGTTAAGTGATAAGCATACCCAAGAGCGGTCTTTACTCACACCTCTGTAGAGAACCTCATCAACCCTATGTAATAGACCTCATTGATTCACCTGGTACACTTGGTCCCTTAAACTAAAAAAATGGAAATTTTATGGGGGTCATGGCACTGATCCAACATTGACTATGACAATCTTTCACTCGTAGACTTTCTTGGAACCTGTCAGTAGAATGATATTAAAACGATAAAGAGGCGTAAGAGCATATATATACCTTTCTATGTGGTTATTGCAATATATGGTAGTATTCTTTGATAAATAAATAATCAATCCATTGATTATATGATGTATACAAAAGACCTGAACACACGCAACCCAAGACAAACCCCAACAGCTAAGTTGCCCCGCTTCCATACTAGCCAACAGTCAAGCCTCTACATGATCTATCTAGTATATACACATCAAACAAACTGAAGAACTATCTATTACAACATCTATTACATCCACATGAATTACCAAGATACTAATTTCAATCAAGCCTCAACAGACTATGTCTTAAAAGCCCAACAGCTAAGCTCCCCTGTTTCAACAGCTAAGCTCCCCTACTCCAACAGCTAAGACTGTTCTTCACCAACAGCTGAGACTCCACGTCATCAAAACCTTGAAGAATGATTATTCCAATATTATCAACAATTAGAATAACTCATATTGAAGCTTGATCAAGTGTGAATACACCCTCTGCTACCTTGACAACATGCAAACAAAGGAATAATAAACAGTCAGTCAAAGTCAAAGACTGACCATTAATTCTCTGTACCTTTGTCCCCCAAACGGCTACTTGTCCCCAACGGCTTTATGCCAACCCCTATATAAAGGAGTATACTGGCATGTTGTCAAGTGACCCTCCTTATTTTTATAACCCTTTCTCCCTTTGAAAAGCCTTCAAAGCTCCCCTGCATTCACACTGCAGATCTAAATATTTGCATAAATCCCCTGCAAATATTGTGCCATCTTGCACCCAGTTACAACCCACATCCAGGCAGCTAACAGCCAAGCTATTTTTTAAACACACTTGTGATCATTTTCTTTTTCTTTTTATCTCTTTGAAAGAAGCAACCTTAATTGAAGTGTCAATTAAGTAGAGGGGGTTCAAAGGAACTTGCCTTATCAATTCTTGTAACTCTTATTGACGAGAATATTATAGTGAATTGGTCTCACTGTTCCAACAGTGGGGGTGGATGTAAGAGAAGGGCTTTGCCTCTGAACCACTTTAAAATACTGTTTACACTCTTGTCCTTACACTTACACACACACTACACTTGTCCTTTCATTTATTCATTCATTTATATTCCGCTGCACATTTCTTTTTATTTATTATCTCTCAACAGCTAACCTCAAACAGTTAGCTATCCAAGTTTTAACTAATCTGTTTATAAGTATAATAGGGCCTTTCACTAATATCAATCATCTGTGGTGTTACAATAAAACACATGCACTTACCGTACGGATTGATCACCTTCTATAAGTAAACACACACTCACACATCTAACCTTTACATGCGACTATCCATGGAATGCCTCTAAGGGAACCCTAAAGGCCTACCACAGTCTTAGGACCTCTTGTGATCTCACATATTCTCTAGCTATTTTTTGGCACACAATGTTTATTACCATCACTTGGTTTACATAGGCATAGAAGTCTGAAACCTAAACTAATTACGAAACATAGCAATCCATTAATGACTTACATTCAATTTCTTCTTCATTCTTGGTTTTGACTCCACAATCGAACAATCTCCCACCTGAAGTCTAAATCAATTCTTGTTACTACCACTTGTCAAATTCTAACCCAAGTAGGACATCCTATTGCTTAAATTCACTTGCTTTGAGTCTTAAACCCAGTGATCTTCCTTGCAACCATCCTTCTTTGTCTTTTCCATGATTTTATCTACAAAGCTCGCAAATATGCTTGAAACAGTCTTGGTCTTTCCTTGTTCCCCTTGCAACCCATCGCCTCCATAGATTCTTACACTCAGGTGAGTAGTCCTTTCATTTCATTCATACTGTTATCTCATCAGGCTTTGTTTGCTGCTGGCTTCATAGATGATACTCCCTGTGTCCCTAATGAATGTCCATTTCCAAAAAAAAATTCGCCCCAAAATGAATATCCTTTTGCAAAAAGCTTTGTCCCTAAATGGTTTTTTTTTTTTTTTTTTTTTTTTTTACGAATTTGTTTCCCTAGTCATTTTATAATTACAAAACCAGATGTTTAGAAAGTGGATAACAATAATGAATATATATGCATCTTTTCTATTCAATATTATAAAAGTAAACATTTTCTGAATATCCCCTAAATAAAATTTGGACATTCATTTAGGGACGGAGGGAGTAAAAATGAACCACTAACTCATCCTAGGCCTGATATTGTAGGAGTATCGTATTTTTGTTTTTGGTTCAACTTCTCCTGCTTCTTGCACTTTCTAACAATTTGATTTAAGTGTGAAAAAATGGCTCTTTTTCTCTTCGCTTTCCTTTTTGTGATGAAAGTAAGTTGTTTCATGCTGATCATTCAACAGGCAATCGATTTCGATCCAAGTGATGCTACTCTACTTTCTAATAGGAGTCTCTGCTGGCTCTTACTTGGGCAAGCTGATCATGCCTTAGCTGATGCACAGTCCTGCAGAAAACTAAGACCCGATTGGACAAAAGCTTGCTACCGTGAAGGTGCAGCTTTGCGTTTCATGCAGGCATGACCTCACTTAGTTACAGTTAATATTTTGGGATGTATTGCAAAAAAAATAAAAATATCTGATAATAGTTCCATGTCCCATAGTTCTCCAACTGCGAAATGAAAACCAACTTTCTTTTAACACCTCTTAATGTCTTGTGCATCACACAAATGCACACACAATGTACCTCTGCACCTCTGCTGCACGTACTTCTACCTCTGCTGCATTTATTATGTTGATGAGCTTGGCTAAGAGAAAGAAACCAAGCCAGAGTATCCTAAGGGTTGCACTTGTTAATTGCATGCAACAGAGTTCCTTAGCATATTATTATGTGACTTTAAGTTATTAATCACTAAAATAAACTGTTTGCCATATATGAGCTATTTTTCCAGGAAAAGTATTCCTTCAACTAATCAAGTTGCGCAGAAATATGAACATCCTCCATGTGTACGCAAAAGAGGAAGGCCCAGCAAGGGAACTAAACATTCTGCAGGTCATAAAAGCACAAGCTCAAGGGTATGTTGAATATGTGTTATTTCTTTCTCGTTATACGTGCTTGTTTAGGTGTATTATCTATATTTAAAGTCTTTCTTTTTTCCATTGATTTTGTAATGACAACTAGACTATACGGATTGTGTTCCCAAAACTGCTTGATGGTAACAAAATGAGGAATACAGATAAATCAGCTCTTTATAATGTCTATTATAATTATAAAGCATAGCTAAGCAAGTGTATGAAGCACCCAAATATCTTCTCCTCATTCTACATGGCGTTCATCAGTTACCCTAAAAGTTTGTTGCACTTGCGTTCCATTTTCCTCCAATATCTTGGTTAGTCATTGTGGCCTGTTGTAAAGCACCAGTTGTTTATTATTATTATGAGAGCAGTTTATAAACTATAAAGGATATGAGAAACAAAAAAATCATCAATCTATTCTTTTTTCTAATTTCTTATGAAATTTTGATGTTACAAACCTGATCAGGTATGCTATGGTGATAGAAAAATGGTTCAAAGGTTGAGGCTTGATTAACAATCGATCCTTCTTGCAGCACCGCAGTCAAGTCAGGGACATAATCGTCCATAATTCAGATGTCTTCTCCACTGTAATGAATTCATACTCTCTTCCTGGGATCACCGCACCCATATCCAAAGTTATTGGATCATAGCTATGATTATCAGATGTCTTCTCCATTATTTGGGTATAAATTGTCGGATTTGACATATAATTTGCATAATGATGTAAACTTTGAAGAGTGGGTATTTATAGAGAACTTGTGCTAGCGCCGAGCGAGTGACGAGGAAAATGAGCCGTTTGAAATCTATAAATGAAAAAAAAATGTTGGTTTTTGGGCAAAATGATGTAAACTTCGACTCTACATTCTTAATATTCAGATGGGATTACCTAAGTGTAAATTTAGAGTTATAGGTTAATTTAGCAAGTCAAAGTCTATCAAAGTCTGCAAACTCGCAAGTGTACATGTACCTAATTGATTCTCATATTAGTTTTTATGTATTTATGACATCTTAAACCATAATACTCCCTATTGCCAGACATGATATTCCCACTTTTCATGGTTGATATACGAAGGTGTTTTGATGAATAATTAAGATTAATTTAATTATTATATGAGCATCTAATTTTTTTTATTAATATTATTAAAAATGGTATATCAATAGAAGTTGTAAATTTTCATTAAGAATATAAAATTAACCTAAACATACTACTCAAAGTATCATTGTATCAACAACAACAAAAGATGGAATGATCATTTGAACCAAGGGAGTATATGTCTATTAATTCTTACACATTTTGAAAAATCAGTAATTGGGTGCACAAATAACTATCACCGGCGCTCAAATGTACGATTACTAGCACTCGGAAACTGTGATAACTCAAAAAATTTATGTATTTTATTTTTCAGATTTCGTTTTATAATCGAATATTTAAAAATGGTTAATGATAAATAATACATCTCAATTGGAATTTATGATAATAATGTCAATGGGCCATAGTAGTGTGTTGGCCTTTTTAAGCAATAAAATGTTTTTAGATTAGACAATGTTAATTGCTAAAGATTATTTAAGGTTTGATTAATATTGGGATATTTACTAACTGTTTTATTTGGGCCAATATATGTTAAACGAATTGGAGAAGTTAAGTTGACCAACTTTCAAGTTTCTAGGGTAAAGGCTGGGAAAAAAACCCTCTCCCTCATCTCAACATCTCTTTCAAACATCTCTTTCAACTTCTCTTCCTCTCAAACCAAAAACTTTGTCATGATATAGACACTACAAACACAAAGATATCGCAAGAATATAATACGCCAACCCAACAAGCAAGAACGAATAATAAAGCAAAAACAGCAAGCCAGGATTTTGCACTACCAAGCCAGTTCATCAATATTTTTTTACTACGTCTGGGGGCACTACCAAGCCAGGATTTTGCACTATAATATGTTAATATGCAGCTACAATGAGTTTTCGGGCGGAACCCTGCTTATATACATAACCCAAAATGAGACCAAACCCTATACAAATTAAAATTCCTGAAATTCAGCAATTTACTCGAAAAGCGGCTGCACGGTCGCTCTGACTTTCATGCACGTCCGTGCTCTATTTTTGCACAGAGTCAGTAGGTTTGTCTGGAAAGCCTCGTATAAACACGGTCGCTCTACAACCCACACATGGCCGATGCGCCACGGCCGTGTCCTTCACCTGGATCGGCCGCTCCATGACTCCTGGATTGGCTGCTCCAAGATTGCTCCACTGCTTTGCTGATTTCTTATATTTTGATCGCTAGTTCCCGATTTATTTCTATTCGGACAATCTCCCATCTAGAGATCAACCTGTACGCAAGCCCTATATCCGTCTTTAACTCATTCTTAGTGCCTTAGTGCTCACCTAGATCATGGTCGTTCCTTCTTCCTTCTCTATTCTCCAAGCCCCGTTGAAGCTATGCATAGCTTCAATTATCAAGGTTCACAACCTTGGTTAACATTTCAACCGGGGTCTCCTATCCTTGAATCTTCTCCAGCCTTAAGATCTTCCTTGGTTAACTATAGAGCGCATTTGCACTTCGCGTCTTCCCAAGCTCACCCAAGAAATTTGGCAACCATACCATCTCTTTGCTTGCCTTTGTCACTGCCACATATTCTGCCTCCGCTGTAGACTGAGGCATGATCTTCTGCAAGTTTGAAGCCCAGGAGATAGTCATACCACCCATTGTATATGCATAACTCTTAGTACTTCTCCTCTTATCAAGATCACTTGATTATCAAGATCACTTGATGCCAAATCTGCATCAACAAAACCCGCTAACATAACATCCTTGCTTGAGAAACTTAGAGCTTTACCAACAGTACCCTTTAAGTAACGAAGGCAGTACCCTTTAAGTAACGAAGGATCCACATTTAACCGCTTCCCAATGTTGCTTCCCTAGATTGCCCATGTACCGACTGACTACTCCCACCGCATGTACAATGTACGGCCTTGTACACACCATTGAATAAACTAGACTCCCAACCGCCGTAGGATATGGAGTCTTACCCATCTTGTCACGCATCTCTTTTCCTTTAGGTGAGTCCTTTTTGGATAGCTTAAAATGCATACCCAACGGTGTACCAGTTAGCTTTGCCTCTTCCATGTAAAATCTAGCCAAGACCTTCTCAACATATTCTGCTTGTGAAAGAACCAACTTACTCAAATCTCTATATCGGTCAATCCACATGCCCAAGATTTTGATGGCCTCTCCCAAATCCTTCATTTCGAACTGCTCTAACAACTGTGTCTTTAATTTGTTCACCTCTGTATCGCTAGAGCCAGCTATTAACATGTCATCCACATATAACAGCAAGGTTATATACTCGTTGTCAGTAGCAACAATGATCCATCTCACATCTTACAAAATTAATGTCATGCATGAATCTATCAAACTTCATGTACCACTGCCTAGGAGCTTGTTTAAGGCCATACAAACTCTTAGTCAACCTACAAACCAGTTACTCATTACCCTTAAACAAGTATATCTCTGATTGTACCATGTAAATTTCTTCCTCCAAATCCCCATGAAGAAAGGCCGTCTTTACATTCAGTTGTTCCAGCAACAAATTTTCTGCCACTACTAGCCCCAGAACCATTCTGATAGTAGTCATCTTCACAACAGGAGTGAAGACCTCGGTATAGTCAATATCATATTTTTGTTGAAACCCTTTTACAACCAACCTTTCCTTGTAACGCTTACTGCCAATTGCTTCCTCCTTAATCCTGTAAAGCCATTTGTTATGCAATGCCTTCTTCCCCTTAGGTTGTTTTATCAACTCCCAGGTTTTATTGGCCTTTAATGAGTCCATCTCATCATCCAACGCAGCTTTCCTCTTATCAACAAGCTCACTATGAATAGCTTCCAGATAACACTCCGGTTCACCACTGTCAATTAACAATAAATAGTAATTCGAAAGAGACTACCTATCACGTGATCCACGCACTCTGCTGGATCTACGCAGTGAATATCCGGTCCTAGAGTTTGTGGTTCATCTTCAGCGAATAAAAAGTCAAAACAAACATTGTCAATATCAACACACATTGACCAATAATTTGCAAAAAAAAAAAAAATAGATTAAACATTTGAAGAAAAAATAATTATTAATGATTATATTATTAATAGTGAGTCAATAATGATTTTTTATATATTGTTAGGATATTTAGGTTTTTTTGTAATTTTCTTGTCAAAGTACAATTAAACTTGCTTTGACTTTTTAGATTATAGTAGAACGGAAGGAGTGTGCGTATATACATATATATATACATATATATATATATATATATATATATACATATATATATACATATACATATATATATATGTATATATATATGTATATATATAAAGAGATAAGTGATTTAAATTACTGTTAACTTTTCCCGCCTAAATCTCACTTTCTCAAAACATCAATCAATTAAAATAATTTAATTTTTATTGGAAATCAAAATTGCTTTCCAGCAACCGGTTTTGCTTCTCTTTTCACATATAACTATGAATGTTTTTAAAACTTACACCAAATTTATTTATTTTTTCATTTTTCTAAGCAAATTAATTTGTAGATTCCCAATGTCGGGTTTAACTTCAAATACTATACTGCTATGTAGCAGACCCAACAACATTACAAATCTATTTTCATTGACCACCACCACAACATACCATTCACCTCACACCACCATTGATGCCGGAAAAGTGGACAAGACATCGGAGGAAACACAAGTGAACAAACACGGGTTAACAAACTCGATATTCAAAGGAATCCACCAATGAATATGAGTCAAATCACCACCCAAAGGAACCCAACCTAAGGGATAAGATAAAACAAGAAGAAATCTATCTTCTTAAACAAGTCACAAAGACTTAATATATTTTTATAACTCAACTCACTATCTCCTTACAATTGCACTACAAGGGTATTTATAATATATATAATACTCTTGGAACATCCCTCCAAGTTAGGAAAACATTAAATACTAAGTAGATAAACTATGAATTAATTACTTGATGATAAGATTGACTAGAAATATGAAAGATCAAAAGACTTGTCAAAATTCGGATGAATCTATCCACCTGCACAACACTTAGTAAAATGACCATAACTTGATGTAGAAAACTCGGAATGATGATCCGTTTCTTGCGTATGAAACTAGACTCAATTATCTATCCAATAGTATATAATACTCCTGCTGGAAATATATATTCAATTACCAGAATGACCTTTAAGTGGACCCAAAATTCTGGTGTTTATTATTTTAGACTACAATATCAAACCGATCTTTCCAATAGTTTCTTGAACCGAAAACCCACTCCATCAACAATGAATCTCAAGGATATATGGAGGGTTATTTCCCGCATCATTCTCCCTTGGTTGGAGAAAATTCATCCTCAAATTTTGAAGTGACGAATAATTTTCCCAACACACCTTTTATGTTGCATAATTCTTTGATGAGTGTGCCGTAAAAAGAAAAATGAACCTTGCTTTGATCTTGTTCCATCATAAAGAAAACAATCTGAAAATATAAACATATTTACCTCCATGTTATTACCTCCAATAACACCGATGGGCTCTCCAAGTTCTTCGTCGTAGATTGGATCTTCATCATAGATTGGAGGTTTGTTCCAATCCATAACTTTTTCTTCACTTGTTGAATATGAAAATGGCCATGCAAGATTTTCAAAAAACTCTTCGTCATAAAATTTCTGGAAAGTAAGGTTCAATCTATAGTTAAATCGATGAGAAGCCTCTTCAATCGACACCTTGTCAAATGTGTGATTGGAAAGGGAAATCTTCTCACGATTTATTGAAATCAACATCTTTGAATCATGACGCGCTTCATCATGTTCCAAAGATTCGTAGCGTGCAAGACGACGCTTAAGTTGCTGCACTTGTCTCCTTAGATCTTTCACCATAACATCCCGGTCTTGGTAATGTTGCGGAAGCATACCAACCTCAGCTCTGGTACCACTTTGATGCCGGAAAAGTGGAGAAGACATCGGGGGAAACACAAGTGAACAAACACGGGTTAACAAACTCGATATTCAAAGGAATCCACCAATGAATATGAGTGAAATCACCACCCAAAGGAACCCAACCTAAGGGATAAGATAAAACAAGAAGAAATCCATCTTCTTAAACAAGTCACAAAGACTTAATATATTTTTATAACTCAACTCACTATCTCCTTACAATTGCACTACAAGGGTATTTATAATATATAATACTCTTGGAACATCCCTCCAAGTTAGGAAAACATTAAATACTAAGTAGATAAACTATGAATTAATTACTTGATGATAAGATTGACTAGAAATATGAAAGATCAAAAGACTTGTCAAAATTCGGATGAATCTGTCTACCTGCACAACACTTAGTAAAATGACCATAACTTGATGTAGAAAACTCGGAATGATGATCCGTTTCTTGCATATGAAACTAGACTCAATTATATATCCAATGGTATATAATACTCCTGCTGGAAATATATATTCAATTACCAGAATGCCCTTTAAGTGAACCTAAAATTCTGGTGTTTATTATTTTAGACTACAATATCAAACCGATCTTTCCAATAGTTTCTTGAACCGAAAACCCACTCCATCAACAATGAATCTCAAGGATATATGGAGGGTTATTTACCGCATCAACCATGCTCACAACATCAACAAGCTTGCCTCTGCCCATTACAAACATAATCAACTAATTAAAAATATATTTTGGTCTAAGTCCATACTCCATTTTATTATAGTTTCATTATCGCTGTAGTGTACGGTGGCACCACCACCCACGAAAATAAAAATAGTGAAAAACAAAAAAGTCCTAGTTTTTTCATTGGCATTGATTTTGACAATGGAGACAGAAAATCTAATTTCGTTGTGGATTGAAATTTTAGATCCAAGAGATAGATCTTGGATCCAATGTTTCAATTTCTTCTTTCTAAACCTGAGATCTGATATTTTTGGTATAAGGTGTTGGTGATGTGGGAACGAATCCGCATTTACAACTGCGTCAAAGGAGATGGCGGGGAGATTTTTGTATGGCGAGGGAGCAAATTTGCGCTTCTTCGATCGTGCTGATGATGGCATGCCCTTGGCAAAAAAAACATTTCAGAGTTTGTTGTACCATATCTGACTTTGACGGCAGTGATTATTATTGCATGGTTTCCTATTAAAACCAGAGATGGTAAAAAAGACGAAGCTTTGTTATAGTTTGAGTACCAGTCTCTCTAACTGAAGGTGAAAAGGAGGTAAAAAAGAAAATGGGCTCTGTAATTATGCCTAAATTACCAGATTGTGTTAATGCTCCTAGGTCGGCCGCCATTAAGAAGTTTTTATACGTGGATTGTAGCCGCCGTATATAAGTTGAGTATCTACGGAAATTATGTGTCTACTGTATAAAGCATATGAGGCGGTCATATTTGTCGTTTATTATTTACGGCGACACCTCAGGTGGTAGCAGAAAAACTGCTGTTTATGTTCCGTGTAAAATATATAATGCGGTCACTTTTACTTTATACGGCGGCTTTTGTCCGTGTAAATACTGTTTTTTCTTGCAGTAATATAGTAAAAATGAATCACAGTTCACAGTACAACGTAAAAACGACGTTTGGCCGTAAAAATTACCTCGAAACTCTAGTGATATGAGTTTCACGCATACAAAGAAAAACACTAGCGAGATGAGTTAATCTTATTAATTTATGATATACAAAAGATAATTAAATCATTTTTCTAAATGAGATTTTCTTGTTGTCAAGAGCACACGTTAATTATTTTTTTTAATAATAGTTTTAAATAGTTGGATCAAAACGTTGTGGAATCGGGTAATGATACAAGGAAACTAGAAATTTTGGAACATATTGGGGGTAAAGGTTTATAATTTTTAAGATGCTATAAGATGCATTATAGGTACTACTAATAAAATTTACAATTTTTTAAGGGCAAATTGCAATTTGGTAACCTATGTTTTACACACATTTGCAATACCCTAGCTATGTTTTAATCTGTTTCTTTTGCCCGAATCCATACGTCTGTCTAAGGAATTGAGTTCGTACAGGAATTTTGGACGATGCTATTTCAATAGCCTTTCTGGTTATGTTTTCGCGTACTCCGCCAATTTCGTAAATTATTCGACCTGGTTTAACAACCGCTACCCAATATTTGATTCCTAAGTTTGTCATATTGTTACAATTAAGAGTAAAAACTAACAAATCGGACCACCACTACAGCCCTTACCCAGCCTTCATTCACCACCACCATCATCAATATTCTAGAATCCGGTCACCACCACCACCATTTTTTTTTCCAAAATTTGGTCACAACTATCACCTCTTTTCCAGAATCTGACTGCTACCAGCAACAATTCTCTCAAAAGCAAGATCGTAAATGCAAATCACTTTTCCCAGAAATCAACTAACAAAAAACTCAACTCCCAAACCGGAAAATCAAAAACTCCATTCACCATGACCAAGAACTAAAAAAGCTTAACTGAGTTGCCATGTTGTTATCCACAACAATGAAATTGACTATCAAATTCCAATTCGAAGCGCCTTGTGTCTAAGAAGCTACCCATGCAACTGAACGGACCCACCGGGACTACTTCTATTGAACGGATTGTGTTCCGGTTGTGGGACCTAGGTTTGGGTTCCGACGATGAAGATGAGGAAGATGGCGGCGAATGGAATTCCGGTTCGAATTCATCAATGTCATTGACTGAGGATGAGAAATTAGGGGACTTGTTGGCAAGGGGAAGAAGGGACATTGATTGGGCGACATGGGGAGGAAATATGGGATGGGATGAGTAGTGTGATCCGGGAAGAGGAGAAAGGGAGAGGGTGGTGATGGGAGATGAGCATGGAATTTAGGGCTTGGGAGGGGCCTGTTGGAGGAAGAACGAAGATAAGTGTATGAAGAAGGGGTGATATGTGGAAGAACCTAGAAACAAGTGTGTTTGCTTTTTATTGTTCTTTCTTTTTCTTATTCATTTTTGGGTTAGTATAGATATTATTTAAACAGTATTAATTTTCTATGTTGTTAGTACTATTTATTTAAAATGATTTATATTAAGAAAATATATAAGATAATAGTTCTTGTAAATTTTATTATAACATAAATTAATTAGTTTGGATATACTGAAAGTAACCCTGAAAAAAGTCACATGCACTGCCCATGGATTTGATTTCATCAAAAAGTTAATGATTTCGTTAGTTTTTACACATAATTGTAACAAAATGACAAACTTAGGAATCGGTTGCAACAAAATGACAGACTTAGGAACTCGATTGGTACAAATTAAAACTTAGCTAGGGTATTGCAACTGTGTGTAAAACTCAGGTTACCAAATTGCAATTTTGCGTTTTTTTTAAATGATTATATAATTAGGATTGTTTGATATTTCGTTCTACTTATTGCTCATATGGAATTTCTATATTAAATTGGTAAGTTGATCCAAAAGTGTTTTTGGGCCAGTTTATATAGCCCAAGAGGAAGCCCATTGAATATTCATCAAAAAGTACCCCTGAAAAAAGTCACATGCATGGCCCATGGATTTGATTTCATCAAAAAGTTAACGATTTCGTTAGTTTTTACACATAATTGTAACAAAATGACAAACTTAGGAATCGGTTGCAACGAAATAACAAACTTAGGAACTCGATTGGTACAAATTAAAACTTAGCTAGGGTATTTGGGCCAGTTTTTATAGCCCAAGAGGAAGCCCATTGAATATTCATCAAAACCCTAGGGATCGAGTTACCCTATATAATTGTGTTATCCTCTCAACAATGTAGAATTAAAGCCGCACTTCCACCCCTTCTACCCCTCGTATATAATGGCCTCCGCCATTTTTTCTTCTTCCTTAATCTCCGTCTCACCATGATACACACAAAAAAGGAATGCAATATCAAATCAATCACCTACGTTTCCATGGTATCAATATTCAACCAATTCTGGACAATCTCAAATCAAGTGAGCCAAGCTTCGCATACATCATATCTTCCGTTATCATTGTATATCTTTAGTAACTAAATTTTAAAAATACATGCATACCAAATATTGTCTCGATTGGATATAGCAATTTATTTCTCTTTCAAGATTAGATTCATTAATTTGCATTATGTTTTGTTTATAATTATAAATCTTGCCCATCATATTAAGTATCGGGCGCCCACACAAGTGTGTCGTTATAATTGTTATTATTATTATCACTATTTTTATTTTTGTTATTATTAGTATTAGTATTATTATTGTTATTATTATTATATGTCTGCGCGTGTGTGTGTAAATGTTAACAAATTATCATTTCAATGTTTCTTACTAGATCTAATATGTTGTAGACTAAAGGAAGTACTATGCTGTGGATTTCTTTGGAACAAGTTCTAGATCGTTGTTCGTGGTATATCGCTCGTACAACAAGGTAAAATATTAAATTTACATCAAATGAATAGTCGTGAAGGCACATAGAGTTCTATATAAATGATTGACAATGTCAATTTCATTTTCTTTGGCTTACTTACTTTTAACAACTTGAAGTTTTCATACACATATTAATTTCTAGGTACATTTTAATTATAAGTGTGATAGATTTTTGTGTTTATGAAAATGTCAATGGCCTTGGGTTTGTGAGTAAAAACTCACGAGTGTTATCGCAAGGGTTGGGTAGTACCAATGATAACACTTTGACGACAGTCCCACAACCTTAAACACTAATTAAAACAATTTTAAAAAAAAGAGTTTGCAGCAGAAATTTAAACCACACAAAGGTATTGGTTTTTATCAAGTTAAATAAACTAGCTGTAAGTGTTAAAACTACAAAAACATTCATAAATAACAGTGTTGTCTGGTGTGCTGGGCAACACTGAACACAACACTTGAAAAATCTCTGCTTTAATAGATTGAAAGAATTAACCCAGCGAATAAGTGACACAATGAGATATATTTTCACAAGTTATATAAATATATAACTTGTGGTAGCCTCATGGCCAAAAAAGACTTTCACAAGAAGTATTTCTCTTATGTACAAAGTCTAAACAACTCATACCCTATAAAGAAAATAAGAGTACAAAATGTGCTAGATACAAGAACCGTCAATAAAGTAACAACACCCCCATCTCAATCAAAAGGCTATACCAATTTAGCCTACAACAAATAATCTCCTCAAGAAACTAGATTATGATGTTGGATTGGGTGTTGTGACATCACTAGCAGTTTGTACGATAATGAAGTGTCTTTGTAATATTGTATAAAATTACGGCAATTTTACAATACTAGTTTCTTATTACAAAATTTATACGTTCCAAGTTATATTAAATATAAGGAACCATAATTATCCATGCATGGTCGATGACTTGGCACGAAAAGAAGGGATGCTTTCTGCCACCGTTAGTAGTTAGAGACGAGGCCTCACTTGATAGTATATACTTTCACACTACTCTACTCATATCGAAAAAGGGAGTGGCTAACGGCTTAGGTTGTTTGGGAAATTGTGGTACTTGAGTAGCCAATGTCCCAAACCATGCCTACGGGAAGAAACAACATGCATAAAACTATCCATATGTAAGCAATTAACAAGAAAAGAACACAATATGGAGGCACCACCCAACGATATCACTAATATCAATCATCTGTGGTGTTACAATAAAACACATGCACTTACTGTCCGGATTGATCACCTTCTCTAAGTAAACACACACTCACACATCTAACCTTTACATGCGACTATCCATGGAATGCCTCTAAGGGAACCCTAAAGGCCTACCATAGTCTTAGGACCTCTTGTGATCTCACATGTTCTCTAGCTATTTTTTGGCACACAATGTTTATTACCATCACTTGGTTTACATAGGCATAGAAGTCTGAAACCTAAACTAATTACGAAACATAGCAATCCATTAATGACTTACATTCAATTTCTTCTTCATTCTTGGTTTTGACTCCACAATCAAACAATCTCCCACCTGAAGTCTAAATCAATTCTTGTTACTACCACTTGTCAAAATCTAACCCAAGTAGGACATCCTATTGCTTAAATTCACTTGCTTTGAGTCTTAAACCCAGTGATCCTCCTTTCAACCATCCTTCTTTGTCTTTTCCATGATTTTATCTACAAAGCTCGCAAATATGCTTGAAACAGTCTTGGTCTTTCCTTGTTCCCCTAGCAACCCATTGCCTCCACAGTTCTTGGCCGTTCATGTTGGTATTGTTGACTTCATGTCCATGTTGCCAACTGATTTGACACATCAACACACAACCAATATACCTATTATGTGAGAATGTTTCCTCTCCCAACGTAACCTTCTCGTCCTTGCCTCCCTCGCATCTTGATCTCCTCCCTGGAACCCCATGTGGTCCTTCGTTATTTGCAAGAACCTCTTCCCACGTGGCCAAACGGTGTATGCCACTTTCTTACCCCAAGCTACCAAGTTAGCTTCCGGTAATCTTCCATGTCCCATAGTTCTCCAACTGCGAAATGAAAACCAACTTTCTTTTAACACCTCTTAATGTCTTGTGCATCACACAAATGCACACACAATGTACCTCTGCACCTCTGCTGCACGTACTTCTACCTTTGCTGCATTTATTATGTTGATGAGCTTGGCTAAGAGAAAGAAACCAAGCCAGAGTCTCCTAAGGGTTGCACTTGTTAATTGCATGTAACAGAGTTCCTTAGCATATTATTATGTGACTTTAAGTTATTAATCACTAAAATAAACTGTTTGCCATATATGAGCTATTTTTCCAGGAAAAGTATTCCTCCAACTAATCAAGTTGCGCAGAAATACGAACATCCTCCATGTGTACGCAAAAGAGGAAGGCCCAGCAAGGGAACTAAACATTCTGCAGGTCATAAAAGCACAAGCTCAAGGGTATGTTGAATATGTGTTATTTCTTTCTCGTTATACGTGCTTGTTTAGGTGTATTATCTATATTTAAAGTCTTTCTTTTTTCCATTGATTTTGTAATGACAACTGGACTATAAGGATTGTGTTCCCAAAACTGCTTGATGGTAACAAAATGAGGAATAAATATAAATCAGCCCTTTATAATTAAACTAAGTAATGTGCTGATGAAAAATATCAACGGAATAATATGTTTCACAAGCTTGGGTTGGGTGGCTACCAGCGTTAACATGGATCTTAATTATAATATATATATATATATATAAATAGATATATATATATATATATTGGTTAGTCATTGTGGCCTGTTGTAAAGCATAGCTAAGCAAGTGTATGAAGCACCCAAATATCTTCTCCTCATTCTACATGGCGTTCATCAGTTACCCTAAAAGTTAGTTGCACTTGCGTTCCATTTTCCTCCAATATCTTGGTTAGTCATTGTGGCCTGTTGTAAAGCAGCAGTTGTTTATTATTATTATGAGAGCAGTTTATAAACTATAAAGGATATGAGAAACAAAAAAATCATCAATCTATTCTTTTTTCTAATTTCTTATGAAATTTTGATGTTACGAACCTGATCAGGTATGCTATGGTGATAGAAAAATGGTTCAAAGGTTGAGGCTTGATTAACAATCGATCCTTCTTGCAGCACCGCAGTCAAGTCAGGGACATAATCATCCATAATTTCAGATGTCTTCTCCACTGTAATGAATTCATACTCTCTTCCCAGGATCACAGCACCTATATCCAAAGTTATTGGATCATAGCTATGAATATCAGATGTCTTCTCCACTATTTGGGTATAAATTGTCGGATTTGAAATATAATTTGCATAATGATGTAAACTTTGAAGAGTGGGTATTTATAGAGAATTTGTGCTAGCGCCGAGCGAGTGACGAGGAAAATGAGCCGTTTGAAATCTATAAATGAAAAAAAAATGTTGGTTTTTGGGCAAAATGATGTAAACTTCGACTCGACATTCTTAATATTCAGATGGGATTACCTAAGTGTAAATTTAGAGTTATAGGTTAATTTAGCAAGTCAAAGTCTATCAAAGTCTGCAAACTCGCAAGTGTACATGTACCTAATTGATTCTCATATTAGTTTTTATGTATTTATGACATCTTAAACCATAATACTCCCTCTTGCCAGACATGATATTCCCACTTTTCATGGTTGATATACGAAGGTGTTTTGATGAATAATTAAGATTAATTTAATTATTATATGAGCATCTAAATTTTTTTTATTAATATTGAAAGGCCCTGTTATACTGAATGAACAGATTAGTTAAAACTTGGACATCTAACTTATTGAGGTTAGCTGTTGAGAGATAATAATAAAAAGAGATGTGCAGCGGAATATAAATGAATGAATAAATGAAAGGACAAGTGTAGTGTGTGTGTGTAAGTGTAAAGACAAGAGTGTACACAGTATTTTAAAGTGGTTCAGAGGCAAAACCCTTCTCTTACATCCACCCCCACTGTTAGAACAGTGAGACCAATTCACTATAATATTCTCTTCAATAAGAGTTTCAAGAATTGGTAAGGCAAGTTCCTTTGAACCCCCTCTACTTAATTGACACTTCAATTAAGGTTACTTCTTTCAAAGCGAGAAAAAGAAAAAGAAAAAGAAAATAATCACAAGTGTGTTTACAAAATAGCTTGGCTGTTAGCTGGCTGGATGTGGGTTGTAACTGGGTGTAAGATGGCACAATATTTGAAGGGGATTTATGCAACTATTTAGATCTGCAGTGTGAATGGAGGGGAGTTTTGAAAGTTTTTCAAAGGGAGAAAGGGTTGTAAAAAATTAGGAAGGTCACTTGACAACATGCCAGTATACTCCTTTATATAAGGGTTGGCATAAAGCCGTTGGGGACAAGTAGCCGTTTGGGGGACAAAGGTACAAAGAATTAATGGTCAGTCTTTGACTTTGACTGACTGTTTATTATTCCTTTGTTTGCAGGTTGACAAGGTAGTAGAGGGTGTATTCACACTTGATTAAGCTTCAATATGAGTTATTCTAATTGTTTATAATATTGGAATAATCATTCTTCACGGTTTTGATGACGTGGAGTCGTAGCTGTTGGTGAAGAACAGTCTTAGCTGTTGGATCAGGGGAGCTTAGCTGTTAAAACAGGGGAGCTTAGCTGTTGGGCTTTTAAGACATAGTCTGTTGAGGCTTGATTGAAATTAGTATCTTGGTAATTCATGTGGATGTAATAGAGGTTGTAATAGGTAGTTCTTCAGTTTGTTTGATGTGTAGATAATAGATAGATCATGTATAGGCTTGACTGTTGGCTTGTATGGAAGCAGGGCAGCTTAGCTGTTGGGGATTGTCTTGGGTTGCATGTGTTCAGGTCTTTTGTATACATTATATAATCAATGGATTGATTATTTATTTATCAAAACATATTTACTATGATTAATTGTGAGTTAAGCATAGTGAGGTATTTCAATTTCCCCCTTTTTGGTAAATAAATAAAGACATTTGATTAGGTACCTGCAAATATAATGCTAAGGAAATAGAACACCAATGAAGAGAAAATCTTCTTGATAGTTTTTCTTGGCAAACAAACTGTTAAACAAACTAAATTCTACTTTTAAAAGAAATTACTGAAAGGAAAAGATAGGCATTGTTCTGAACAACTATTCAAAACATAGAAAACAAACCAAATAACCTATACTAAGCATTCTGAATTCTCTTCACAACTTTTAGTTCTTGAGTGAGTGCAGCTCTTCTCACTGGTTCATTCCTTCTGTAGAACCATTCATTGTTCCAGTCAAGACCCATCATGTGGTTATACTGGAAATGTTGGTCTTGTCTGGCTATCAACTGATTTTTGGTGAGAACAGGTTGATTGTAAAGAAGTCTTGGGCCAATCCAGGCTTGCAGTTGCTGAGGAGACATGGTTTCTTCTGCAGGAGAGACCCCCATGGGATAGTCCTTGTAAAGAGATGCAGGCCTTTTCTTGATGAATTTAGGTTGGGGAGCTTGGAAGTAGGAGTGGATGGATGCCTGAGATGGTCTTGGAGGAAAGGGTTGGCTGCTGGGAGGAGGAGGAGGGAAAGGTGTTGGGGTTGGCTGTTCAAGAGATGTAGGGATTGGATTCTCACCTCTTTGAAGGATGAACTCAGATACATTGTCAAGCTTTTTGAGAATGGCAGATTTGAGTTGTTTGATGAGGGTGGCTGAGAATTGGTTGAAGTCAGTGAAGGTGAGATGATATGGAGGGGTGTATTTGAATGGATCAAAATTAGGAGGGAGATTTGCAAATTGTGATCTGGATTTCTTATGGAATGTAGGATGAGGTGGAGGAAGATGTTGAGGATACACAGAAGATATTGGAAAGAGACTCTTGACAATGAGTCCCATTATGCAGCTCTTTTTGGAAAGCAGAGTCCAAAAGATGGACTGGGCATATTGAATGCACAGAGCATACACAAGGTAGGAAGGGATATAGAGACATTCTTAAAGATTCTCAGAAATAAGATGGCAAAATAATATTCCCATTCTGGAAGAGTTGAAAGTGTGATGGGATTGGGTAGTTTAGGTGCTTAGAAAAAGAAGCAGTATTGGGTTGAGATTCTGAACTGTTTCCATTCTTCATAGGCATGAAACAATTGGCCCCCAATGTTTCTAGCATGAATGCTCATATAGGTTCTTGTCATATCCCAAGGGTTAGAAATATTGTGAGGGTTGAGAAGGGGAGGAAGGTGAGGAAGAGAGGAAAACTTTTTGTGAGCCTCAATGACATTTGTAACTGAAAAGTCAATGTCACAATCTAAAGCCCAGAAGCTAGGAGTGGGCATGGAAGTGTCTAGATCAATTTGAGAGAGAGAGAAGGTGGGATAGCTGAAGAGGCAGGTTTGGGAGTAGAAGATCCACCCTGACCTTGGGATTGCCTTCTTCTCTATTCCTCATGAAATCAAAGGCCTTGAGATCCTCATCCATAGAAAATTTACTAGAAAGCTATTCAAAAAGGGTTGATGTATCATCATCAGACATATTAGACACAGATTTATCTTTGATAAACTCAATGATTTGAGGATTGAGAATAGGAATGACAGTAAGTTGATCAGGGGATGTAGAAGAAGGGGATGCTTGAGGTTGAAGGGAAGGAAGAAGATGAGTCTCAGTTATTGGGATGAACTCATGAACAGGAGAGTTCCCCATTAACCTGACAGGGATGTCTGGACTGGGTGAGTTCCTCCTTATGATTTCAACAGGAGAGATGGTTTGAGAAGTAAGGTCAAGAATTCCTTCAATAACAGCAGCATGATCTGAACTGGAAGTCAAATTGGGAGAGGGAGGAGAGGGGGATCTGACACGTCTTCTTTTTACTATGAATTGACCAGCAGAAGAGGATGAAGATGTTACCTTGTCAGTTGGATCAACTGACTTAGCTGCTGGGATATCCTGCTTAGCTGTTGGCATAGCTTGCTCAGCTGTTGGCACAACTTGCTCAGGTGGTCCTTGACCTTGCTTGGATTTTGTGATTTCATCAAGCTGTTGTTGTAGAGATAGCTAAACTCCATATTCTTCTTCATCAATCTCCATTACACCACTGGAGTAACTTGCTTTCTTAACTTCAGATTCTTCTTCACTCACTGTTGCTTCATCATCAATAAACAGCTTGCTCTTAGTTTTGTGAGCAGGTTTGATCACTTCAAATTCAGCAGTTGTGTTCTCATGACTAGTGGGAGGAGTGCCTGAGTCACTTTTTGTTGATTGAGAAGAGGAGCTGGATATTGAAGATAAAGATGAGGGTGGTTCATTAATCTTCCTCTTGCCTGTCTTCTTAACAGCTATGGCTTTCCTTCTTGAAGAGGACTTTGCTGTTGCTCTAGTGGTCATTCTGGTTGCTTGATCTTCATCAGGTCCAGGCTTAGCTGTTGGGACTTTCTTGGTTGCCTTAGCTATTGTAGACTTGGCTTTAGATGACTTAGCTGTTCCCTCTTTAGAGCCTTTGAGAGGGATGGTCTTCTTGTCAAACTTCTTAGAGATGCTAAGGGGAACAAATTCAAGCCATTTTGTGTTGAGAATGGCTGGGAGGTCTTTGAATTTTTTAGCAAGTATTCCACTCATGAATCTGAACAGATTTGGTTTGGTGGACCTTACATAGGGCTTGTGAAGGGATTGAGAGGAGGCTAAGTTGAAGTTTTCAAGCATTACAGTGCACCAATTTACATTTCTCCTAATGAGACTAAGGGCTATTTTCCATTCTGATGAGCTTAGCTGGTCCAAAGATGATTGCTTCTATCCAGTCTGCATCTTGAAGAGCTTCATGGATCTTTTTGGGTTCCATTTGAGAAATGAAGGCACTCATGAAAATATCATAATGAGGAATGCCAATAGGAATGATTTCTTTTTGAATGGGAATGGAAATGACAAGATTATCATCATTGAGAATGGGGATTTGAGTGGAGATTTGGGAAGGGATTACTTGACAGCTAACTGTTTGATCTAAGCTGTTGGGAAGGGGAATGCTGTTGGGAGTGGGTAAGCTGTTCGGAGTGTCTTTGGGCAAAACATAGGGAAGAATTATGTTATTTTCATTAGAGGGATAGGAATCATTGATTGTGGGTGAAGGTTCTGGAAGGTTGTCAGAGTTTCCACTACTTTAATCAAAGTCACACAAGTCAGTGTTGCTTTGATCATTGTTTTCATCAAAGTCAACATGAATTGATTCTTCTACAACTAGTCTTCTATTGTTGTATACTCTGTAGGCTTTTCTAGTGTTGGAGTAGCCTAAAAAGATTCCTTCATCACTCTTGGAATGAAATTTATCCAGGTTGTTCTTCCCATTATTGTGAATGTACATTTGCTTCCAAATCCATGAAAATAGGATATGGTAGGGACCTTTCCATTCCACAACTCATATGGGGTCTTCATATGATACGTGTAGATAAGAGTTTTGTTCTGTACATAAACAACAGTTGTAACAGCTTCACCCCAAAAGTATTTAGGAAGATTGTGTTCAGACAACATTTCTCTTGCTGCTTCACAAATGGTCCTATTCTTTCTTTCTGCAACTCCATTCTGTTGTGGAGTTCTTGGTGCTGAAAATTGTGATCAATTCCAATTTGATTACAATAAGTGTCAACTCCAGTGTTCTCAAATTCAGTTCCATGATCAGATCTTATCTTTTTGATAGACAAGCCTTTAAAGTTCTGAACTTTGTTGAACAGCTGAGTGAGATTCTGAAGAGTATCACCTTTGGATTCAAGAAGGATGATCCAAGTGAATCTTGTGTAGTCATCAACAACTACAAGGGAGTATCTCTTTCCACCTAGAGATCTGGTTCTAATGGGACCAAATAAATCTATACGAAGGAGATCAAGAGGTTTGGAAGTGTCAAGTCTTGTTTTTGAAGAAAAGGAGGTCTTCTTTTGTTTTCCACATTGACAGGCTTTGCAGAGCTTGTCCTTTTTGAAAGGTATTTTGGGGAGACCTTTAACAAGATTGGAGATGGACAATTTTGAAATGGTTTTGAGGTTCAAATGAGCAAGTCTCTTATGCCACAGCCAAGACATATCTGATTGGCTATAGGACAAAAGACAATGAACAGCTGAGGATTGAACTACTTCAAGGTGGAGGCTGTAGAGGTTCTTCTTTCTAACACCTGTTATAATAACCTTTTTATTCTTGTATTTGACTTGGAACTGGTCCTTTGTGCAGATAACATGGTAACCTTTGTCACAGATTTGACTAATGCTGATCAAATTATGTTTAAGGCCTTCAACATAAGATACATCTGTAAAGATGATCTCCTTGGTCACTAGGTTGCCTGATCCTTTGATTCTTGCTTGAGAATTATCACCAAATGTAACATTGGGACCATTCTTTGGTGTTAGCTATTGAAGCCATTCCTTGTTGTAGGTCATGTGTCTGCTACATCCACTATCTAAATACCAGATTCCTTTGATAGATACCTATAAAACAAAATATAAATTATGGTACCCTTTATACTTTTTGGGTCCAAAGGATTAGACTTTCTTTGGTACCCTAGCCTTGCCACCTGATCTTCTCTTGAAGAACTGGATAAGGGTGTTATAGTAGGACATGATTTGCATCATGTAGGGTGTCAATGTGAAGGGTTGAGGAGAGTTATATAGGTGTCCATTGTTGTATGGGCTTTGATTTCTGTAGTTTGGTTGATGAAAGTGAGATTGCTGTCTGGGGTTTTGTGATTGGTATTGTCGCACCCCAGACCCGTGGTCCTACTTAGCCCCACGATCGGGACACGAGTGGAAGACGTTATAAAACACTTTTAGAAAATTTTTCGAAATATACTTTCATAAAGTTTAACAAAATCCACACTCGAAGTTCAAAGACTTCATTTAACTTTAAACAAACTTTACAACTAACTTTCACAACGAAAGTACTTAGCCCGAAGGCTTACAAACTTTTATACAAATGTACATACACCAACATTATCCAAAATAATGGTGTTACAAAATGATGAAGTCACGGAAACTCTACCCAAAAGGTATTACATCTATGTAATGTAACCTTTACAAAACAAATCCCAACTCTTACCACTTTAACGTCCTCCCGTGCCAAAGTGTCCTATCCCCTGGACCCGCTTAACTAAAACAATAAACAAATAAAGGGTGAGAATGATTCTCAGTAAGCTACTAAACTGCAACTACGTTTCATGCTATAATGATAAGTATAACAAACAATATCATAAGCATCACATAACACATATCATGAGAGGCAAATCCAACTCATTATACCACACATACAACGATGTAACACTCACAAGGATACTTAGTCAAGGTTTACCAAAAAAACATTAGCCAAGGTTCTCGAATCAAACATATAACCATCTGAGAGGTATCAACTGAGCAGCATCAAAGAGCTGAAGCCGGGATCCCGAAAACCAACCATAACCATAAGAACCAAAGTAACAACAGGGGAAATATGACACAAATTCATAACCCAAATACTTAATCGAGGGAGCTAACTCATCCCATCCAAGGCCAATCTGGACTAGGGAAAATAGGTCTAGTGGAAAAGCCTTATAGTGAACTTGGCTGTGTGCCACTATAATCCTTCCACCTCCACTCGATTACACAAAAGGTCCAGTGGAAAAGCCTTATAGTGAACTTGACTGTGTGCCACTAAAATCCTTTCCACCTCCACTCGATAACACAAAACCAGCTGGACTTTCAAACAAAGCACTGTAATAAATACTTGCTTAAACAACAACCAGAGGCAATGATTCCAAAGTAGGGAACTAAGCCAAACACATCACAAAGATGAACCAATCCAAACCACATCAAAGGATGTTCAACTATATCCAATTAACATTCAGTCAAATTTCACAACACATATGTTCACAAAGGAACCGATTTCAAACACTAGGGTGTTCCACAACAACCCTATAGGTACTCTAGGATATCACCTAAGACCTAGACCAAGATTGAACTTTAAATCACTTGAAATAGAAGAACTCAACTTTTCAACAATTATGGGCGGTCGCCCAAACCAGACTGGGTGGTCGCCCAATATACTCTGTCCCAAACCAAACCTTTCAGTACTTGTGGGCGGTCGCCTAACCCCATTCTGGGCGGTCGCCCACAAGCCTGACTCAGAATTCTCAATTTCTCCTGCAAATCAAATTCATCCGTCCCACGAGTAGGAGTATAACTTACTAACACTTATACTATTACCAGGAGTGCAACAACCATCCCAAAACATTACTTTCAATTTTATTTCATTCTTTTTACCGTCCCACAAAAAATAGAATAATTTTCTTTTATTCCATTTAAATATTTTACCGTCCCAAAAGTATAAGTATAATTTTTCTAATATACTAGTATACTCATTTAGGGATACTTTCATTCATTTCCCTGTCCCATGAATAATAGTATAAATTTTATAATATACTTTTTTACCGTCCCACGAGTAGGAGTATACTTTCAAACACTTATACTAACATTCTCAGGTATATAAACATACTCCATATACATCCTTGCATACAAACCAAGTCACTTACCAAGTATAATTATACTCCCTTTATCCCAAATAATCAAGTATCACAAATAAATTATTTTCACAATAATTTCACCACATATCACACATATAGCAAATATATGACCATTTTACTATTTAAGGGGAATTAGTAACTTACCTATTTCCGGAAAAAGTATCGCAAAAATATATTTTTTTCGGGTAGAAATGACCTACTCAACGCCCTGATCATTTTTATATAATTAGATTTTAAAACGGATAAGTAAATAAAAAGAATTAAATCGAAATAAGTTGAACTTACCTTTTTCTCCTACCCTAGGAAAGTACGAGAGAAAGTTCTCTGGGAAAGTTAACACAGAGAAAGAGATATGCCTAAGTTCAATCAACGTCCTATTCTTTCTTACCACTACACCATTTTGTTGTGGAACTCCAGCGGTTGAGAAGTTGTGATCTATCCCATGATCGTCGCAATATAGAGCAACACCGTTGTTTTTGAATTCTGTTCCATTGTCGGATCGAACACTAACGATGTCATCTTCTTTTTGGGTTTGGAGCAGTCTGAATAGAGAGGTGAGAATGTCATAACAATCATCTTTTGAGATCATCATTTCCACCCATGTATATCTTGAGAAATCGTCCACCACAACTAAAGTATACTTATTTCTTTTGATGCTTGCAGTGGTAACTGGTCCAAATAGATCAATGTGCAGCAGTTGCAAACATTTTGAAGTTGAGGGATTTGTCTTGCTGGAGAAAGACTGCTTTGTTTGTTTGCCTAGTTGACAAGCTGCGCATTTGTTGTCATGATGATCGGCAACTTTGGGGAGTCCTTTGACAAGATTGTCCCTGCTGAGTTTTGATAGACATTTGAAGTTCAAGTGACTCATGCGCTTGTGCCATAGCCAACTGTTCTCGCTTACACTTTTAGCTACAAAACAAAGATTAGTACTAGAGTTCATACTATGGAAATCAATAATGTAAATATTTGTCTTACGATAACCCGTGAGTAAGACAGCTCCAGTTTTGCCATTCTTGATAAGACATTGCGTTGAAGAGAAATGGCATTCTAATCCTTTGTCGCAGAATTGAGATATGGATAATAAGTTATGCTTGAGTCCTTCGACGAGAGAGACTCTTTCAATGCACACTTTGTCTTTCTTGAGCTTTCCATATGCTACAACTTGACCTTTGTTATTATCACCAAATGTAACTGAGGGACCTCTTTCTTCATGGACATCTTCTAATAAGGATTCATCTCCAGTCATGTGTCTTGAACACCCACTATCGAGAATCCATTCATAATTTCTAGTTTTTGAAGATCCAGCCATGAAACAAAGAACCTGAAATATAGACATTTAAGCAGGTCCCCTTTATTCCTTTTGGGTCCTAGGGTTAGCAACTTTTGACAACCCACTCTTGCTTAACCTTAGGGTTTTTACGTCCTTTGGCATTGGTAGTGAATCGCAAAAGGCATTCCACGGCCTTGTGTCCAGAACAATCACAAATGGAACAATGATGAAAGCCACTAATCACATGAGTTTTCACAAACTGTTTACTTTTCTTAGGGATAGCATTCTTCCTTGGGTCAGATGAGCTGGCCTTAACAAAATTTTTATTTTGAAATTTTGGAGCGCTTTTTCTAGGAGTGCGCATAGGGCTAGGATGCGCATGGCGGTGAGGCGCATGGCTCCTTGGCGCATAATGATCACTTGTAGAAGGAGCGCTCTTGGTTTTAAGAGGGATTTTGCTAGAGGATGATTCATCTGTAGCTATATCTTTCCCATTAGCTTTCTCAAATTGCTTCGTTGGGTAGACATAATGGAATGTTTGTCTCTTGACTTTTTCCTGTCCTTTACCCATTGAATTAGAATGTTTTTCCTTGGGAATTTCAAAAGTTTGCTGGTTTGTAAATTCACTATTTCTTTCAGCACAGACATCACATTTAAAGTTGTCACTAGTTGATGAGAATCCCAAGCCACTTTTATCACCACTGACTTTTTGGGACTCAAATATATTCTCCATAGTGACACGAGAATTGGACCACTCATTTGTAATCTTTTTAAGATCAGTAATTTGAGCAACCAATTCATCGTTTTGAACTTTAAGAAGTGAGTTATGTTCTGTTAGAAAAGTGTTTTTAACAGTAAGAGGAGTCATGCTCTTTATCTTCTCCTTAAGGAGGGTGAGTTCAGATTTAAGTAGAGATTTCTCGGTTTTAAGCTGGGAAATTTCATCACATGATAGTGCTAAAGCTTCCTTCATACTATCAAATCTAGTGATTACCTTTTCAGCCTTTTGAACAATTTTTCTTGTTCAGCAATCACTTCATCATCATTGATTTTGGAGATTGGAGCAGTTGGTTCAACTTGAGGTCTAATGTAAGCTCCTTTTCTCAACTTGTTCCTTGCACTTAGATCACATCGTGAGAATAACAATCCACCATCGCTCTGAGCCGGAGTGAGAAATCCTTGTTCCACGAGCTCGCTGATGGTTGGTCCTTTCTTCCTTTTCTCTTCTTGAAAACCTGCAGATTTCTTGATAGGTTTATTCAAGGCATTCATATCAGGAACATCCTTGGAGAAGTTATCATCAGAATCATAAGTATCAACTTCATAATCATTTGCCACCAAACAAACGAGTCCATCATCGGAATCTTCATCGCTCTCATCTGAGTCTGTTTCAATCCAAGTGTTCTGCTCATTTGCTGGTGCTTCTTCTTCCGCAACCATTCCCTTGTGACGAGTAAATTTGGGAGTGAACTTGGGAGTATGGCTGCTCTTCTTCTGCATATATTCAAATTTTGGAGTTGGGCATCTTGAAGCAAAGTGTCCTGGTTTCCTGCAATTAAAACAAACAAGATCTTCTTTTCTTTTAGAATCACTACCCCTCATGAATTTTAGAGGAGCTCTGCTGGTAGATCCTTGAAATTTGTTGTTTGAGCTGGGTCTTGAGAATTTTCTGAACTTTTGAAATTTCTTCACAAATAAAGTGAAGTCTTCATCATCCATGTCCAATAGCTCAGAAGTAGAAATTTTGGGATCTGCGCTTTTCTCAACTTGAACTTGAGCTTGCGCAGGTGCTTCTTCTCTTTGCGCCACCATTGCAATGGACTTGGATTTTCCTTAAGTTTCACTTATACGCTGAAGCTTGAGTTCATAGACTTTGAGATTTGCATAAAGATTTCTAAGTGTCCATACATCCAAAGTTCCAGCGTCTTCTAGGGCGCTAGATTTATGTAGGTATCTTGATCCAAAAGCTTGAAGAAAATTTACATTTAAATCTTTGTTCGAAAACTTCATGCCAAGTGAAATACATAGATTGATAATTTCACAAAAGCGTTCATAAGTTTGTCTTAAGGTTTCACCGGGGAGTTGAGAGAAATTGTTGAATCTCTTTTGTATTTCATATTTCTTGTTTTCCTTGCACACGGTGTCTCCTTCTATATGTTCTTCAATAGCATCCCATAACTCATTGGCGGTAGCACAATGCATGACTTGTTGTTTCATAGCCGTGCTTAGAGTTCTTAGAAGAATGTTTCTTGCTTTGCCATCATTTGCAACTCTTCTTGTTTCTTCCTCAGTCCATTCTTCCTTTGGTTTCTTGACAGTTGGTTGAACAGCATTTGTACGCGGATTTGGATTCGCTTTCATAGGAATGTAAGGTCCATAAACCACGGTGTCATGAAGTCTTTCATCGATTGAGTTGAGATGAGTTAAGATGCTGAATTTCCACACGTCAAAATGATCTTCATCAATGACCGGAACGTGAGTGTAGTTTGCAGTTGCCATAGGTTTTGAGTTTGCCATATCGAATCGGCACCCAAGCTATTAAGCTTGAAAAATAGAAATGTTTTATAAAGGTGTTTGCTCTGATACCAGTTGTTGGTCCCAAAAGGGCAACAAGGGTATGAAAAATGCTAGAGGGGGGTGGGGTGAATAGCGTTTTTAAAATTCTTTTCAAACCCTTTTGCAAAGCAATGGCGAAGGCGCACGACTCTTAATTTGGCTAAGTATAACGCGCAGCAAGAGTGTGAAATGAACAACGGATGTCTTAAAGCAGTCACTTATGCGCAGGGAGTATGCGCAGAAGTGTAAATACGCACGCACTAAGTTTTAGCTTAAAGATAGGCGCAAGATGGAACTAAGGCAAAAAGCTCACAAACACACTTCGAACTATGCAAGACAATCTACAAAGATCAAACAAAACAATATATGAGTAAAGCTTAAAATGTAGAATGAAAAGCACAAACAATAGACAAGCTATTTGGAGAGGTTCGATCGGGAAAAGATCTACGTCCTCTACCAAGATGGTTAGTCTTGGATTTATAATGGAGATCTTATTATATGAGAGAGTTTACAAGTTACAGCGAGGTAGAACAAAACTAACTCAAAGATCTATAATCTATGAAAGAACAAAATCCTAGACAATAACCGGTGTATCTCTAGAAGTAAGATCGATGAGATCGAAACTTCAAGAGGTGTGTGTGTGTATCAGAAATCTGGGCTCTTTGAATCTATGAGATGGAGAGCACAAGATTCTGGTGTTACAAAGGCTTTGTAGGATCTGGGCTTGGTGAAGTATGAAGGTATGAAGGTTGATCTTAGAAATCTGGAAATCTTGTAGGCAATCTTCAAATCTTCAAAGTTTCTCTTTGAAAGCAAATCTTAAGCAATTCTCAAGTAACACACCAGCAGCTTGGAAAAAGGGGATGAGCATGCTATTTATAGCTGAGCTCCAAAAACTAGCCGTTGGGGAGCAGAGCAAGGACTATGTGCTGTCGCTTTGTGATTGGCGCGCAGCTGTCCTTTATATCTGTTGGAGACATCAAGTTGACAGCTTTCAAAAATCTTCAAGAGTGACAGCTGTCTTCAGATTTGAATTTCAAACAAGGGGAGCGTCTCCATCTTCATGTGTGCTGAGTGTTCTTGTTTTGTCGTTTGTCCACTCTCTTAGATAGCCGTTGGAGACAGTAGTATACGCTATTGTAGATCACTCTCTTAGATAGCGCATAGCAAGCGCTATGCAAGCTTACATAGCGGACGCTTGCATAGCGCTTTTATGCTCTATGTAAGGCCTAAAAAAACGCTGTCTAAGCCTAAATCTGTATTAGTGGGTCTTGACTGAAACAATGAATGGTTCTACAGAAGGAATGAACCAGTGAGAAGTGCTGCACTCATTCAAGAACTAAAAGCTGTGGAGAGAATCCAGAATGCTTAGTATAGGTTATTTGGTTTGTTTTCTCTGTTTTGAATAGCTGTTCAGAACAATGCCTATCTTTTCCTTTCAGTTATTTCTTTTAAAAGTAGAATTAGTTTGTTTAACAGTTTGTTTGCCAAGCAATACTATCAAGAAGATTTTCTCTTCATTGGTGTTCTATTTCCTTAGCATTGTATTTGCAGGTACATAATCAAATGTCTTTATTTATTTACCAAAAATGGGGAAATTGTTAGTACCTCACTATGCTTAACTCACAATTAATCATAGTAAATATGTTTTGATAAATAAATAATCAATCCATTGATTATATGATGTATACAAAAGACCCGAACACACGCAACCCAAGACAAACCCCAACAGCTAAGTTGCCCCGGTTCCATACTAGCCAACAGTCAAGCCTCTACATGATCTATCTAGTATCTACACATCAAACAAACTGAAGAACTATCTATTACAACATCTATTACATCCACATGAATTACCAAGATACTAATTTCAATCAAGCCTCAACAGACTATGTCTTAAAAGCCCAACAGCTAAGCTCCCCTGTTTCAACAGCTAAGCTCCCCTACTCCAACAGCTAAGACTTTTCTTCACCAACAGCTGAGACTCCACGTCATCAAAACCTTAAAGAATGATTATTCCAATATTATCAACAATTGGAATAACTCATATTGAAGCTTGATCAAGTGTGAATACACCCTCTGCTACCTTGACAACATGTAAACAAAGGAATAATAAACAGTCAGTCAAAGTCAAAGACTGACCATTAATTCTCTGTACCTTTGTCCCCCAAACGGCTACTTGTCCCCAACGGCTTTATGCCAACCCCTATATAAAGGAGTATACTGGTATGTTGTCAAGTGACCCTCCTTATTTTTATAACCCTTTCTCCCTTTGAAAAGCCTTCAAAGCTCCCCTGCATTCACACTGCAGATCTAAATATTTGCATAAATCCCCTGAAAATATTGTGCCATCTTGTACCCAGTTACAACCCACATCCAGCCAGCTAACAACCAAGCTATTTTTTAAACACACTTGTGATCATTTTCTTTTTCTTTTTCTCGCTTTGAAAGAAACAACCTTAATTGAAGTGTCAATTAAGTAGAGGGGGTTCAAAGGAACTTGCCTTATCAATTCTTGTAACTCTTATTGAAGAGAATATTATAGTGAATTAGTCTCACTGTTCCAACAGTGAGGGTGGATGTAAGAGAAGGGTTTTGCCTCTGAACCACTTTCAAATACTGTTTACACTCTTGTCCTTACACTTACACACACACTACACTTGTCCTTTCAGTTATTCATTCATTTATATTCCGCTGCACATTTCTTTTTATTTATTATCTCTCAACAGCTAACCTCAAACAGTTAGCTATCCAAGTTTTAACTAATCTGTTTATAAGTATAACAGGGCCTTTCACTAATATCAATCATATGTGGTGTTACAATAAAACACATGCACTTACCGTACGGATTGATCACCTTCTATAAGTAAACGCACACTCACACATCTAACCTTTACATGCGACTATCCATGGAATGCCTCTAAGGGAACCCTAAAGGCCTACCACAGTCTTAGGACCTCTTGTGATCTCACATGTTCTCTAGCTATTTTTTGGCACACAATGTTTATTACCATCACTTGGTTTACATAGGCATAGAAGTCTGAAACCTAAACTAATTACGAAACATAGCAATCCATTAATGACTTACATTCAATTTCTTCTTCATTCTTGGTTTTGACTCCACAATCGAACAATCTCCCACCTGAAGTCTAAATCAATTCTTGTTACTACCACTTGTCAAATTCTAACCCAAGTAGGACATCCTATTGCTTAAATTCACTTGCTTTGAGTCTTAAACACAGTGATCTTCCTTGCAACCATCCTTCTTTGTCTTTTCCATGATTTTATCTACAAAGCTCGCAAATATGCTTGAAACAGTCTTGGTCTTTCCTTGTTCCCCTTGCAACCCATCGCCTCCATAGATTCTTACACTCAGGTGAGTAGTCCTTTCATTTCATTCATACTGTTATCTCATCAGGCTTTGTTTGCTGCTGGCTTCATAGATGATACTCCCTGTGTCCCTAATGAATGTCCATTTCCAAAAAAAATTCGCCCCAAAATGAATATCCTTTTGCAAAAAGCTTTGTCCCTAAATGTTTTTTCTTTCTTTTTTTTTTTTTACGAATTTGTTTCCCTAGTCATTTTATAATTACAAAACCAGATGTTTAGAAAGTGGATAACAATAATGAATATATATGCATCTTTTCTATTCAATATTATAAAAGTAAACATTTTCTGAATATCCCCTAAATAAAATTTGGACATTCATTTAGGGACGGAGGGAGTAAAAATGAACCACTAACTCATCCTAGGCCTGATATTGTAGGAGTATCGTATTTTTGTTTTTGGTTCAACTTCTCCTGCTTCCTGCACTTTCTGACAATTTGATTTATGTGTGAAAAAATGGCTCTTTCTTCTCTTCGCTTTCCTTTTTGTGATGAAAGTAAGTTGTTTCATGCTGATCATTCAACAGGCAATCGATTTCGATCCAAGTGATGCTACTCTACTTTCTAATAGGAGTCTCTGCTGGCTCTTACTTGGGCAAGCTGATCATGCCTTAGGGAGGCACAGTCCTGCAGAAAACTAAGACCCGATTGGACAAAAGCTTGCTACCGTGAAGGTGCAGCTTTGCGTTTCATGCAGGCATGACCTCACTTAGTTACAGTTAATATTTTGGGATGTATTGCAAAAAAAAAAAAAAATATCTGATAATAGTTCCATGTCGCTCTTTCTCAAGTGCAGAAATTTGAGGAAGCAGCTAATTCATTCTATGAAGGGGTCCAGCTTGACCCTGAAAATAGGGAGCTTGTAGATGCTTTCAGGTTACTCCTTTGTTATTTTGATTTTAGATTTTAGTACTCCCCGTCCCATAACAAATGTCTGCTCTTTCCATTTTGGTCCGTCCCAAAATAAATGTCACGTTTGTAAATAAGGAAAGTGACTTGGTGCAATTTTATCACTGTACAAGCAATGTACAAAATAGTAAAGCACCATCCTTAAAAACATTGACAGTTCAAATGCGATATTTATATTGGGACGGAGGGAGTAATTTCTTGCAGTGCCAACTTGTTAAAGATCCGGCTTTCTGTGATTCTTCTGTAAACCATGACTCCAACTCGGGTCATTGGATATATATTGCCTTTCTAATTAATGATCAAGTCATTGGATAACGTAGGAAATAAAGAAGAAAAACTTGAAAAGAAAAGAGAATGCCTGATCCCTACTTTCCCCAACAAAAGCACGCAGATAGCTTTTGTTCAAAATTATTACTCCCTCTGTCCCTAAATGAGTGTCCAAATTCCATTTTAAGGGACACTTAAAATCTCAACTTTTTGAACAATTTGGTAACAACGATTCATATATAATCTTGTAACTCTTATTGAAGAGAATATTATAGTGAATTGGTCTCACTGTTCCAACAGTGGGGGTGGATGTAAGAGAAGGGTTTTGCCTCTGAACCACTTTAAAATTCTGTGTACACTCTTGTCTTTACACTTACACACACACTACACTTGTCCTTTCATTTATTCATTCATTTATATTCCGCTGCACATTTCTTTTTATTTATTATCTCTCAACAGCTAACCTCAAACAGTTAGCTATCCAAGTTTTAACTAATCTGTTTATAAGTATAACAGGGCCTTTCACTAATATCAATCATCTGTGGTGTTACAATAAAACACATGCACTTACCGTACGGATTGATCACCTTCTATAAGTAAACACACACTCACACATCTAACCTTTACATGTGACTATCCATGGAATGCCTCTAAGGGAACCCTAAAGGCCTACCACAGTCTTAGGACCTCTTGTGATCTCACATGTTCTCTAGCTATTTTTTTGGCACACAATGTTTATTACCATCACTTGGTTTACATAGGCATAGAAGTCTGAAACCTAAACTAATTACGAAACATAGCAATCCATTAATGACTTGCATTCAATTTCTTCTTCATTCTTGGTTTTGACTCCACAATCAAACAATCTCCCACCTGAAGTCTAAATCAATTTTGTTACTACCACTTGTCAAATTCTAACCCAAGTAGGACATCCTATTGCTTAAATTCACTTGCTTTGAGTCTTAAACCCAGTGATCCTCCTTGAAACCATCCTTCTTTGTCTTTTCCATGATTTTATCTACAAAGCTCGCAAATATGCTTGAAACAGTCTTGGTCTTTCCTTGTTCCCCTTGCAACCCACCGCCTCCATAGTTCTTGCCCGTTCATGTTGGTATTGTTGACTTCATGTCCATTTTGCCAACGGATTTGACCCATCAACACACAACCAATATACCGATTATGTGAGAATGTTTCCTCTCCCAATGTAACCTTCTCGTCTTTGCCTCCCTCGCATCTTGATCTCCTCCCTGGAACCCCATGTGGTCCTTCGTTATTTGCAAGAACCTCTTCCCACGTGGCCAAACGGTGTATGCCACTTTCTTACCCCAAGCTACCAAGTTAGCTTCCGGTAATCTTCCATATCCCATAGTTCTCCAACTGCGAAATGAAAATCAATTTTCTTTTAACACCTCTTAATGTCTTGTGCATCACACAAATGCACACACAACGTACCTCTGCACCTCTGCTGCACGTACTTCTACCTCTGCTGCATTTATTATGTTGATGAGCTTGGCTAAGAGAAAGAAACCAGGCCAGAGTATCCTAAGGGTTGCACTTGTTAATTGCATGTAACAGAGTTCCTTAGCATATTATTATGTGACTTTAAGTTATTAATCACTAAAATAAACTGTTTGCCATATATGAGCTATTTTTCCAGGAAAAGTATTCCTTCAACTAATCAAGTTGCGCAGAAATATGAACATCCTCCATGTGTACGCAAAAGAGGAAGGCCCAGCAAGGGAACTAAACATTCTGCAGGTCATAAGAGCACAAGCTCAAGGGTATGTTGAATATGTGTTATTTCTTTCTCGTTATACGTTCTTGTTTAGGTGTATTATCTATATTTAAAGTCTTTCTTTTTTCCATTGATTTTGTAATGACAACTAGACTATACGGATTGTGTTCCCAAAACTGCTTGAAGGTAACAAAATGAGGAATACAGATAAATCAGCTCTTTATAATTAAACTAAGTAATGTGCTGATGAAAAATATCAACGGAATAATATGCTTCACAAGCTTGGGTTGGGTGGCTACCAGCGTTAACATGGATCTTAATTATAATATATATATATATATATATATATGTGTGTGTGTCAATTTTATTATCAGTTTTTAATGTCTATTATAATTATAAAGCATAGCTAAGCAAGTGTATGAAGCACCCAAATATCTTCTCCTCATTCTACATGGCGTTCATCAGTTACCCTAAAAGTTTGTTGCACTTGCGTTCCATTTTCCTCCAATATCTTGGTTAGTCATTGTGGCCTGTTGTAAAGCACCAGTTGTTTATTATTATTATGAGAGCAGTTTATAAACTATAAAGGATATGAGAAACAAAAAAATCATCAATCTATTATTTTTTATAATTTCTTATGAAATTTTGATGTTACAAACCTGATCAGGTATGCTATGGTGATAGAAAAATGGTTCAAAGGTTGAGGCTTGATTAACAATCGATCCTTCTTGCAGCACCGCAGTCAAGTCAGGGACATAATCGTCCATAATTTCAGATGTCTTCTCCACTGTAATGAATTCATACTCTCTTCCTGGGATCACCGCACCCACATCCAAAGTTATTGGATCATAGCTATGATTATCAGATGTCTTCTCCACTATTTGGGTATAAATTGTCGGATTTGACATATAATTTGCATAATGATGTAAACTTTGAAGAGTGGGTTTTTATAGAGAATTTCTGCTAGCGCCGAGCGAGTGACGAGGAAAATGAGCCGTTTGAAATCTATAAATGAAAAAAAAATGTTGGTTTTTGGGCAAAATGATGTAAACTTCGACTCTACATTCTTAATATTCAGATGGGATTACCTAAGTGTAAATTTAGAGTTATAGGTTAATTTAGCAAGTCAAAGTCTATCAAAGTCTGCAAACTCGCAAGTGTACATGTACCTAATTGATTCTCATATTAGTTTTTATGTATTTATGACATCTTAAACCATAATACTCCCTCTTGCCAGACATGATATTCCCACTTTTCATGGTTGATATACGAAGGTGTTTTGATGAATAATTAAGATTAATTTAATTATTATATGAACATCTAATTTTTTTTTATTAATATTATTAAAAATGGTATATCAATAGAAGTTGTAAATTTTCATTAAGAATATAAAATTAACCTAAACATACTACTCAAAGTATCATTGTATCAACAACAACAAAAGATGGAATGATCATTTGAACCAAGGGAGTATATGTCTATTAATTCTTACACATTTTGAAAAATCAGTAATTGGGTGCACAAATAACTATCACCGGCGCTCAAATGTACGATTACTAGCACTCGGAAACTGTGATAACTCAAAAAATTTATGTATTTTATTTTTCAGATTTCGTTTTATAATCAAATATTTAAACATGGTTAATGATAAATAATACATCTCAATTGGAATTTATGATAATAATGTCAATGGGCCATAGTAGTGTGTTGGCCTTTTTAAGCAATAAAATGTTTTTAGATTAGACAATGTTAATTGCTAAAGATTATTTAAGGTTTGATTAATATTGGGATATTTACTAACTGTTTTATTTGGGCCAATATATGTTAAACGAATTGGAGAAGTTAAGTTGACCAACTTTCAAGTTTCTAGGGTAAAGGCTGTGAAAAAACCCTCTCCCTCATCTCAACATCTCTTTCAAACATCTCTTTCAACTTCTCTTCCTCTCAAACCAAAAACTTTGTCGTGATATAGACACTACAAACACAAAGATATCGCAAGAATATAATACGCCAACCCAACAAGCAAGAATAAAGCAAAAACAGCAAGCCAGGATTTTGCACTACCAAGCCAGTTCATCAATATTTTTTTACTACGTCTGAGGGCACTACCAAGCCAGGATTTTGCACTATAATATGTTAATATGCAGCTACAATGAGCTTTCGGGCGGAACCCTGCTTATATACATAACCCAAAATGAGACCAAACCCTATACAAATTAAAATTCCTGAAATTCAGCAATTTACTCGAAAAGCGGCTCACGGTCGCTCTGACTTTCATGCACGCCCGAGCAGCTCGGCCGAGTAGCATACCTAGCTCGTCCGTGCTCTATTTTTGCACAGAGTCAGTAGGTTTGTCTGGAAAGCCTCGTATAAACACGGTCGCTCTACAACCCACACATGGCCGATGCGCCACGGCCGTGTCCTTCACCTGGATCGGCCGCTCCATGACTCCTGGATTGGCTGCTCCAAGATTGCTCCACTGCTTTGCTGATTTCTTATATTTTGATCGCTAGTTCCCGATTTATTTCTATTCGGACAATCTCCCATCTAGAGATCAACCTGTACGCATGCCCTATATCCGTCTTTAACTCATTCTTAGTGCCTTAGTGCTCACCTAGATCATGGTCGTTCCTTCTTCCTTCTCTATTCTCCAAGCCCCGTTGAAGCTATGCATAGCTTCAATTATCAAGGTTCACAACCTTGGTTAACATTTCAACCGGGGTCTCCTATCCTTGAATATTCTCCAGCCTTAAGATCTTCCTTGGTTAACTATAGAGCGCATTTGCACTTCGCGTCTTCCCAAGCTCACCCAAGAAATTTGGCAACCATACCATCTATTTGCTTGCCTTTGTCACTGCCACATATTCTGCTTCCGCTGTAGACTGAGGCATGATCTTCTGCAAGTTTGAAGCCCAGGAGATAGTCATACCACCCAATGTATACGCATAACTCTTAGTACCTCTGTATCGCTAGAGCCAGCTATTAACATGTCATCCACATATAACAGCAAGGTTATATACTCGTTCTCAGTAGAAACAATGATCCATCTCACATCTTACAAAATTAATGTCATGCATGAATCTATCAAACTTCATGTACCACTGCCTAGGAGCTTGTTTAATGCCATACAAACTCTTAGTCAACCTGCAAACCAGTTACTCATTACCCTTAAACAAGTATATCTCTGATTGTACCATGTAAATTTCTTCCTCCAAATCCCTATGAAGAAAGACCGTCTTTACATTCAGTTGTTCCAGCAACAAATTTTCTGCCACTACTAGCCCCAGAACCATTCTGATAGTAGTCATCTTCACAACAGGAGTGTATAGTCAATATCATATTTTTGTTGAAACGCTTTTACAACCAACCTTTCCTTGTAACGCTTACTGCCAATTGCTTCCTCCTTAATCCTGTAAAGCCATTTGTTATGCAATGCCTTCTTCCCCTTAGGTTGTTTTTATCAACTCCCAGGTTTTATTGGCCTTTAATGAGTCCATCTCATCATCCAACGCAGCTTTCCTCTTATCAACAAGCTCACTACGAATAGCTTCCAGATAACACTCCGGTTCACCACTGTCAATTAACAATAAATAGTAATTCGAAAGAGACTACCTATCACGTGATCCACGCACTCTGCTGGATCTACGCAGTGAATATCCGGTCCTAGAGTTTGTGGTTCATCTTCAGCGAATAAAAAGTCAAAACAAACATTGTCAATATCAACACACATTGACTAAGAATTTGCAAAAAAAAAAAAAAATAGATTAAACATTTGAAGAAAAAATAATTATTAATGATTATATTATTAATAGTGAGTCAATAATGATTTTTTTATATATTGTTAGGATATTTAGGTTTTTTGTAATTTTCTTGTCAAAGTACAATTAAACTTGCTTTGACTTTTTAGATTATAGTAGAACGGAAGGAGTGTGCGTATATATATATATATATATATATATATATATATATAAAGAGATAAGTGATTTAAATTACTGTTAACTTTTCCCGCCTAAATCTCACTTTCTCAAACATCAATCAATTAAAATAATTTAATTTTTATTGGAAATCAAAATTGCTTTCCAGCAACCGGTTTTGCTTCTCTTTTCACATATAACTATGAATGTTTTTAAAACTTACACCAAATTTATTTATTTTTTCATTTTTCTAAGCAAATTAATTTGTAGATTCCCAATGTCGGGTTTAACTTCAAATACTATACTGCTATGTAGCAGACCCAACAACATTACAAATCTATTTTCATTGACCACCAACACAACATACCATTCACCACACACCACCATTGATGCCGGAAAAGTGGACAAGACATCGGAGGAAACACAAGTGAACAAACACGGGTTAACAAACTCGATATTCAAAGGAATCCACCAATGAATATGAGTCAAATCACCACCCAAAGGAACCCAACCTAAGGGATAAGATAAAACAAGAAGAAATCCATCTTCTTAAACAAGTCACAAAGACTTAATATATTTTTATAACTCAACTCACTATCTCCTTACAATTGCACTACAAGGGTATTTATAATATATAATACTCTTGGAACATCCCTCCAAGTTAGGAAAACATTAAATACTAAGTAGATAAACTATGAATTAATTACTTGATGATAAGATTGACTAGAAATATGAAAGATCAAAAGACTTGTCAAAATTCAGATGAATCTGTCCACCTGCACAACACTTAGTAAAATGACCATAACTTGATGTAGAAAACTCGGAATGATGATCCGTTTATTGCGTATGAAACTAGACTCAATTATCTATCCAATGGTATATAATACTCCTGCTGGAAATATATATTCAATTACCAGAATGACCTTTAAGTGGACCCAAAATTCTGGTGTTTATTATTTTAGACTACAATATCAAACCGATCTTTCCAATAGTTTCTTGAACCGAAAACCCACTCCATCAACAATGAATCTCAAGGATATATGGAGGGTTATTTCCCGCATCATTCTGCCTTGGTTGGAGAAAATTCATCCTCAAATTTTGAAGTGACGAATAATTTTCCCAACACACCTTTTATGTTGCATAATTCTTTGATGAGTGTGCCGTAAAAAGAAAAATGAACCTTGCTTTGATCTTGTTCCATCATAAAGAAAACATTCTGAAAATATAAACATATTTACCTCCATGTTATTACCTCCAATAACACCGATGGGCTCTCCAAGTTCTTCGTCGTAGATTGGATCTTCATCATAGATTGGAGGTTTGTTCCAATCCACAACTTTTTCTTCACTTGTTGAATATGAAAATGGCCATGCAAGATTTTCAAAAAACTCTTCGTCATAAAATTTCTGGAAAGTAAGGTTCAATCTATAGTTAAATCGATGAGAAGCCTCTTCAATCGACACCTTGTCAAATGTGTGATTGGAAAGGAAAATCTTCTCACGATTTATTGAAATCAACATCTTTGAATCCTGACGCGCTTCATCACGTTCCAAAGATTCGTATGCAAGACGACGCTTAAGTTGCTGCACTTGTCTCCTTAGATCTTTCACCATAACATCCCGGCTTTGGTAATGTTGCGGAAGCATACCAACCTCAGCTCTGGTACCACTTTGTTGCCGGAAAAGTGGAGAAGACATCGGAGGAAACACAAGTGAACAAACACGGGTTAACAAACTCGATATTCAAAGGAATCCACCAATGAATATGAGTGAAATCACCACCCAAAGGAACCCAACCTAAGGGATAAGATAAAACAAGAAGAAATCCATATTCTTAAACAAGTCACAAAGACTTAATATATTTTTATAACTCAACTCACTATTTCCTTACAATTGCACTACAAGGGTATTTATAATGAGTAAGTCTCTTGTAAAACGCGTTTTACACTAGGCTTAGTGTAAAACGTGTTTTATTAATAACGGCAAGTAGGGTTTAAGAGACGCGGTGGCATAAGTGTAAATATTTGAAACTTATGAAATCTCAGGAGGCATATTTTAAAACTGCAGGAGGTATATTATGAAACTGAAGGAGGCATATTTTGAACTCCACATCAGGCACTTTGTAAAACTATAACAGGCATTTTTTTCAAAGAGGCACTTCTAAATTTTAAAGCAAGCATGTTTTTTAACTGGAGGAGGCATATTTTCATACTGCAGGAGGCACATTTTAAAACTAGAGCAGGCATTTGTTTTCTTTAAAAAAGACTGTTAAAAGTTCAAAAAAATCTCAGGAGGCATGTTTTGAAACTGGAGGAGGCATGTTTTGAAACTGCAGGAGGCACATTTTTTAACTAGAGCAGGCACTTATTTTTTTCTCAAAAAAGGAACTGTTAAAAGTTCAAAAAAAGTGCCACCTCTAGAGTTAAAACATGCCTGCTCTAAAAAAGTGCCTCCTCTAGAGTTAAAATATGCCTGCTGTGAAGTATTGAAAAATGCCTCCTCTTGTTTTAAAATGTGCCTGCTGAGATTTTCACGAGTTCCACTTATTTACAAAATTGCCACCGCGTGTTTTAATCCATCTTAAGCCGTTATTTGAAAAACACGTTTTACACATAGTTAGTATAAAACACGTTTTTTACAAGATTTTGTGATTTATAATATATAATACTCTTGGAACTTCCCTCCAAGTTAGGAAAACATTAAATACTAAGTAGATAAACTATGAATTAATTACTTGATGATAAGATTGACTAGAAATATGAAAGATCAAAAGACTTGTCAAAATTCGGATGAATCTGTCTACCTGCACAACACTTAGTAAAATGACCATAACTTGATGTAGAAAACTCGAAATGATGATCCGTTTCTTGCGTATGAAACTAGACTCAATTATATATCCAATGGTATATAATACTCCTGCTGGAAATATATATTCAATTACCAGAATGCCCTTTAAGTGAACCTAAAATTCTGGTGTTTATTATTTTAGACTACAATATCAAACCGATCTTTCCAATAGTTTCTTGAACCGAAAACCCACTCCATCAACAATGAATCTCAAGGATATATGGAGGGTTATTTCCCGCATCAACCATGCTCACAACATCAACAAGCTTGCCTCTGCCCATTACAAACATAATCAACTAATTGAAAATATATTTTGGTCTAAGTCCATACTCCATTTTATTATAGTTTCATTATCGCTGTAGTGTTCGGTGGCACCACCACCCACGACAATAAAAATAGTGAAAAACAAAAAAGTCCTAGTTTTTTCATTGGCATTGATTTTGACAATGGAGACAGAAAATCTAATTTCGTTGTGGATTGAAATTTTAGATCCAAGAGATAGATCTTGGATCCAATGTTTCAATTTCTTCTTTCTAAACCTGAGATCTGATATTTTTGGTATAAGGTGTTGGTGATGTGGGAACGAATCCGCATTTACAACTGCGTCAAAGGAGATGGCGGGGAGATTTTTGTATGGCGAGGGAGCAAATTTGCGCTTCTTCGATCGTGCTGATGATGGCATGCCCTTGGCAAAAAAACATTTCTGAGTTTGTTGTACTACCATATCTGACTTTGACGGCAGTGATTATTATTGCATGGTTGCCAACTAAAACCAGAGATGGTAAAAAAGACGAAGCTTTGTTATAGTTTGAGTACCAGTCTCTCTAACTGAAGGTGAAAAGGAGGTAAAACAGAAAATGGGCTCTGTAATTATGCCTAAATTACCAGATTGTGTTAATGCTCCTACGTCGGCCGCCATTAAGAAGTTTTTATACGTGGATTGTAGTCGCCGTATATAAGTTGAGTATCTACGGAAATTATGTGTCTACTGTATAAAGCATATGAGGCGGTCATATTTGTCGTTTTATTATTTACGGTGACACCTCAGGTGGTAGCAGAAAAACTGCTGTTTATGTACCGTGTAAAATATATAATGCGGTCACTTTTACTTTATACGGCGGCTTTTGTCCTCTGTAAATACTGTTTTTTCTTGCAGTAATATAGTAAAAATGAAACACAGTTCACAGTACAACGTAAAAACGACGTTTGGCCGTAAAAATTACCTCGAAACTCTAGTGATATGAGTTTCACGCATACAAAGAAAAACACTAGCGAGATTAGTTAATCTTATTAATTTATGATATACAAAAGATAATTAAATCATTTTTCTAAATGAGATTTTCTTGTTGTCAAGAGCACACGTTAATTATTTTTTTTAATAATAGTTTTAAATAGTTGGATCAAAACGTTGTGGAATCGGGTAACGATACAAGGAAACTAGAAATTTTGGAACATATTGGGGGTAAAGGATTATAATTTTTAAGATGCAATAAGATGCATTATAGGTACTACTAATAAAATTTACAATTTTTTAAGGGCAAATTGCAATTTGGTAACCTATGTTTTACACACATTTGCAATACCCTAGCTATGTTTTAATCTGTTTCTTTTGCCCGAATCCATACGTCTGTCTAAGGAATTGAGTTCGTATAGGAATTTTGGACGATGCTATTTCAATAGCCTTTCTGGTTATGTTTTCGCGTACTCCGCCAATTTCGTAAATTATTCGACCTGGTTTAACAACCGCTACCCAATATTTGATTCCTAAGTTTGTCATATTGTTACAATTAAGTGTAAAAACTAACAAATCGGACCACCACTACAGCCCTTACCCAGCCTTCATTCACCACCACCATCATCAATATTCTAGAAACCGGTCACCACCACCACCATTTTTTTCCAAAATTTGGTCACCACTATCACCTCTTTTCCAGAATCTGACTGCTACCAGCAACAATTCTCTCAAAAGCAAGATCGTAAATGCAAATCACTTTTCCCAGAAATCAACTAACAAAAAACTCAACTCCCAAACCGGAAAATCAAAAACTCCATTCACCATGACCAAGAACTAAAAAAGCTTAACTGAGTTGCCATGTTGTTATCCACAACAATGAAATTGACTATCAAATTCCAATTCGAAGCGCCTTGTGTCTAAGAAGCTACCCATGCAACTGAACGGACCCACCGGGACTACTTCTATTGAACGGATTGTGCTCCGGTTGTGGGACCTAGGTTTGGGTTCCGACGATGAAGATGAGGAAGATGGCGGTGAATTGAATTCCGGTTCGAATTCGTCAATGTCATTGACTGAGGATGAGAAATTAGGGGACTTGTTGGCAAGGGGAAGAAGGGACATTGATTGGGCGACATGGGGAGGAAATATGGGATGGGATGAGTAGTGTGATCCGGGAAGAAGAGAAAGGGAGAGGGTGGTGATGGGAGATGAGCATGGAATTTAGGGCTTGGGAGGGGCCTGTTGGAGGAAGAACGAAGACAAGTGTATGAAGAAGGGGTGATATGTGGAAGAACCTAGAAACAAGTGTGTTTGCTTTTTATTGTTCTTTCTTTTTCTTATTCATTTTTGGGTTAGTATAGATATTATTTAAACAATATTAATTTTCTATGTTGTTAGTACTATTTATTTAAAATGATTTATATTAAGAAAATATATAAGATAATAGTTCTTGTAAATTTTATTATAACACAAATTAATTAGTTTGGATATACTGAAAGTAACCCTGAAAAAAGTCACATGCACTGCCCATGGATTTGATTTCATCAAAAAGTTAATGATTTCGTTAGTTTTTACACATAATTGTAACAAAATGACAAACTTAGGAATCGGTTGCAACAAAATGACAGACTTAGGAACTCGATTGGTACAAATTAAAACTTAGCTAGGGTATTGCAACTGTGTGTAAAACTCAGGTTACCAAATTGCAATTTTGTGTTTTTTTTAAATGATTATATAATTAGGATTGTTTGATATTTCGTTCTACTTATTGTTCATATGGAATTTCTATATTAAATTGGTAAGTTGCTCCAAAAGTGTTTTTGGGCCAGTTTATATAGCCCAAGGGGAAGCCCATTGAATATTCATCAAAAAGTACCCCTGAAAAAGTCACATGCATGGCCCATGGATTTGATTTCATCAAAAAGTTAACGATTTCGTTAGTTTTTACACATAATTGTAACAAAATGACAAACTTATGAATCGGTTGCAACGAAATAACAAACTTAGGAACTCGATTGGTACAAATTAAAACTTAGCTAGGGTATTTGGGCCAGTTTTTATAGCCCAAGAGGAAGCCCATTGAATATTCATCAAAACCATAGGGATCGAGTTACCCTATATAATTGTGTTATCCTCTCAACAATGTAGAATTAAAGCCGCACTTCCACCCCTTCTACCCCTCGAATATAATGGCCTCCACCATTTTTTCTTCTTCCTTAATCTCCGTCTCACCATGATACACACAAAAAAGGAATGCAATATCAAATCAATCACCTACGTTTCCATGGTATCAATATTCAACCAATTCTGGACAATCTAAAATCAAGTGAGCCAAGCTTCGCATACATCATATCTTCCGTTATCATTGTATATCTTTAGTAACTAAATTTTAAAAATACATGCATACCAAATATTGTCTCGATTGGATATAGCAATTTATTTCTCTTTCAAGATTAGATTCATTAATTTGCATTATGTTTTGTTTATAATTATAAATCTTGCCCATCATATTAAGTATCGGGCGCCCACACAAGTGTGTCGTTATAATTGTTATTATTATTATCACTATTTTTATTTTTGTTATTATTAGTATTAGTATTATTATTGTTATTATTATTATATGTCTGCGCGTGTGTGTGTAAATGTTAACAAATTATCATTTCAATGTTTCTTACTAGATCTAATATGTTGTAGACTAAAGGAAGTACTATGCTGTGGATTTCTTTGGAACAAGTTCAAGATCGTTGTTCATGGTATATCGCTCGTACAACAAGGTAAAATATTAAATTTACATCAAATGAATAGTCGTGAAGGCACATAGAGTTCTATATAAATGATTGACAATGTCAATTTCATTTTCTTTGGCTTACTTACTTTTAACAACTTGAAGTTTTCATACACATATTAATTTCTAGGTACATTTTAATTATAAGTGTGATAGATTTTTGTGTTTATGAAAATGTCAATGGCCTTGGGTTTGTGAGTAAAAACTCACGAGTGTTATCGCAAGGGTTGGGTAGCACCAATGATAACACTTTGACGACAGTCCCACAACCTTAAACACTAATTAAAACAATTTAAAAAAAAAAGAGTTTGCAGCAGAAATTTAAACCACACAAAGGTATTGGTTTTTATCAAGTTAAATAAACTAGCTGTAAGTGTTAAGACTACAAAAACTTTCATAAATAATAGTGTTGTCTGGTGTGCTGGGCAACACTGAACACAACACTTGAAAAATCTCTGCTTTAATAGATTGAAAGAATTAACCCAGCGAATAAGTGACACAATGAGATATATTTTCACAAGTTATATAAATATATAACTTGTGGTAGCCTCATGGCCGAAAAAGACTTTCACAAGAAGTATTTCTCTTATGTACAAAGTCTAAACAACTCATACCCTATAAAGAAAATAAGAGTACAAAATGTGCTAGATACAAGAACCGTCAATAAAGTAACAACACCCCCATCTCAATCAAAAGGCTATACCAATTTAGCCTTTAACAAATAATCTCCTCAAGAAACTAGATTATGATGTTGGATTGGGTGTTGTGACATCACTAGCAGTTTGTACGATAATGAAGTGTCTTTGTAATTGTAATAACCGGCCTTTTGGCCAATTATTTTATTTAGTAAACTCTTTATTTATTTCCTATTATTTTGGGCTTAGTTAATTAAAGAGTAAGAGTTGGATTTAAACTTTGGGCCCAAGTGATTTCAAAACTCGATATAGATTAGGAGTTCTTTTTATTTTAGGGAATTGAGAACCCTAGTAAGTATAAAAACCTTTTTAATTCCCAAAACCTAATTAATATAATATCACAAAAGAAAAGAACGGGAGTAGAGAAAGGGAGAGAAGCGGCGGCAGAAGGAGCCGCAAGAGAGGGAAAGATCGGTCAAGGAGAAGAAGAAGAAGAAGAAGAAGAAGTAGAAGAAGAAGAGAAAAGGAGAGGGAACGTCTAAGGTAAAAACCCTACTCTCTAAGCCTTGATTCTCCGTCTAGTCACCTAGTAATTTCGAATACGAATTTAGAAAACCCTAACCCTAATGATGAACTAGGGTTTATAAAATTATGAAATTAGGGTTTAAACGACTTGGGTAATTGAGGAAGATGTGCGTCTGTATCTGCGATGAATAGTAATTTACGCTGTGAATAGTAATCTGGAATAGTAATCTGCGATGAATAGTAATTTACGCTGTGAATAGTAATCTGGAATAGTAATCTGCAATGAATAGTAATTTACGCTGTGAATAGTAATCTGGAATAGTAATCTGAGATGAATAGTTATTTACGCTGTGAATAGTAATCTGGAATAGTAATCTGGAATGGTAATCTGCGATGAATAGTAATCTGTGATGAATAGTAATCTGCGATGAATAGTAATCTTCGATGAATAGTAATCTGCAATGAATAGTGATTTACGCTGTGAATAGTGAACTAAGCTGGGAATAGTGTTTTCATGAGATTGATGAAATCATAAAACATAATAAATGAGATTGGAGACATTGAAACCCTAGGGGTATTTTAGTAAATCAAATAGGGTATTTTGGGAATGCAATTAATGGGTAGAACAAACCCTAGATTGACTATCAACCTTAATAAGGGGTTTAAGAACATAAACTCATAAGGTTAAGAAAGTAAAGTAAAGTATTTTGGGGACGGAGTAAAATAGTATTACTTGTCCTAAGAAATATTTTGTGCATGATTGTAGATTCTTGCGCAAGGTTTGCTAAGAGGAATAACGCAAAGCCAAGGTAAGGGATTACGTTCCTTACAGTATTTGAACTCCTGTTTATTGGAATTCCATATTCTTTCTATAAGTTAGCTATCAGTATGGCATGATAGTATTTGAATGAACTCTGTGTTATTGAACGTTCTTTGAAAGAATCTGTACTTAGTGATGTCCCCATTGATCTACTAAGTATCGAAGTTTGAAACTTGTATCACATACTTGTACCTTGGTATGTTCTCATTTTAACTTGTAAGTTAACCACTTACTTGTTAGAGTGGCCAATGTCCAGTTAGAAAAGACATTGACGGACAGTCCAGTTAGAAAAGACTTGTCCTTAAACTAGGGATTGCATGAGTGATCACATGCCTTCTCTCAGGAATTGTCTGATTACAAGGATGATTCTAGACCCCGAGCATATATGTGTGGATACCATATATGTTACGACCCACACTATTGGCTTGAGAAGCTAGGTGTACAAATTGTACCTTTGGCATTGAGGTTATAATGTACGTTACCCTGGAATTGACGGAACTTGAATGAATCCCTTTGGATTGTAGTGCCATAATCCTTTTGGAAGTAAAATCTTAAAAGTAAAACGACTGTATTGTTCTGCAGTCTTGAATCAAAAGTAACTGAACCTATCCTTGTAAAAGTTATTCATAGTATTCGTTCTGGTCGTCTCTCCTTAGTAACCGGAGAGGCCACGTATGAACTTACTGAGCATTCGTTCGCTCACCCCTCCTCTATAAATTTTGTTTCAGGATTTATGTAGAAGGGCAGGACAAGGAAAGTAGCCGTAGGAAGAACGGCAGTTTGAAGATTCTTATTTGGTTGTTTTAAGAACGTTTATTTTATCTTGGTGTAAGTTAAAGTACATTGATGGTTGGGATTGTTTCCCTGCTAAGACAAGTTTTTAAGTTACGCTTCCGCATTTATTTTAAATTGATGATGTAATAAAGGGTCAGTTGTGAACCCTAATTTGAGGTATTAATTATTGTTATTTTAATGCCATTAAATGCTCAAGATACAGTAAGAAAATTCGGGGTGTTACAGTTGGTATCAGAGCCATGGGATTAGAACTTAAGGGGTAGGAACTCTGATACTGAATAGGTTTGATTTGAGCGTTCTAGGAAGACTAGGGTTGCTTGAAGTCAAACTTTCTATTTAAGGAAACTTTCTATTTCAGGAAACTTTCTATTTAAGGAAACGTACTATTTTAGGAAAGAACCTAAGATAGGACTCCTCGAGAAATGTAGAGGAATATAAGTGAACACTTGGAAAGTGAAACTCGAAGGGTTACAATAGAACGTTAATCCTATAAGTTACTTATGCAAATGATGACTGTGGTCTTATATCTTTAAGTTATATGACACTGATACTGGTTATGACTTAATCGAGGTTATGAACTGGAAAAGTTCAAAGAAGAAAAGGCTAGAGAGCTTAAACCGACCACACTTATAGGTAATGAAGCACCAAATGAGGAAGAATTAGTAGCTGATGATAAAATCGAGGAAGTAGATATCAATCTTGAAGGCAATAAAGCTAATCCAATTGAAATTGATGATGATGAACCGCCAATGGTATCGGTTCGTAGGTCCAGAGGAAGACCAAGAGGATCTAAGAAGGCTTCAAAGGTGCCTAAGTGAAAGACCTAGGGGAAGGCCTAGGAAGGTGTTGTTCCATGATTGAAAAGTGGAACGTAAAGTTATTTTATGGAATTGATGATTAGTTCTAGTCTAGAGGGAAACGCTAGAATTTTTGTTTTGCTTAGATTCATTCCAGAATATTCTCTGCAATAAAAGTTTGATTATTGTATGCAAATGACTTTGTTGACTATTCGTTCTTAAATAATTAAGCTTGTGAGCTAATCTAGAACGAGAAAGTATTGGTCGAGTGAAAGGACCATGAGTATAATTGGCTTATTGAAACGGCCAAGTAAAATTAGTTTTGGTCTAGTGAAACGATCGAAACAAGAATAAAGTGACCTATTGAAATGGTCAAGAGAAAGTATTTGGCTTATTGAAACGGTCAAGTAAAGTTAATTTTGATCCATTGAAGCGATCGAAACAAGAATGAAATAACCTATTGAAACGGTTAAGTATAAGAGTAATTGGCTTAGTGAGACGGCCAAGTGTGAATGAAAATAGGTCTAGTGAATCGACCTGATAATAAGTAAAGTCTAGTGAAATGACTTCGTTAAGTAGAATTGGTCTATTGAAACGACCAAAGATCTAGTAAACCGATCTCTTGTAAAAGTTACGTCTTTTGGGGACGGCCTAATTATTTGAAAGTATTAAGCACAGTAGCAATGCTTGTATTAGCATGAGTAATAGTGTTAAAAATGCAAGTTAACCTGGAACAAGTAAGAAAGGTCTATTGAAATGACCGATGAAAATAGTAATGGTCTAATGAAACGACCAATAAGTCTAGTAAAGTTGACTAATTAAGATAGTGATGGTCTATTGAAGCGACCAGTGGTTTAGTGAATGACCTATAAATTGAATGTTAGTCTATAGAGACGAGCGATAGTATGAGAGTGCGTGAAAACGTCTCATATTCATGATAACTAATGATAGTATCATATTATCCGAAAAGTGTTCGAAACGCCAGAGTGGCTGAGTTATGATGCTAACTCAAGGAAGTATGACGGTGAACGACTATAGTGCTAGATTCACCGAATTGCTAGATGTTGCCCTAACGCTCTTCGAAGATGAAGCGCAAAAGGCTCGAGAATTTGAAGCTGGTTTTAGCAACCGAATCCGACATAGAATCACTCCATTAATGCTACCAACCTATGATCAAGTGTTGGATAGGACAAGGATAGTGGAGAAAGAAACAGATTTTTATCGCAGTAAGCGAGAAGAGAATAAGAGTCAACTGAGAAAGAGTCGACTGAATCTAAAGGAAGCTGGAATCACGATGGGAACAATAATAAGCAGAAGGCTACTGACGATCGTGAAAAGGAAGGTAGTACAAGTAAGTACATGAGTAAAGGCTACGGCAATAGAAATGATGATAATAAGAACGACGCCAAAGGGCAATGTTCTGATAAGAAGTGCCAAATGATTGCTTGGCTAAGAATATGAATTTAATTCCTGAGGCGTTAGAGAATTCTTTGATTATGAATATTCAAACTAGAGAATTGATCCCTATTACGTCTATATCTAGAAAGTGTCCTTTGAAATTGGACGAGAAAGAACTTGAGGTTGACCTCATTAGTTTAGGACATTGAAGAATTTGATGTAATTTTAGGAATGGACTGGTTAGCTGCATACCATGCCCATGTGGATTGCTTTAAGAAAGAAGTTCACTTCAGATTTTTGTCTGGAGAAGAGTGTTGTTTTCGAGGAACGAAACTTAGAACAAGATCGAACCTTATATAGGTAATGAAGGCTCGTAAGTTGTTAAGGAAGGATGTGAAGGATTCTTGCCGTACATTGATGACACGCGCAAGAAGGAAGTAACCGTGGAATCACTTTCTGTGATTAAAGATTTCAAGGACGTGTTTCCTAAGGATTTACCGGGAATACCTCCATAAAGAGAAGTAGAATTTTCTATCGATTTGGTATCGGAGACTTCACCAATATCGAAGACGCCATATAGAATGGCTCTGTCAGAATTAAAGGAGCAACTGCAAGAGTTGTTGGATAAGAGTTCGATTAGACCGAGTGTATCACCATGGGGTGCACCGGTGTTGTTGTGGAGAAGAAGGATGGGTCGATGAGTTTATGTATCGACTATCGTGAATTCAACCGCGTGATGGTAAGGAATCAATACCCATTGCCAAGAATAGATGATTTATTTGACCAACTTCGTGGAGCGTGTTATTTCTCGAAGATAGATTTGAGGTCTGGTTATCATCAACTGAGAGTAAAGAAAGACGATATAGCCAAGACTGCCTTTAGAACAAGGTATGGTCAGTATGAGTTGTAGTGATGCCGTTGGGTTGATTAAACGCACTGGCAGCATTCATGGAGCTTATGAATAGAATATTTCAGAAGTTCTTAGACAAATGGGTGATTGTATTCATTGGTGACATTTTGGTGTATTCAAAGACTAAGGAAGAGCATGAAGAGCACTTAAGACTAGTGTTGCAAATCTTAAGAGAGCAAAAGTTATATGCTAAATTCAAGAAATACGAATTTTGGTTGGAGAAGGTGGCATTCCTAGGACATGTGGTGCCAAAGGACGGGATTGCTGAGGATCCAACAAAAATAGAAGCTATTGTGAATTGGGAGAGACCAACTTCAGTAAGTGAAATAAGAAGTTTCTTAGGGTTGGCTGACTACTATAGGAGATTCGTAGGAGGTTTCTCGAAGTTGTCAGTGCCATGAACGAGGTTAACTCAGAAAGGAGCAAAGGTTGTTTGGTCAGAAGAATGTGGAAAGAGTTTTGAGGAATTGAAGCGACGATTGGTGTCCGCACCAGTTCTTGTTTTACCATCTGGATCGGATGGATTCGTAATATATAGTGATGCTTCACTTAAAGGACTAGGCTGCATGCTGATGCATAATGATAAAGTTATAGCTTACGCATCTAGGCAGTTAAAGAACCATGAGAAGAATTATCTAACCCAGGATCTAAAGTTAGCTGCAGTGGTGTTTGCTTTGAAGATATGGAGGCACTACTTGTATGGGGTGGCATGTCAGATTTATACGGATCACAAGAGCCTTAAGTATATATTCACCCAGAAGGAACTTATTATGAGACAAAGAAGATGGTTGGAGTTATTAAAAGATTATGATTGTACGATTTTGTACCACCCTGAGAAGGCTAATAAGGTGGCGGATGCGTTGAGTAAAAAGAACCGTGGAACGCTAGCGACGTTAATTTCTAAGGAGGAAAGTGCGTGGAACCGCATTGAAATTTCAAGCATGGAACTGCAAGTGAAGGGATTATTTGGCTCAGATGAGTGCGCAGCCAACGCTTATGGTTAGGATTAAAGAAGCACAAGGTATTGATGAAGAAGTGATAAAAGTGCATGGGAGTATCGCTAAAGGGAAGGCAAAAGACTTTCGCGTGGGAGAAAATGGAATCATGAGGTACCAATCTAGGGTATGGGTGCCGGACAATGAGGATATCATGAGGGATATTTTGAAGGAAGCTCATTGTTCGAGATTCTCGGTACATCCTGGAAGTACGAAGGTGTATAGAAACTTGAGAGAGATGTTCTGGTGGAATAATATGAAAGGGGATATAGTCGAGTTCGTATCAAAGTGTTTGGTGTGCCAACAAGTGAAAAGTGAGCACTAGAGACCGGCAGGATTACTACAGTCATTACCTATTCCGGAGTGGAAGTGGGAACACATAGCTATGGATTTGGTAGTAGGGTTACCAAAGACGTTGAGAGGATACAATGCAATTTGGGTTATTGTGGATATGCTTACGAAGTCGGCTCACTTTCTAGCAATCAAGGTAAATGATTCATTGGAGAAATTAGCCAAGTTGTATAATGATGAAATTGTAAGATTACATGGGATACCCGTTTCGATAGTGTCTGATAGAGATGCGAGGTTTACGTCGAAATTCTGGAATAGCCTACAACAAGCATTGGGTACGGAATTAGCAATGAGTATAGCTTTTCACCCACAGACGGATGGACAGTCAGAAAGGACTATTCAGACTCTAGAAGACATGTTGAGAGCTACGTCGTTGGACTGGCAAGGAACATGGGATGAGCATTTGACGCTAGTAGAATTTGCGTATAACAATAGTTATCATGCTAGTATCGGAATGGCACCGTATGAGGCATTGTACGGAAGGAAGTGTAGACCACCTTCTTGCTGGGATGAGGTTGGTGAGAGAAAATTGACTGGACCGGAACTTGTTCAAGTAACCACGGATAAAGTTCAACAAATTCGGAAGTGGTTGATTGACTGCGCAAAGTCGACAGAAGTCGTATGCCGATCGTCGAAGACGTGATTTGGAATTTCAACTGGGTGATCACGTGTTCTTGAAAATTTCGCCAACTAAAGGGTTATGAGGTTCAAAATCCGAGTGAAATTAAGCCCGAGGTATGTAGGACCGTTTGAGATTTTAGAACGAGTTGGAATGGTAGCTTATAAGTTAGCTTTATCGCCTGTGTTAGCGGGACTGCACGATGTGTTTCATGTGTCGATGCTAAGGAAGTAAATTTCTGATCCAAGTCATGTGATCGAGTATAAGCAACTAAGAGTTCGTGCCGATTTGAGCTACGACTAAGAACCCATAAAGATTGTAGATCGGAAGGATCAAACCTTGAGGAAAAGAGTGATTCCTTATGTGAAGACGCAATGGAGCAACCAGACGGAAAGAGAAGCTACGTGGGAGCTCGAGAGCGAGATGCGAGAGGCATACCCCGCCCTATTTTCTGATTAATGTATGTTTAGTTTGGAGGACCAAACTCTTTTAAGGAGGAAAGAATGTAATAACCGGCCTTTTGGCCAATTATTTTATTTAGTAAACTCTTTATTTATTTCCTATTATTTTGGGCTTATTTAATTAAAGAGTAAGAGTTGGATTTAAACTTTGGGCCCAAGTGATTTCAAAACTCGATATAGATTAGGAGTTCTTTTTATTTTAGGGAATTGAGTACCCTAGTAAGTATAAAAACCTTTTTAATTCCCAAAACCTAATTAATATAATATCACAAAAGAAAAGAACGGGAGTAGAGAAAGGGAGAGAAGCGGCGGCAGAAGGAGCCGCAAGAGAGGGAAAGATCGGGCAAGGAGAAGGAGAAGAAGAAGAAGAAGAAGAAGAAGAAGAAGAAGAAGAAGAAGAGAAAAGGAGAGGGAACGTCTAAGGTAAAAACCCTACTCTCTAAGCCTTGATTCTCCGTCTAGTCACCTAGTAATTTCGAATACGAATTTAGAAAACCCTAACCCTAATGATGAGCTAGGGTTTATAAAATTATGAAATTAGGGTTTAAACGACTTGGGTAATTGAGGAAGATGTGCGTCTGTATCTGCGATGAATAGTAATTTACGCTGTGAATAGTAATCTGGAATAGTAATCTGCGATGAATAGTAATTTACGCTGTGAATAGTAATCTGGAATAGTAATCTGCGATGAATAGTAATTTACGCTGTGAATAGTAATCTGCGATGAATAGTAATTTACGCTGTGAATAGTAATCTGGAATAGTAATCTGCGATGAATAGTAATCTGGAATGGTAATCTGCGATGAATAGTAATCTGCGATGAATAGTAATCTGCAATGAATAGTAATCTGCAATGAATAGTGATTTACGCTGTGAATAGTGAACTAAGCTGGGAATAGTGTTTTTATGAGATTGATGAAATCATAAAACATAATAAATGAGATTGGAGACATTGAAACCCTAGGGGTATTTTAGTAAATCAAAGAGGGTATTTTGGGAATGCAATTAATGGGTAGAACAAACCCTAGATTGACTATCAACCTTAATAAGGGGTTTAAGAACATAAACTCATAAGGTTAAGAAAGTAAAGTAAAGTATTTTAGGGACGGAGTAAAATAGTATTACTTGTCCTAAGAAATATTTTGTGCATGATTGTAGATTCTTACGCAAGGTTTGCTAAGAGGAATAACGCAAAGCTAAGGTAAGGGATTACGTTCCTTACAGTATTTGAACTCCTGTTTATTGGAATTCCATATTCTTTCTATAAGTTAGCTATCAGTATGGCATGATAGTATTTGAATGAACTCTGTGTTATTGAACGTTCTTTGAAAGAATCCGTACTTAGTGATGTCCCCATTGATCTACTAAGTATCGAAGTTTGAAACTTGTATCACATACTTGTACCTTGGTATGTTCTCATTTGAACTTGTAAGTTAACCACTTACTTGTTAGAGTGGCCAATGTCCAGTTAGAAAAGACATTGACGGACAGTCCAGTTAGAAAAGACTCGTCCTTAAACTAGGGATTGCATGAGTGATCACATGCCTTCTCTCAGGAATTGTCTGATTACAAGGATGATTCTAGACCCCGAGCATATATGTGTGGATACCATATATGTTACGACCCACACTATTGGCTTGAGAAGCTAGGTGTACAAATTGTACCTTTGGCATTGAGGTTATAATGTACGTTACCCTGGAATTGACGGAACTTGAATGAATCCCTTTGGATTGTAGTGCCATAATCCTTTGGAAGTAAAATCTTAAAAGTAAAACGACTGTATTGTTCTGCAGTCTTGAATCAAAAGTAACTGAACCTATCCTTGTAAAAGTTATTCATAGTATTCGTTCTGGTCGTCTCTCCTTAGTAACCGGAGAGGCCACGTATGAACTTACTGAGCATTCGTTCGCTCACCCCTCCTCTATAAATTTTGTTTCAGAATTTAAGTAGAAGGGCAGAACAAGGAAAGTAGCCGTAGGAAGAACGGCAGTTTGAAGATTCTTATTTGGTTGTTTTAAGAACGTTTATTTTATCTTGGTGTAAGTTGAAGTACATTGATGGTTGGGGTTGTTTCCCTGCTAAGACAAGTTTTTAAGTTACGCTTCCGCATTTATTTTAAATTGATGATGTAATAAAGGGTCAGTTGTGAACCCTAATTTGAGGTATTAATTATTGTTATTTTAATGCCATTAAATGCTCAAGATACAATAAGAAAATTCGGGGTGTTACAGTAATATTGTATAAAATTACGGCAATTTTACAATACTAGTTTCTTATTACAAAATTTATACGTTCCAAGTTATATTAAATATAAGGAACCATAATTATCCATGCATGGTCGATGACTTGGCACGAAAAGAAGGGACGCTTTCTGCCACCGTTAGTAGTTAGAGACGAGGCCTCACTTGATCGTATATACTTTCACACTACTCTACTCATATCGAAAAAGGGAGTGGCTAACGGCTTAGGTTGTTTGGGAAATTGTGGTACTTGAGTAGCCAATGTCCCAAACCATGCCTACGGGAAGAAACAACATGCATAAAACTATCCATATGTAAGCAATTAACAAGAAAAGAACACAATATGGAGGCACCACCCAACGATATCACTAATATCAATCATATGTGGTGTTACAATAAAACACATGCACTTACCGTACGGATTGATCACCTTCTCTAAGTAAACACACACTCACACATCTAACCTTTACATGCGACTATCCATGGAATGCCTCTAAGGGAACCCTAATGGCCTACCATAGTCTTAGGACCTCTTGTGATCTCACATGTTCTCTAGCTATTTTTTGGCACACAATGTTTATTACCATCACTTGGTTTACATAGGCATAGAAGTCTGAAACCTAAACTAATTACGAAACATAGCAATCCATTAATGACTTACATTCAATTTCTTCTTCATTCTTGGTTTTGACTCCACAATCAAACAATCTCCCACCTGAAGTCTAAACCAATTCTTGTTACTACCACTTGTCAAAATCTAACCCAAGTAGGACATCCTATTGCTTAAATTCACTTGCTTTCAGTCTTAAACCCAGTGATCCAGGGTGCGATCATACCAGCACTAATGCACCGGATCCCATCAGAACTCCGCAGTTAAGCGTGCTTGGGCGAGAGTAGTACAAGGATGGGTGACCCCCTGGGAAGTCCTCGTGTTGCACCCCCAACCCAAACTTTTTCTTTCCTTATGTACCAAAAAAAAAAAAAAAAAAAAAAAAAACCCTGTGATCCTCCTTGCAACCATCCTTCTTTGTCTTTTCCATGATTTTATCTACAAAGCTCGCAAATATGCTTGAAACAGTCTTGGTCTTTCCTTGTTCCCCTAGCAACCCATCGCCTCCACAGTTCTTGCCCGTTCATGTTGGTATTGTTGACTTCATGTCCATGTTGCCAACTGATTTGACACATCAACACACAACCAATATACCTATTATGTGAGAATGTTTCCTCTCCCAACGTAACCTTCTCGTCTTTGCCTCCCTCACATCTTGATCTCCTCCCTGGAACCCCATGTGGTCCTTCGTTATTTGCAAGAACCTCTTCCCACGTGGCCAAACGGTGTATGCCACTTTGAGCTATTTTTCCTTATGTACTAAAATAAACTGTTTGCCATATATGAGCTATTTTTCCAGGAAAAGTATTCCTTCAACTAATCAAGTTGCGCAGAAATATGAACATCCTCCATGTGTACGCAAAAGAGGAAGGCCCAGCAAGGGAACTAAACATTCTGCAGGTCATAAGAGCACAAGCTCAAGGGTATGTTGAATATGTGTTATTTCTTTCTCGTTATACGTTCTTGTTTAGGTGTATTATCTATATTTAAAGTCTTTCTTTTTTCCATTGATTTTGTAATGACAACTAGACTATACGGATTGTGTTCCCAAAACTGCTTGAAGGTAACAAAATGAGGAATACAGATAAATCAGCTCTTTATAATTAAACTAAGTAATGTGCTGATGAAAAATATCAACGGAATAATATGCTTCACAAGCTTGGGTTGGGTGGCTACCAGCGTTAACATGGATCTTAATTATAATATATATATATATATATATATATATATATATATATATATGTCAATTTTATTATCAGTTTTTAATGTCTATTATAATTATAAAGCATAGCTAAGCAAGTGTATGAAGCACCCAAATATCTTCTCCTCATTCTACATGGCGTTCATCAGTTACCCTAAAAGTTAGTTGCACTTGCGTTCCATTTTCCTCCAATATCTTGGTTAGTCATTGTGGCCTGTTGTAAAGCAGCAGTTGTTTATTATTATTATGAGAGCAGTTTATAAACTATAAAGGATATGAGAAACAAAAAAATCATCAATCTATTCTTTTTTCTAATTTCTTATGAAATTTTGATGTTACGAACCTGATCAGGTATGCTATGGTGATAGAAAAATGGTTCAAAGGTTGAGGCTTGATTAACAATCGATCCTTCTTGCAGCACCGCAGTCAAGTCAGGGACATAATCATCCATAATTTCAGATGTCTTCTCCACTGTAATGAATTCATACTCTCTTCCCAGGATCACAGCACCTATATCCAAAGTTATTGGATCATAGCTATGAATATCAGATGTCTTCTCCACTATTTGGGTATAAATTGTCGGATTTGAAATATAATTTGCATAATGATGTAAACTTTGAAGAGTGGGTATTTATAGAGAATTTGTGCTAGCACCGAGCGAGTGACGAGGAAAATGAGCCGTTTGAAATCTATAAATGAAAAAAAAATGTTGGTTTTTGGGCAAAATGATGTAAACTTCGACTCTACATTCTTAATTTTCAGATGGGATTACCTAAGTGTAAATTTAGAGTTATAGGTTAATTTAGCAAGTCAAAGTCTATCAAAGTCTGCAAACTCGCAAGTGTACATGTACCTAATTGATTCTCATATTAGTTTTTATGTATTTATGACATCTTAAACCATAATACTCCCTCTTGCCAGACATGATATTCCCACTTTTCATGGTTGATATACGAAGGTGTTTTGATGAATAATTAAGATTAATTTAATTATTATATGAGCATCTAAATTTTTTTTATTAATATTGAAAGGCCCTGTTATACTGAATGAACAGATTAGTTAAAACTTGGACAGCTAACTGATTGAGGTTAGCTGTTGAGAGATAATAATAAAAAGAGATATGCAGCGGAATATAAATGAAAGAATAAATGAATGGACAAGTGTAGTGTGTGTGTAAGTGTAAAGACAAGAGTGTACACAGTATTTTAAAGTGGTTCAGAGGTAAAACCCTTCTCTTAGATCCACCCCCACTGTTAGAACAGTGAGACCAATTCACTATAATATTCTCTTCAATAAGAGTTACAAGAATTGATAAGGCAAGTTCCTTTGAACCCGCTCTACTTAATTGACACTTCAATTAAGGTTGCTTCTTTCAAAGCGAGAAAAAAAAAAAGAAAAAGAAAATAATCACAAGTGTGTTTACAAAATAGCTTGGCTGTTAGCTGGCTGGATGTGAGTTGTAACTGGGTGTAAGATGGCACAATATTTGCAGGGGATTTATGCAACTATTTAGATCTGCAGTGTGAATGGATGGGAGTTTTGAAGGTTTTTCAAAGGGAGAAAGGGTTGTAAAAATTAGGAAGGTCACTTGACAACATGCCAGTATACTCCTTTATATAAGGGTTGGCATAAAGCCGTTGGGGACAAGTAGCCGTTTGGGGGACAAAGGTACAAAGAATTAATGGTCAGTCTTTGACTGACTGTTTATTATTTCTTTGTTTGCAGGTTGACAAGGTAGTAGAGGGTGTATTCACACTTGATTCTTCAATATGAGTTATTCTAATTGTTGATAATATTGGAATAATCATTCTTCAAGGTTTTGATGACGTGGAGTCTTAGCTGTTGGTGAAGAACAGTCTTAGCTGTTGGAGCAGGGGAGCTTAGCTGTTGAAACAGGGGAGCTTAGCTGTTGGGATTTTAAGCCATAGTCTGTTGAGGCTTGATTCAAATTAGTATCTTGGTAATTCATGTGGATGTAATAGAGGTTGTAATAGTTAGTTCTTCAGTTTGTTTGATGTGTAGATAATAGATAGATCATGTATAGGCTTGACTGCTGGCTTGTATGGAAGCAGGGCAGCTTAGCTGTTGGGGATTGTCTTGGGTTGCATGTGTTCAGGTCTTTTGTATACATCATATAATCAATTGATTGATTATTTATTTATCAAAACATATTTACTATGATTAATTGTGAGTTAAGCATAGTGAGGTACTTCAATTTCCCCCTTTTTGGTAAATAAATAAAGACATTTGATTAGGTACCTGCAAATATAATGCTAAGGAAATAGAACACCAATGAAGAGAAAATCTTCTTGATAGTTTTTCTTGGCAAACAAACTGTTAAACAAACTAAATTCTACTTTTAAAAGAAATTACTGAAAGGAAAAGATAGGGATTGTTCTGAACAACTATTCAAAACATAGAAAACAAACCAAATAACCTATACTAAGCATTCTGAATTCTCTTCACAGCTTTTAGTTCTTGAGTGAGTGCAGCTCTTCTCACTGGTTCATTCCTTCTGTAGAACCATTCATTGTTCCAGTCAAGACCCATCATGTGGTTATACTGGAAATGTTGGTCTTGTCTGGCTATCAACTAATTTTTGGTGAGAACATGTTGATTGTAAAGAAGTCTTGGGCCAATCCAGGCTTGCAGTTGCTGAGGAGACATGGTTTCTTCTGCAGGAGAGACCCCCATGGGATAGTCCTTGTAAAGAGATGCAGGCCTTTTCTTGATGAATTTAGGTTGGGGGACTTGGAAGTAGGAGTGGATGGATGCCTGAGATGGTCTTGGAGGCAAGGGTTGGCTGCTGGGAGGAGGAGGAGGAGGAGGAGGAGGAGGAGGAGGGAAAGGTGTTGGGGTTGGCTGTTCAGGAGATGTAGGGATTGGATTCTCACCTCTTTGAAGGATAAACTCAGATACATTGTCAAGCTTTTTGAGAATGGCAGATTTGAGTTGTTTGATGAGGGTGGCTGAGAATTGGTTGAAGTCAGTGAAGGTGAGATGATATGGAGGGGTGTATTTGAATGGATCAAAATTAGGAGGGAGATTTGCAAATTGTGATCTGGATTTCTTATGGAATGTAGGATGAGGTGGAGGAAGATGTTGAGGATACACAGAAGATATTGGAAAGAGACTCTTGACAATGAGTCCCATTATGCAGCTCTTTTTGGAAAGCAGAGTCCAAAAGATGGACTGGGCATATTGAATGCACAGAGTATACACAAGGTAGGAAGGGATATAGAGACATTCTTAAAGATTCTCAGAAATAAGATGGCAAAAGAAATATTCCCATTTTGGAAGAGTTGAAAGTGTGATGGGATTGGGTAGTTTAGGTGCTTAGAAAAAGAAGCAGTATTGGGTTGAGATTCTAAACTGTTTCCATTCTTCATAGGCATGAAACAATTGGCCCCCAATGTTTCTAGCATGAATGCTCATATGGGTTCTTATCATACCCCAAGGGTTGGAAATATTGTGAGGGTTGAGAAGGGGAGGAAGGTGAGGAAGAGAGGCAAACTTTTTGTGAGCCTCAATGACATTTGTGACTGAAAAGTCAATGTCACAATCTAAAGCCCAGAAGCTAGGAGTGGGCATGGAAGTGTCTAGATTAATTTGAGAGAGAGAAGGTGATTTAGAAGGTGGGATAGCTGATGAGGCAGGTTTGGGAGTAGAAGATCCACCCTGACCTTGGGATTGCCTTCTTCTCTAATCCTCATGGAATCAAAGGCCTTGAGAGCCTCATCCATAGAAAATTTACTAGAAAGCTATTCAAAAAGGGTTGATGTATCATCATCAGACATATTAGACACAGATTTATCTTTTATAAACTCAATGATTTGAGGATTGAGAATAGGAATGACAGTAAGTTGATCAGGGGATGTAGAAGAAGGGGATGCTTGAGGTTGAAGGGAAGGAAGAAGATGAGTCTCAGTTGTTGGGATGAACTCATGAACAAGAGAGTTCCCCATTAACCTGACAGGGATGTCTGGACTGGGTGAGTTCCCCCTTATGATTTCAACAGGAGAGATGGTTTGAGAAGTAAGGTCAAGAATTCCTTCAATAACAGCAGCATGATCTGAACTGGAAGTCAAATTGGGAGAGGGAGGAGAGGGGGATCTGACACGTCTTCTTTTTACTATGAATTGACCAGCAGAAGATGATGAAGATGTTACCTTGTCAGTTGGATCAAATGACTTAGCTGCTGGGATATCCTGCTTAGCTGTTGGCATAGCTTGCTCAGCTGTTGGCACCACTTGCTCAGGTGGTCCTTGACCTTGCTAGGCTTTTGTGATTTCATCAAGATGTTGTTGTAGAGATAGCTGAACTCCATATTCTTCTTCATCAATCTCCATTACACCACTGGAGTAACTTGCTTTCTTAACTTCAGATTCTTCTTCACTCACTGTTGCTTCATCATCAACAAACAGCTTGCTCTTAGTTTTGTGAGCAGGTTTGATCACTTCAAATTCAGCAGTTGTGTTCTCATGACTAGTGGGAGGAGTGCCTGAGTCACTTTTTGTTGATTGAGAAGAGGAGTTGGATGTTGAAGATGAAGATGAGGGTGGTTCATTAATCTTCCTCTTGCCTGTCTTCTTAACAGCTATGGCTTTCCTTCTTGTAGAGGACTTTGCTGTTGCTCTAGTGGTCATTCTGGTTTCTTGATCTTCATCAGGTCCAGGCTTAGCTGTTGGGACTTTCTTGGTTGCCTTATCTGTTGTAGACTTGGCTTTAGATGACTTAGATGTTCCCTCTTTAGAGCCTTTGAGAGGGATGGTCTTCTTGTCAAACTTCTTAGAGATGCTAAGGGGAACAAATTCAAGCCATTTTGTGTTGAGAATGGCTGGGAGGTCTTTGAATTTTTTAGCAACTATTCCACTCATGAATCTGAACAGATTTGGTTTGGTGGACCTTACATAGGGCTTGTGAAGGGATTGAGAGGAGCCTAAGTTGAAGTTTTCAAGCATTACAGTGCACCAATTTACATTTCTCCTAATGAGACCAAGGGCTATTTTTCATTCTGATGAGCTTAGCTGGTCCAAAGATGATTGCTTCTATTCAGTCTGCATCTTGAAGAGCTTCATGGATCTTTTTGGGTTCCATTTGAGAAATGAAGTCACTCATGAAAATTTCATAATGAGGAATGCCAACAGGAATGATTTATTTTTGAATGTGAATGGAAATGACAAGATTATCATCATTGAGAATGGGGATTTGAGTGGAGATTTGGGAAGGGATTACTTGACAGCTAACTGTTTGATCTAAGCTGTTGGGAAGGGGAAAGCTGTTGGGAGTGGATAAGCTGTTCGGAGTGTCTTTGGGCAAAACATAGGGAAGAATTATGTTATTTTAATTAGAGGGATAGGAATCATTGATTGTGGGTGAAGGTTCTGGAAGGTTGTCAGAGTTTCCACTACTTTCATCAAAGTCACACAAGTCAGTGTTGCTTTGATCATTGTTTTCATCAAAGTCAACATGAATTGATTCTTCTACAACTAGTCTTCTATTGTTGTATACTCTGTAGGCTTTTCTAGTGTTGGAGTAGCCTAAAAAGATTCCTTCATCACTCTTGGAATCAAATTTATCCAGGTTGTTCTTCCCATTGTTGTGAATGTACATTTGCTTCCAAATCCATGAAAATAGGATATGGTAGGGATCTTTCCATTCCACAACTCATATGGGGTCTTCATATGACACTTGTTGATGAGAGTTTTGTTCTGTACATAAACAACAGTTGTAACAGCTTCACCCCAAAAGTATTTAGGAAGATTGTGTTCAGACAACATTTCTCTTGCTGCTTCACAAATGGTCCTATTCTTTCTTTCTGCAACTCCATTCTGTTGTGGAGTTCTTGGTGCTGAAAATTGTGATCAATTCCAATTTGATTACAATAAGTGTTAACTCCAGTGTTCTCAAATTCAGTTCCATGATCAGATCTTATCTTTTGATAGACAAGCCTTTAAAGTTCTGAACTTTGTTGAACAGCTGAGTGAGATTCTGAAGAGTATCACCTTTGGATTCAAGAAGGATGATCCAAGTGAATCTTGTGTAGTCATCAACAACTACAAGAGAGTATCTCTTTCCACCTAGAGATCTGGTTCTAATAGGAACAAATAAATCTATATGAAGGAGATCAAGAGGTTTGGAAGTGTCAAGTCTTGTTTTTGAAGAAAAGGAGGTCTTCTTTTGTTTTCCACATTGACAGGCTTTGCAGAGCTTGTCCTTTTTGAAAGGTATTTTGGGGAGACCTTTAACAAGATTGGAGATGGAAAATTATGAAATGGTTTTGAGGTTCAAATGAGCAAGTCTCTTATGCCACAGCCAAGACATATCTGATTGGCTATAGGACAAAAGACAATGAGCAGCTGAGGATTGAACTACTTCAAGGTGGAGGCTGTAGAGGTTCTTCTTTCTAACACCTGTTATAATAACCTTGTTATTCTTGTCTTTGACTTGGAACTGGTCCTTTGTGCAGATAACATGGTAACCTTTGTCACAGATTTGACTAATGCTGATCAAATTATGTTTAAGGCCTTCAACATAAGATACATCTGTAAAGATGATCTCCTTGGTCACTAGGTTGCCTGATCCTTTGATTCTTGCTTGAGAATTATCACCAAATGTAACATTGGGACCATTCTTTGGTGTTAGCTGTTGAAGCCATTCCTTGTTGTAGGTCATGTGTCTGCTACATCCACTATCTAAATACCAGATTCCTTTGATAGATACCTATAAAACAAAATATAAATTATGGTAACCTTTATACTTTTTGGGTCCAAAGGATTAGACTTTCTTTGGTACCCTAGCCTTGCCACCTGATCTTCTCTTGAAGAAATGGTTAAGGGTGTTATAGTAGGACATGATTTGCATCATGTAGGGTGTCAATGTGAAGGGTTGAGGAGAGTTATATAGGTGTTCTGTGTTGTATGGGCTTTGATTTCTGTAGTTTGGTTGATGAAAGTGAGATTGTTGTCTGGGGTTTTGTGATTGGTATTGTCGCGCCCCAGACCCGTGGTCCTACTTAGCCCCACGCTCGGGACACGAGTGGAAGACGTTGTAAAACACTTTTAGAAAATTTTTCGAAATATACTTTCATAAAGTTTACCAAAATCCACACTCGAAGTTCAAAGACTTCATTTAACTTTAAACAAACTTTACAACTAACTTTCACAACGAAAGTACTTAGCCCGAAGGCTTACAAACTTTTATACAAATGTACATACACCAACATTATCCAAAATAATGGTGTTACAAAATGATGAAGTCACGGAAACTCTACCCAAAAGGTATTACATCTATGTAATGTAACCTTTACAAAACAAATCCCAACTCTTACCACTTTAACGTCCTCCCGTGCCAAAGTGTCCTATCCCCTAGACCCGCTTAACTAAAACAATAAACAAATAAAGGGTGAGAATGAATCTCAGTAAGCTACTAAACTGCAACTACGTTTCATGCTATAATGATAAGTATAACAAACAATATCATAAGCATCACATAGCACATAGCACATAGCATTAGAGGCAAATCCAACTCATTATACCACACATACAACGATGTAACACTCACAAGGATACTTAGTCAAGGTTTACCAAAAGAACATTAGCCAAGGTTCTCGAATCAAACATATAACCATCTGAGAGGTATCAACTGAGCAGCATCAAAGAGCTGAAGCCGGGATCCCGAAAACCAACCATAACCATAAGAACCAAAGTAACAACAGGGGAAATATGACACAAAGTCATAACCCAAATGCTCAATCGAGGGAGCTAACTCATCCCATCCAAGGCCAATCTGGACTGGGGAAAATAGGTCCAGTGGAAAAGCCTTATAGTGAACTTGGCTGTGTGCCACTATAATCCTTCCACCTCCACTCGATTACACAAAAGGTCCAGTGGAAAAGCCTTATAGTGAACTTGACTGTGTGCCACTAAAATCCTTTCCACCTCCACTCGATAACACAAAAACAGCTGGACTTTCAAACAAAGCACTGTAATAAATACTTGCTTAAACAACAACCGGAGGCAATGATTCCAAAGTAGGGAACTAAGCCAAACACATCACAAAGATGAACCAATCCAAACCACATCAAAGGATGTTCAACTATATCCAACTAACATTCAGTCAAATTTCACAACACATATGTTCACAAAGGAAACGATTTCAAACACTAGGGTGTTCCACAACAACCCTCTAGGTACTCTAGGATATCACCTAAGACCTAGACCAAGATTGAACTTTAAATCACTTGAAATGGAACAACTCAACTTTTCAACAATTATGGGCGGTCGCCCAAACCAGATTGGGTGGTCTCCCAATATACTTTGTCCCAAACCAAACCTTTCAGTACTTGTGGGCGGTCGCCTAACCCTATTCTGGGCGGTCGCCCACAAGCCTGACTCAGAATTCTCAATTTCTCCTGCAAATCAAATTCATCCGTCCCACGAGTAAGAGTATAACTTACTAACACTTATACTATTACCAGGAGTGCAACAACCATCCCAAAACATTACTTTCAATTTTATTTCATTCTTTTTACCGTCCCACAAAAAATAGAATAATTTTCTTTTATTCCATTTAAATATTTTACCGTCCCAAAAGTATAAGTATAATTTTTCTAATATACTAGTATACTCATTTAGGGATACTTTCATTTATTTCCCCGTCCCATGAATAATAGTATAAATTTTATAATATACTTACTTAACATTTAACTCAAGTTAATATTTTACCGTCCCACGAGTAGGAGTATACTTTCAAACACTTATACTAACATTCTCATGTATATAAACATACTCCATATACATCCTTGCATACAAACCAAGTCACTTACCCAGTATAATTATACTCCCTTTATCCCAAATAAACAAGTATCATAAATAAATTCTTTTCACAATAATTTCACCACATATCACACATATAGCAAATATATGACCATTTTACTATTTAAGGGGAATTAGTAAGTTACCTATTTCCGGAAAAAGTATCGCAGAAATATGTTTTGTTCGGGTAGAAATGACCTACTCAACGCCCTGATCATTTTTATATATATAATTAGATTTTAAAACGGATAAGTAAATAAAAAAAATTAAATCGAAATAAGTTGAACTTACCTTTTTCTCCTACCCTAGGAAAGTACGAGAGAAAGTTCTCTGGGAAAGTTAACACAGAGAAAGAGATATGCCTAAGTTATAAAGATCTTTTTACCCCAAAACTATATTTTGGTCACTCAAGTTCCAAGTTGAACAATTAGACCCCTGAACTTATATTTTCAATAAGGACCCTAAAGTTTAAACTTAATCATTTAACTCTTTTAACCTTTATTATTACTAACTAAGTAAATAACACAAATAATCAAGTAAGATGTGCAAATCATAAAATAGGATGCAACACATAAAATGCACACATAAGTTCAAATTAAAATTCCCAAAAATATAAAATAAATAGGGACGGGTTTTTGGGGTCGTTACAATCACTCCGCCTAAAAAAAATTCGTCCCGAATGTTAGGATAACTTACCAATCGGATCAAACAACCAAGGATACTTTCTATCCATTCCAATTTCGGAACTTCCAAGTAGATTCTTTCACATTATGATTTCTCTATACAACTCAAGCAAAATGAATACTCTCATTTCTCAATTCTCGAATTCTAGAATCAATCACTTGAACTGAATGCTTCTCCTAAGACCTACCCAATTCAATATACTCTAAAACTTTAGACATACATGAGAAGAATCATAAACAGATTTACGTAGCATCGACACATGGAACACATTATAAACCTTATCAAGAGAAGGAAGTAACACCAGATGATAAGCCCAATCTCCAACTCTTCCCAAAATCTCAAAAGAACTGATATATTAAGCAAACTCCACAAGAAGTAAGGGTATATCCCTCGAATTCTAAGAACCAACTGAACAAGTTCTCAACATATTCTCGAGAATCTGAATGGTTCTTTCTAACTGACCATCTGTCTGAGGATAAAAAGTCGTTCTAAATCCCAATTCTGAATTCAAAGCCTTCTGAATTGCTTACTAAAATCAAGATGTAGATAAGGAACCCATATCTAATACCATGCTCGTAGGCATCCCATGAAATCGAACTATCTTCTGAATAAATAAGTAACAACTGGAATTAACATTTATACCCTCAAAATAGATAAGGTGAGGAAACTTGGTAACTAATCCGCTATCAATCAACATCATTGTTCTCAACTATTCAGTGTAACTCCTTCAATGAAACCTTTCGCAATAGATTCATATCCACTCAGAAATGTCAAAGGCTTGTCACAAACCAAGTGATCACTGATATTTTACTTTTAGATTATTCACAGCTCAAGGACTTAGTTGAATGCTTAGAATTTATCGAGTCAAACAAATCAAATGTAACTCTTCAAATTTATCTCAATACTCTACATTTACTCGGATTCATAATTAAATTGGTCTTGTGTATCTCTTCAAGTGCCTGTAGTTGAATTCCGTTATACATGTTGGTTCCACTAAGTGTCGACTACATACTCTGCTACAAAAGTTAAAGTTCCATCACTAGCAACGAACAAAATCGTGTTGTCTATCATCGTTCATTCCACTAGTAATTTTCTATAGTTGAAATCATTCAATAGAGTAGAAACTTAAAGCTTTCACAATCGCAAAATCATCACATGTCTCGACTCATAAGGACTCCAAGATGTCAATTCCTCTAACCTTCCCCCATTTAGTGTTATCAAACATGAACTAAAAGTCAAGAAATCCTCTAATATATTTGTCTTTCCTGAATGATATAACATAATACTCTACTTGCATTGTCTCAAGTGTAGCTCTCCTGAAGAAAACGATTACTTCAACTCTCATGGTCGGTAGACACTTCAAATATGGCTCTACAAAAATCATTTACTAATGCAATGAATGTACAATCGAAATCAACCTCAAGTTATGGTGAGGATAACTTTGTTCATAAGAAATCAATCTTCTCGAAGCATACATAACTGCCAAACAATTCTAAATGGATAAACATCTCAATCACTCTTCGAGACATCACCATGAACAATGAGTTGATTAGATCCACTATAATGGTAAAACTCGACATATCCATTAGAAAATAGTAACCCGGTTATACCCTCTTGACAATTGTAATACTAATCAAATCCACTAAGCAATATAAATGCTGAAGTTGTTATTAACCCTTGTTTCAATAATCAAAACTCATTACACACTTATCAATCCATCAAGGAAGTATATCTTTCTGTGTCAATTAGTTAACAGTGTAGCCACCTTAGAATTTCATTAATAAATCTCTAACAATATCATGCCAATCCCAACAAGCCACGTACATACTGTTGCTTTCGTAATTAAACGACCAATATCTATGCCTGTATTGAAACTTCCTCAAAATAATATATCCGCTAATAAGAAGACATAATACCTTGATTTCACAACCCGTTGCTTCTCTCAAGCAATCCAATTACGGCTACAGATACAACTCAGCATATCTAACAATACCACTGAAGTAGTTGTTAATTCAAATACTATGACCACAAATTTATGATGCTCATACCTGGTATGAAAAGCCGTATTTGAAATATACCCATCTCAAATTTTCAACTACTAATAATCACTTCAAGTCAAACACTGAATAAACCACTGATCTCTTAAGTTGATAAAATATATCACCCATATAAGATAACAAGTGATGATTCGCTATAGTTACCTGGTTGAGCTTTTAGTATTCAATATTCAATCACAAAGTACCATACCTTTTCATAATAAACAATACTGATGCATCCCACGAAGATATACTAAACGTAATGAATCCCTTGTCAAGAAATATCTCAAGCTGAATCTTCTACTCCTTTAACTCAACCGATGTTATAGGTATATTAAACTAGATATTAGCACTGTAGCATTGTACTATAACAACTCAATATAACCCAATTTTCTCCTCAAGTAACATGTACTACTCAATAAACACTATATCTGAGATCTCACAAAGAAAGGATCAATCCTTCAATTTAGATGTAAACGTTCTACTACCAACCACGTAAACTAAATACCCGGCACAACCTTCTGATAACAATTTTCAGACTTTAATGCATAAATAACATGAATGCCCAACACATATATCTACCATGCTTAATTAAAGCACACTAACATATAAAGCTCCACCACAATAATATCAAAATCTTGATATGGCAAAATAACTAAACCAGCAAGTAAAACATGCTCACGTATATGCACATCACAAGTGCGCAACACTCTTTCAATCACCAAACACTCCCCCTTAATATAGACACCTCTAACACATAAGGTAGAGACTCAGAAGATAAATGCAACTGAGAAGCAAAATGCACAGACACATAAGAATGTGAAGAACCAGGGTCTATAAGTGCTCGTGCTCTCAAACTAGACACAGAAATCATACCTCCAATCTCATTAGGAGAATCGGAGATATGTTGATTGATGGCAATATCACGATCCTGCACCTTAAGCTTCCCTGAAGAATCCCTCTTCTGGCCTTGAGAAGACCTGACAACACTTCCCAATGCCTTATTCTTCATTCTTGGACAATCCTTCTGAAAATGACCCAACTGACCACATCTCATACATTTACCTTGCTTCTTCCAATATTTCTCCTCTAAGTGTCCTCCCCTCCAACAATAACTACATACTCGTTTAACTTGACTTCTGATTTTCTGTGGTCCTTGAGAAGATCCTCTAAGTTGCGAAGATGTACCCTGAGATCCTCTATTATCGCCATACTGATGTTGTAGTTTTGGCTGTCCTCCTTGTCTTGTCACATCTGAAGCTTCAACCTTGCTTTTACGCTCAACTATGTCATTAATTGCTTTCATTGAAATTTCAAACATACCTTGGAACATCATTCGAACCTCTTCTCTAACATTACCCTGCCCTGAAGGCCCAGACTGATCTCCTTCTGTCCCAACCATTTCAATAAGTACCTGCATAAAACCCTCAACGTTAGTCATTCTCTACACAACTACCCTCCTAGGTCACATAGTCATTCTAGACCATCTACAACCAGGCTCTGATACCAACTGTCGCACCCCAGACCCGTGGTCCTACTTGGCCCCACGCTCGGGACACGAGTGAAAGACGTTATAAAACACTTTTAGAAAAATTTTCGAAATATACTTTCATAAAGTTTAACAAATTCCACACTCGAAGTTCAAAGACTTCATTTAACTTTAAAAAAAATTTACAACCAACTTTCACAACGAAAGTACTTAGTCCGAAGGCTTACAAACTTTTATACAAATGTACATACACCAACATTATCCAAAATAATTGTGTTACAAAATGATGAAGTCACAGAAACTCTACCCAAAAGGTATTACATCTATGTAATGTAACCTTTACAAAACAAATCCCAACTCTTACCACTTTAACGTCCTCCCATGCCAAAGTGTCCTATCCCCTGGACCCGCTTAACTAAAACAGTAAACAAATAAAGAGTGAGAATGAATCTCAGTAAGCTACTAAAATGCAACTACGTTTCATGCTATAATGATAAGTATAACAAACAATATCATAAGCATCACATAGTACATAGCATGAGAGGCAAATCCAATTCATTATACCACACATACAACGATGTAACACTCACAAGGATACTTAGTCAAGGTTTACCGAAAGAATATTAGCCAAGGTTCTCGAATCAAACATATAACCATCTGAGAGGTATCAACAAAGAAGCATTAAAGAGCTGAAGTCAGGATCCCGAAAACCAACCATAACCATAAGAACCAAAGTAACAATAGGGGAAATATGACACAAAGTCATAACCCAAATGCTCACTCGAGGGAGCTAACTCATCCCATCCAAGGCCAATCTGGACTGGGGAAAATAGGTCCAGTGGAAAAGCCTTATAGTGAACTTGGCTGTATGCCACTATAATCCTTCCACCTCCACTCGATTACACAAAAGGTCCAGTGGAAAAGCCTTATAGTGAACTTGACTGTGTGCCACTAAAATCCTTTCCACCTCCACCCGATAACACAAAACCAGCTGGACTTTCAAACAAAGCACTGTAATAAATACTTGCTTAAACAACAACCGGAGGCAATGATTCCAAAGTAGGGAACTAAGCCAAACACATCACAAAGATGAACCAATCCAAACCACATCAAAGGATGTTCAACTATATCCAATTAACATTCAGTCAAATTTCACAACACATATGTTCACAAAGGAACCGATTTCAAACACTAGGGTGTTCCACAACAACCCTCTAGGTACTCTAGGATATCACCTAAGACCTAGACCAAGATTGAACTTTAAATCACTTGAAATGGAACAACTCAACTTTTCAACAATTATTGGGGGTCGCCCAAACCAGACTGGGCGGTCGCCCAATATACTCTGTCCCAAACCAAACCTTTCAGTACTTGTGGGCGGTCGCCTAACCCCATTCTGGGCGGTCTCCCACAAGCCTGACTCAGAATTCTCAATTTCTCATGCAAATCAAATTCATTCGTCCCACGAGTAGGAGTATAACTTACGAACACTTATACTATTACCAGGAGTGCAACAACCATCCCAGAACATTACTTTCAATTTTATTTCATTCTTTTTACTGTCCCATAAATAATAGAATAATTTTCTTTTATTCCATTTAAATATTTTACCGTCCTAAAAGTATAAGTATAATTTTTCTAATATACTAGTATACTCATTTAGGGATACTCTCATTCATTTCCCCGTCCCATGAATAATAGTATAAATTTTATAATATACTTATTTAACAATTAACTCAAGTTAATATTTTACCGTCCCACGAGTAGGAGTATACTTTCAAACACTTATACTAACAATCTCAGGTATATAAACATACTCCATATACATCCTTGCATACAAACCAAGTCACTTACCCAGTATAATTATACTCCCTTTGTCCCAAATAAACAAGTATCACAAATAAATTCTTTTCACAATAATTTCACCACATATCACAGATATAGCAAATATATGACCATTTTACTATTTAAGAGGAATTAGTAACTTACCTATTCGGAAAAATTATCGCAGAAATATGTTTTGTTCGAGTAAAAATGACCTACTCAACGCCCTGATCATTTCTATATAATTAGATTTTAAAACAGATAAGTAAATAAAAAGAATTAAATCGAAATAAGTTGAACTTACCTTTTTCTCCTACCCTAGGAAAGTACGAGAGAAAGTTCTTTGGGAAAGTTAACACAGAGAAAGAGATATGCCTAAGTTATAAAGATCTTTTTACCCCAAAACTATATTTTGGTCACTCAAGTTCCAAGTTGAACAATCAGACCCCAAAACTTATATTTTTAATAAGGATCCTAAAGTTTCAACTTAATCATTTAACTCTTTTAACCTTTATTATTACTAACTAAGTAAATAACACAAATAATCAAGTAAGATGTGCAAATCATAAAATATGATGCAACACATAAAATGCACACATAAGTACAAATTAAAATTCCCAAAAATATAAAATAAATAGGGACGAGTTTTTGGGGTCTTTACAGGTATGATGATCTAGGAGAGGAATTTTGTGACTGATAAGCATGGCTTTTCCCATTGGAATATTGCCAGTTTTGTGTAGGTTGCCTAGAGTGCCTCTGTTGTCTAGCCTGTCTTGGCTGTCCAGTTTACCTTGGTTGATCACCTTGTCTTGGATGTTCAGCTTGTCTTGGCTGTCTGGCTTGTCTAGGCTTTCTAGGCTTCTGTTCTTGCTTCCTTTTTTGAGATTTAATATCAACAGTACTAGTGGAAGCTTGAGAGTTAGGATTTATGGGAGAATCCTTTTTTAATTTACTCTCTTCACTCCTCTGTTTGTACACATCTTCCTTTGTTTGAATGGGGTAAGATGGTTTCTTGGTAGAGAATGTGTTGAGACTCTGTAAAATCATTGTTTCAACAGCTCTATCATCAGTAGGTGGAGTGTAAATTTTGAGTATAGGATTTTTAGCTCCTATTCCAGACCTGTCCCCAGGATGTCTTTGATTAAAGTGATACATGGATAGAGCATTGCTTGATTTGTTCCAGGAATCAATTTTGCCTTTTAAAGCAATGTTTTCTTCTTTCAAGATGCTCATTTCATGTTCATTATCCTTTTGGGACTTAGAGCAGTCAGTCTTAGCTGTTGAGCTAAGTATGTCATTTTCAAGTTTTTGACATTTTTCTTCCAGATCCTTTTTGGTTGTTTCAAGGTTAGTGTTTAGGGATTTGAGATTTTCAATGGTTTTTGATTGCTCAAGGTTTTCTGTGATGAGGGCAGCAAAGCTAGAGTCTTGTTTCTTCTTTTGAATCAAACGGGTGCAAACTAAATTTCTAAAGCCATCAATATTAAGAGAATTACAATTATGTACCTCTTTAAGTTCTTCAGCAGTAGCTAAGGCTTCTAGGTCTTCTTCATTATCTGAGTCATCACATTCCTTTGCAACCAAACACAGTAATGCTTCTTCTTCATCACTATCTAAGTCTGATGATTCAAATTCTTCATCACTAAACCTAGAAGAGTCAGCAAGCATGACTTGTTCTTTATTTTTGTCATTCTTAGCATTGAGACAATTAAAGCAATTGCACCTAGAGCTATGAATAACTTCTTTATAATAAGTCATTCTTTTTTAGTTTTCTCTTGGTTTCTTATGTTCTTTGCAATCAGCAGCATAGTGGTCTGGTTTGCCACAGTTGTAGCACTTAATGTTTTTCTTAACAACTTCTTGAGTTGAGTTGGATGGTGAAGGACTGTATCTTCTTTCAAAGGCTTTATTTTGGTGCTTCATGGCATTTCTAACAGCCATGGAAATGAGACTTGGGATGTATTTTTGAGAGATAGGCTTTGATTCTTGTTTAGGAGTTATGTTAAGCTTTTGTAGAGAATTAATAACAAGAGTGTCAATGTCCTGTTGAGAAATTTGTTTCTGGGTTTGCTCTTGAGATACAAGGGCAAGGGTTTGAGATATGGTGGATGCTGGTTGAATTTTGATCATTCCTTCTAGTTCATATGCTTCAAGTTTACCAAAGTGTTATTCTATGGTCATACTACTCCATTCAGCTCCTTCTCTAATGGGAAGGGCTACTTTCTCATACTCTTGAGGAAGATTAGAGTACATCTTTAAGCATAAGTCAGATTGTTCAAAGGTTTTGCCATGGTCTGAAATGGCTCTTACAAGATCTTCAAATCTTGGTCTTGCAGCACTCACTTTCTCTCCAGGATAGAATTTGAAGTTGTCTAACTGTCTTAATAAGTTATATAGATTTTGGGTTCTAACACTGGTGTGTTTAGTGAACTTGGTGTTAAATTAGTTCCATGTTGCTTTAGCACTTGGTACTTTAGCTATTACTTGAGCTAGGGAGTCATTTACACCTTTTGCAGAATGTTTTTTACTTTTAAGTTTGCAGTCATAAGTTGTCTTTGTGCATCAGTCCAGTTTTCATGAGATTTGAGTTTGCTACCTCCTCCATTGACTTCATCTTGAGTGGGAGGTTCAACTTCATTTTCTAAGACATACCAGTTCCATATGCTATTAGCATCTAGATAGGTTTTAATTTTTGAGGAGTAAAACTCAAAAGATCCACAATCATCAATGTGTGGAATGTCCTTTTCATTGTTTCTTCTTGGTTGAGGCATGGTGAGTTGAATGGATCTTTCACAAGTTGTTAGACTCTGTATGGTGAATCCACGCTCTGATGCCAATTGAAAGGCCCTGTTATACTGAATGAACAGATTAGTTAAAACTTGGACAGCTAACTGTTTGATGTTAGCTGTTGAGAGATAATAATAAAAAGAGATGTGCAGCGGAATATAAATGAATGAATAAATGAAAGGACAAGTGTAGTGTGTGTGTAAGTTTAAAGAAAAGAGTGTACACAGTATTTTAAAGTGGTTCAGAGGAAAAACCCTTATCTTACATCCACCCCCACTGTTAGAACAGTAAGACCAATTCAGTATAATATTCTCTTCAATAAGAGTTACAATTGATAAGGCAAGTTCCTTTGAACCCCCTCTACTTAATTGACACTTCAATTAAGGTTGCTTCTTTCAAAGCGAGAAAAAAAAGAAAAAGAAAATAATCACAAGTGTGTTTACAAAATAGCTTGGCTGTTAGCTGGCTGGATGTGGGTTGTAACTGGGTGCAAGATGGCACAATATTTGCAGGGGATTTATGCAAATATTTAGATCTGCAGTGTGAATGCAGGGGAGTTTTGAAGTTTTTTCAAAGGGAGAAAGGGTTGTAAAAATTAGGAAGGTCACTTGACAACATGCCAGTATACTCCTTTATATAAGGGTTGGTATAAAGCCGTTGGGGACAAGTAGCCGTTTGGGGGACAAAGGTACAGAGAATTAATGGTCAGTCTTTGACTTTGACTGACTGTGTATTATTCCTTTGTTTGCAGGTTGACAAGGTAGTAGAGGGTGTATTCACACTTGATCAAGCTTCAATATGAGTTATTCTAATTGTTGATAATATTGGAATAATCATTCTTCAAGGTTTTGATGACGTGGAGTCTTAGCTGTTGGTGAAGAACAGTCTTAGCTGTTGGAGCAGGGGAGCTTAGCTGTTGAAACAGGGGAGCTTAGCTGTTGGGCTTTAAGACATGGTCTGTTGAGGCTTGATTGAAATTAGTATCTTGGTAATTCATGTGGATGTAATAGAGGTTGTAATAGGTAGTTCTTCAGTTTGTTTGATGTGTAGATAATAGATAGATCATGTATAGGCTTGACGGTTGGCTTGTATGGAAGGAGGGCAGCTTAGCTGTTGGGGATTGTCTTGGGTTGCCTGTGTTCAAGTCTTATGTATACATCATATAATCAATGGATTGATTATTTATTTATCAAAACATATTTAATATGATTAATTGTGAGTTAAGCATAGGGAGGTACTAACAAATATTATTAAAAATGGTATATCAATAGAAGTTGTAAATTTTCATTAAGAATATAAAATTAACCTAAACATACTACTCAAAGTATCATTGTATCAACAACAACAAAAGATGGAATGATCATTTGAACCAAGGGAGTATAGTCTATTAATTCTTACACATTTTGAAAAATCAGTAATTGGGTGCACAAATAACTATCACTGGCGCTCAAATGTACGATTACTAGCACTCGGAAACTGTGATAACTCGAAAAATTTATGTATTTTATTTTTCAGATTTCGTTTTATAATCGATTTGTCAGGAAATTTGCGTACCCAGACCATTCCACCACGGCGCGTATTCCGTGTCATTGCCCGTCGACCTGCTTCTATTTGTCTAGATGTGATCCAACCAGGTTCAAGTGCCTGAAGAGCATATTTCCCGAGACAAACAATTTGATTCCTAAGTTTGTCATATTGTTACAATTAAGTGTAAAAACTAACAAATCGGACCACCACTACAGCCCTTACCCAGCCTTCATTCACCACCACCACCATCAATATTCTAGAATCCGGTCACCACCACCACCATTTTTTCCAAAATTTGGTCACCACTATCACCTCTTTTCCATAATATGACTGCTACCAGCAACAATTCTCTCAAAAGCAAGATCGTAAATGCAAATCACTTTTCCCAGAAATCAACTAACAAAAAACTCAACTCCCAAACCGGAAAATCAAAAACTCCATTCACCATGAACAAGAACTAAAAAAGCTTAACTGAGTTACCATGTTGTTATCCACAACAATGAAATTGACTATCAAATTCCAATTCGAAGCGCCTTGTGTCTAAACAGCTACCCATGCAACTGAACGGGCCCACCGAGACTACTTCTATTGAACGGATTGTGCTCCGGTTGTGGGACCTAGGTTTGGGTTCCGACGATGAAGATGAGGAAGATGGCGGCGAATTGAATTCCGGTTCGAATTCGTTAATGTCATTGACTGAGGATGAGAAATTGGGGGACTTGTTGGCAAGGGGAAGAAGGGACATTGATTGGGCGACATGGGGAGGAAATATGGGATAGGATGAGTAGTGTGATCCGGGAAGAGGAGAAAGGGAGAGTGTGGTGATGGGAGATGAGCATGGAATTTAGGGCTTGGGAGGGGCCTGTTGGAGGAAGAACGAAGATAAGTGTATGAAGATGGAGTGATATGTGGAAGAACCTAGAAACAAGTGGGTTTGCTTTCTATTGTTCTTTCTTTTTCTTATTCTTTTTTGGGTTAGTTTAGATATTATTTAAATAGTATTAATTTTCTATGTTGTTAGTACTATTTATTTAAAATGATTTATATTTAGAAAATATATAAGATAATAGTTCTTGTAAATTAATTAGTTTGGATATACTGAAAGTACCCCTGAAAAAAGTCACATGCACGGCCCATGGATTTGATTTCATCAAAAAGTTAACGATTTCGTTAGTTTTTACACATAATTGTAACAAAATGACAAACTTAGGAATCGGTTGCAACGAAATGACAAACTTAGGAACTCGATTGGTACAAATTAAAACTTAGCTAGGGTATTGCAACTGTGTGTAAAACTCAGGTTACCAAATTGTAATTTGCGTTTTTTTTTAAAATGAATTATATAATTAGGATTGTTTGATATTTCGTTCAACTTATTGTTCATATGGAATTTCTATAGTAATTGTTTAAATAGTAAATTGGTAAGTTGATCCAAAAGTGTATTTGGGCCAGTTTATATAGCCCAAGAGGAAGCCTATTGAATATTCATCAAAAAGTACCCCTGAAAAAAGTCACATGCATGGCCCATGGATTTTATTTCATCAAAAAGTTAACGATTTCGTTAGTTTTTACACATAATTGTAACAAAATGACAAACTTAGGAATCGGTTGCAACGAAATAACAAACTTAGGAACTCGATTGGTACAAATTAAAACTTAGCTAGGGTATTTGGGCCAGTTTATATAGCCCAAGAGGAAGCCCATTGAATATTCATCAAAACCCTAGGGATCGAGTTACCCTATATAATTGTGTTATCCTCTCAACAATGTAGAATCAGAGCCGCATTTCCACCCCTTCTACCCCTCGAATATAATGGCCTCCACCATTTTTGCTTCTTCCTTAATCTCCATCTCACAATGATACACACAAAAAAGGAATGCAATATCAAATCAATCACCTACGTTTCCATGGTATCAATATTCAACCAATTCTGGACAATCTCAAATCAAGTGAGCCAAGCTTCGCATACATCGTATCTTCCGTTATCATTGTATATCTTTAGTAAATAAATTTTAAAAATCTCGATTGGATATAGCAATTTATTTATTTTTCAAGATTTGATTCATTAATTTGCATTATGTTTTGTTTATAATTATAAGTCTTGCCCATCATATTAAGTATCGTGCGCCCACACAAGTGTGTCGTTAAAATTATTATTATTATTATTATTATCAATATTTTTATTTTTAATGTTATTAGTATTAGTATTATTATTGTTATAATTATTATATGTCTGCGCATGTGTGTGTAAATGTTAACAAATTATCAGTTCAATGTTTCTTACTAGATCTAATATGTTGTAGACTAAAGGAAGTACTATGATGTGGATTTCTTTGGAACAAGTTCTAGATCGTTGTTCGTGGTATATCGCTCGTACAACAAGGTAAAATATTAAATTTACATCAAATGAATAGTCGTGAAGGCACATAGAGTTCTATATAAATGATTGACAATGTCAATTTCATTTTCTTTGGCTTACTTACTTTTAACAACTTGAAGTTTTCATACACATATTAATTTCTAGGTACATTTTAATTATAAGTGTGATAGATTTTTGTGTTTATGAATATGTCAATGGCCTTGGGTTTGTGAGTAAAAACTCACGAGTGTTATCGCAAGGGTTGGGTAGCACCAATGATAACACTTTGACGACAGTCCCACAACCTTAAACACTAATTAAAACAATTTTAAAAAAAAGTTTTCAGCAGAAATTTAAACCACACAAAGGTATTGGTTTTTATCAAGTTAAATAAACTAGCTGTAAGTGTTAAGACTACAAAAACTTTCATAAATAACAGTGTTGTCTGGTGTGCTGGGCAACACTGAACACAACACTTGAAAAATCTCAGCTTTAATAGATTGAAAGAATTAACCCAGCGGATAAGTGACACAAAGAGATATATTTTCACAAGTTATATAAATATATAACTTGTGGTAGCCTCATGGCCAAAAAAGACTTTCACAAGAAGTATTTCTCTTATGTACAAAGTCTAAACAACTCATACCCTATAAAGAAAATAAGAGTACAAAATGTGCTAGATACAAGAACCATCAATAATGTAAAAACACCCCCATCTCAATCAAAAGGCTATACCAATTTAGCCTTCAACAAATAATCTCCTCAAGAAACTAGATTATGATGTTGGATTGGGTGTTGTGACATCACTAGCAATTTGTACGATAATGAAGTGTCTTTGTAATATTGTATAAAATTACGGCAATTTTACAATACTAGTTTCTTATTACAAAATTTATACGTCCCAAGTTATATTAAATATAAGGAACCATAATTATCCATGCATGGTCGATGACTTGGCACGAAAAGAAGGGACGCTTTCTGCCACCGTTAGTAGTCAGAGACGACGCCTCACTTGATCGTATATACTTTCACACTACTCTACTCATATAGAAAAAGGGAGTGGCTAATGGCTTAGGTTGTTTGGGAAATTGTGGTACTTGAGTAGCCAATGTCCCAAACCATGCCTACGGGAAGAAACAACATGCATAAAACTATCCATATGTAAGCAATTAACAAGAAAAGAACACAATATGGAGGCCAAACCTAATGATATCACTAATATCAATCATCCGTGGTGTTACAATAAAACACATGCACTTACCGTACGGATTGATCACCTTCTCTAAGTAAACACACACTGACACATCTAACCTTTACATGCGACTATCCATGGAATGCCTCTAAGGGAACCCTAAAGGCCTACCACAGTCTTAGGACGTCTTGTGATCTCACATGTTCTCTAGCTATTTTTTGGCACACAATGTTTATTACCATCACTTGGTTTACATAGGCATAGAAGTCTGAAACCTAAACTAATTACGAAACATATCAATCCATTAATGACTTACATTCAATTTCTTCTTCACTATTGGTTTTGACTCCACAATCGAACAATCTCCCACCTGAAGTCTAAATCAATTCTTGTTACTACACTTGTCAAATTCTAACCCAAGTAGGACATCCTATTGCTTAAATTCACTTGCTTTGAGTCTTAAACCCAGTGATCCTCCTTGCAACCATCCTTCTTTGTCTTTTCCATGATTTTATCTACAAAGCTCGCAAATATGTTTGAAACAGTCTTGGTCTTTCCTTGTTCTGTTAGGTAAATTGTATATAACAATAGTAAAGGTTTTCTTGAACTTAACGATAATGACAAATATATAATGAACCATAAAATAATTAATGGGGCAGAAATAAGGATAAACTATAAATGCAGAATATTAAATCAAACCGGGCAATAATTGAAGTCGAGTCTTGTGTTTGACACAATCTCCGCAAGAAGATATTTCCCCGCACTGGTGCTAACGGTCTGCGGCAATCTTCTCTCAAGATGAAACGACTTTACAATCGTTAATAGAAGCACTTCAAATAAACGATTTCGGCGAACATAACAGTGTTTGACTCTTCCAGACATTGAAGGAACTTATGCAACAATATGATTCTATCTTCTAACACATGCCTTGAGAATTCCTTTGAATTCTAACAAAATTCCATCGAATTCAGTTAAGTATTTAACCGAGTTTGTTAACTCCATTAAATATGTGCTTCTCTACTTCTGATATGAAGAGACAGTGATTTGAGTGCTATTCAATTGTGATTGAATGACTTGGTGAGGAATGTCAATCCTGGTGGGGAGTATATATATTTAATAAAGAGATGGGGTGCCTTTTGGGAATAGGCACTAATGGTGGCTGGTGGGTTCTCATCCGTTGGATCTGGTCTAGAATGGAGGGCTCAGATCTGCTGGGTCAACCAGCAACCGACCCACCCTTTCCAAACAGGTGCGGGTCACGCCCTGACTCATCCACCCGAACCAAACCGATCTAGACCCAACGCTGAACCGGACCAAGGCCCAAACAAACCGAGCCACGGACTAGACTGCCATCGAGCCGACCCTAGTCAAAAATTTAAGCTCCACAGCTCCCAGCGACCGATGCGTACGTGCGAAGTGAAAAGTGCGCACTAAACCGCCCATTCCGCCCTTTCACGCGCTTCGCGCCGCTTCGTGGGTCATAGGTCTATTTTGGGCAAGCGCAAAATTAACTTATTTACCCACTAGCTTGCATGGTTAGCTCAAAGGCCCACTTAGCTTGGAAGCCCAAGTCCACACTTGATTGGAACCTTCTTAGAAGAGCCATATTAAATACTCTCATCTTTTTCATTTTCCAACCAATGTGGGATACATGGCTTTACACATTCCCAACTCTTCATAAACCCACTTCAACTTGCATACTTTGGACATTAATTTCTCATTCACCCGGATTTGGTTTTGAGAAAATAAATATACCACATTAATCTACTTCAAACGTAGATTACAATTATGCAATTAATTTCCATTTACACAAAATGGAACCTAATGGAATTCTTGGTCAAAAGTCGGTCAAACTAACTTTTCCAAAACCAAAATTTCAACAATCCCCCACATGAATGACAAACTTAATGCATGCATAAATGCAGACTCGTCTGGAAGTTTCGGCGAACCATTACTGCATCAGGATAGGTAGCTTCTGGCTTTGAACCTTCCTTAGTAAAATACTATCGGATATACTAGTCGTTTGGTAGCGCTATGCTTTGAACCACGTGCTGTATAGTGTATACCAAGACAATAGTACTTACACAATAATAGCTCAAACACGTTTTATTCTCACGTTTTGTCCATTTCGGCCTTGGACCGTGCTTGACTTCATAAGTGTTCCAATGAAGCGGCCTTATTACTTCTCACTTATATAGGTGATCTCCTATAAAGAGTAACCTGCATACTCCACCACATAGGTATAGGAATCATTAAAAGCTTTAAGCTTACCCTCACCACACGTCATCAGGATTTACTTTTAGCACTTGATGGCTTCTGAGAATAGGTTATAATAGGTTTCAAGTGCACTACTAGAATGTCCATAATTTAGTTGTCTCATTGAACCAAGGGCCTGGGATCTCCATTTCTCATGGTTGAGTGTCCACTATGGATTTCTTTGTTTGTGTGGGTTTTAAACCTCATTCTCCTTACCATACAATTTGATCTCTTATTCATACCCTTTTGGTATACAGATCTGCTTTTTGACTTCACATAACCAATTGTGATAGTCCTATTAGAGATCAATTGTTTTATGGTATTGTATCTATGACCATTAAGTCTAGATTTACAATACTTTATGCCTTTTTTCTAGTTTTCATTGTCGTCACAATACTTTAGGATATGTAGGCATAAACTTATTCCAACAAGGAATTATTTCCAAGAGTTTATTAGACCATTCCGCTTATCCTTAAGCGTTGTCTAATGCTATTAACTCAGATTCCCTATTGAAACGAGTTATCCTTATTGTCTTGAAAGATTTCATTGACACCGCTCCATCGTCTATTGTGAACACATTTTCACTTTGGAGTTTATTAGTGTCTGATATTCGATCAGTATATTCTTTTCATACTTATTGAATATCTCATCCATTGTAATCCGTAATCACGTGTATGTCCTTAAGTACTCCAAGTACCTTGACTATACCTTTTAAGTGATTGATTACAATTCCATTTAGACTTTTAGTCTTTCTAGAATGATCAGTCATTTCGAGTGATCAATTCTTCTAGAGGTTAGTTTCTTCGAGTGATCAGCATCTCTGTAACGGTCCGATTTCTTGAGTAGTCAGTATCTCTAAGTGGTCTGACTTTCCGAGTTTACCTCTCTAGAGTATATCTCTAAGAATCTACTTTACAGCGTCTACCTCTCAAGATTGTACCTTCTTTAGACTTCTCAAGAATCCACTTATTCGATAGTCTATCTTATGAGAATTTATCTGATTCTCCTGACTCTACCATTAAAGAGTCTATAATTTTAAGAATCTATCTCTTCAGATTCTATATCTCGAGAGTCTATCTTTCGAGATTTAAGAGATCTGCCTTTTCAGATTCACAAGTCCGCCTCATCAGAGTTTATTTCTCAAGATTATTTTCCTTTAGAAATCTATCTTTTGAAATTATGACTCTCTTGACTATTCTTATTGAAAGACTACCTTTTCAGGATCTATCTTTCAAAAGTTTTCTTCTATAGATTCATATTTCAATATTTCCCTTTTAAGGACCAATTTGCAACCCAGCGGTTAGCATCACGGAGGAAGATCAAACAACTTCCAAATATTGTACATATGATTAACTATCCATTTAACTGTTAATAATTTTCTTTAACAGTTTGCATTTAATTTTCTACCATAGAAAAATAAGGACCAAAAGACTATCTTCTTTTGTCCACAGACTGTGCCTAGGTTCGTCTTCTTTAAGATGAACTATTTGCACTTACATATGTTCTCTTGCTAGAACTCATTTATTTCATCCAATGACATATGGTTTTAAAGGAATATCTAATTCCTTATCGTTGGCTTAAGTACTTTTACTTTTAGCCCGTACCCCCACACTTGAGGTGTACCCCCATACTTGAGGTATTTCTAAAACATCTTACGATTATTACATAATTCGTAAGGAGTTTTATCAATTCCTTTCTTGGGTATCTTACTAAGAATGTAGTTGTACGGAGTATTGCTTCACCCCCTTACAATTTTTCTGAGTAAGCCTGACCATTGCATTTATCATCTCCTTAAGAGTATGAGTCTTGCATTCAGCTACTTCGTTTAGACGAAGGTGTATATGGTGCTGACGTTTGGTAGATTATGCCGGATTTACAACATAAGTTTTCAAACGAAGCAACATATTCTCCTCCTCTATATTTTGAATCTTCTTAATCTTTACATTAAGTTGCTTCTCAACTTCATTTTTATAAGTCCTGAAAGCCTCAAAGGCTTCATCCTTATTAAAAGATATTCAAAGCAATATCTTGTGTCATTGTTTATAAAAGTAATTAAATACTTTTTCCTCACTTCGAGTTTGCACTAAATCAAGAGGTGTCGTGTTTCTTCGTAATTTCCGCTTACACGCAAATTTCACACATGTCAGATGAATCGAATTTTTATTCATATGAATTAATTCTTGATTCATTGACGTCTTAATTGTGTTGAAATTCACGTATCCTAATTTATCATGACACAAATTAGGACTTTCCATAAGAAACACCATTATCCTTTGCCTCCGGGAAAGTTATCATTTTCCAAAGAACAGGCCGTTCCTGGTCATTACAAGTTCATCTGACTCAAACACTAGTCTACATCCAGCCTTGCTCAACAACAATATGAAAACTAGGTTCTTACGAATGTCTGGGACATGCAGCACATTCACGAGAGTCAGTTCTTTGTCTGAAGTCATCTTCAGTACAACTTTCCAAGTCCCACGACGTTGGAAGTAGTAGAGTTTCTCATGTACAACTTCTTTCCAATTAAGGGAGTGTATGATGAGAAGCTCACATATATGGCGGGTAGTCCTATCATCTATCCACCATTCTTTTGGGTTGACCTTCAACTTGCTACATTGGCTTCAAACCCCATTAATGCTCAATCAAGCCTATTTAACCTTTCGTTGATGTTTGGCTTTGATTCACGTTGTCCATTTCCTTTCAAGGAATATGACAAACTCTGCTAAGTGAACAAGTTTACCAAATCTGTACCATATCTTGGAACTGGTTTCTTGAACCTTAAAGCTTCGTACCAAATGTTCCACAACTCTTTGGCTGTCCCTACGAGACATTTCTCTAGGTAACGGCATCACTTAGCCCACTCAATATGTACATTCGACATATGAGTTTCTTATGATTTTCTGTCTGAGATGGATCATCATCCTGGATAGCTTGGTTATTATCTTTCACGAACTTCTTCAGACAGGGTGTGGTTATCCCAGATAGCCAGGTTATCTTCTTCCACGAATTTCTTCAATTGTAAGTCCGCTCCATGTTGTCAACAATGTCTTTAAGTCACTTGAGTGAATATTGTTGCCCTTCTTGTTATCTTTAAAGCTCTTCTAGTTATCCTTCCTTAGAAACCGTCATACTTCTCGTTAAATCTCTAACGATCACGTCCTTCGGTTGTTCATCATCATTGGCTCGCATTTGTCAAAATATTCAAGAAAACGTAAATATCTTCTTGCGATTGTTAGGTAAGTTGTATATAACAATAGTAAAGGTTTTCTTGAACTTAACGATAATGACAAATATAAAATGAACCATAAAATAATTAATTGGGCAGAAATAAGGATAAACTATAAATGCAGAATATTAAATCAAACCGGGCAATAATTGAAGTCGAGTCTTGTGTTGGACACAATCTCCGCAAGAAGATATTTCCCCGCACTGGTGCTAACGGTCTGCGGCAATCTTCTCTCAAGATGAAACGACTTTACAATCGTTAATAGAAGCACTTCAAATTAACGATGTCGGCGAACATAACAGTGTTTGACTCTTCCAGACATTGAAGGAACTTATGCAACAATATGATTCTATCTTCCAACAGATGCCTTGAGAATTCCTTTGAATTCTAACAGAATTCCATCGAATTCAGTTAAGTATTTAACCGAGTTTGTTAACACCATTAAATATGTGCTTCTCTACTTCTGATATGAAGAGAGAGTGATTTGAGTGCTATTCAATTGTGATTGAATGACTTGGTGAGGAATGTCAATCCTGGTGGCGAGTATATATATTTAATGAAGATATGGGGTGCCTTTTGGGAATAGGCACTAATGGTGGCTGGTGGGTTCTCATCCGTTGGATCTGGTCTAGAATGGAGGGCTCAGATCTGCTGGGTCAACCAGCAACCGACCCACCCTTTCCAAACAGGTGCGGGTCACGCCCTGACCCATCCACCCGAACCAAACTGATCTAGACCGAACGCTGAACCGGACCAAACTAGACCGCCATCGAGCCGACCCTAGTAAAAAATTTAAGCTCCACAGCTCCCAGCGACCGATGCGAAGTGCAAAGTGCGCCCTAAACCGCCCATTCACGCGCTTCGCGGGTCATAGGTCTATTTTGGGAAAGCCCAAAATTAACTTATTTACCCACTAGCTTGCATGGTTAGCTCAAAGGCCCACTTAGCTTGGAAGCCCAAGTCCACACTTGATTGGAACCTTCTTAGAAGAGCCATATTAAATACTCTCATCTTTTTCATTTTCCAACCAATGTGGGATACATGGCTTTACACATTCCCAACTCTTCATAAACCCACTTCAACTTGCATACTTTGGACATTAATTTCTCATTCACCCGGAATTGGTTTTGAGAAAATAAATATACCACATTAATCTACTTCAAACGTAGATTACAATTATGCAATTAATTTCCATTTACACAAAATGGAACCTAATGGAATTCTTGGTCAAAAGTCGGTCAAACTAACTTTTCCAAAACCAAAATTCCAACATGTTCCCCTAGCAACCCATCGCCTCCAAGTTCTTGTCCGTTCATGTTGGTATTGTTGACTTCATGTCCATGTTGCCAACTGATTTGACCCATCAACACACATCCAATATACCGATTATGTGAGAATGTTTCCCCTCCCAACGTAACCTTCTCGTCTTTGCCTCCCTTGCATCTTGATCTCCTCCCTGGAACCCCATGAGGTCCTTCGTTATTTGCAAGAACCTCTTCCCACGTGGCCAAACGGTGTATGCCACTTTCTTACCCCAAGCTACCAAGTTAGCTTCCGGTAATCTTCCATGTCCCATAGTTCTCCAACTGCGAAATGAAAACCAACTTTCTTTTAACACCTCTTAATGTCTTGTGCATCACACAAATGCACACACAATGTACCTCTGCACCTCTGCTGCATGTACTTCTACCTCTGCTGCATTTATTATGTTGATGAGCTTGGCTAAGAGAAAGAAACCAAGCCAGAGTCTCCTAAGGGTTGCACTTGTTAATTGCATGTAACAGAGTTCCTTAGCATATTATTATGTGACTTTAAGCTATTAATCACTAAAATAAACTGTTTGCCATATATGAGCTATTTTTCCAGGAAAAGTATTCCTCCAACTAATCAAGTTGCGCAGAAATATGAACATCCTCCACGTGTACGCAAAAGAGGAAGGCCCAACAAGGAAACTAAACATTCTGCAGGTCATAAAAGCACAAGCTCAAGGGTATGTTGAATATGTGTTATTTCTTTCTCGTTATACGTGCTTGTTTAGGTGTATTATCTATATTTAAAGTCTTTCTTTTTTCCATTGATTTTGTAATGACAACTAGACTATAAGGATTGTGTTCCCAAAACTGCTTGATGGTAACAAAATGAGGAATACAGATAAATCAGCTCTTTATAATTAAACTAAGTAATGTGCTGATGAAAAATATCAACGGAATAATATGCTTCACAAGCTTGGGTTGGGTGGCTACCAACGGAATAATATATATATATATATATATATATATATATATATATATATATATATATATATATATATGTGTCAATTTTATTATCAGTTTTTAATGTCTATTATAATTATAAAGCATAGCTAAGCAAGTGTATGAAGCACCCAAATATCTTCTCCTCATTCTACATGGCGTTCATCAGTTACCCTAAAAGTTAGTTGCACTTGCGTTCCATTTTCCTCCAATATCTTGGTTAGTCATTGTGGCCTGTTGTAAAGCACCAGTTCTTTATTATTATTGTGAGAGCAGTTTATAAACTATAAAGGATATGAGAAACAAAAAAATCATCAATCTATTCTTTTTTCTAATTTCTTATGAAATTTTTATGTTACGAACCTGATCAGGTATGCTATGGTGATAGAAAAATGGTTCAAAGGTTGAGGCTTGATTAACAATCGATCCTTCTTGCAGCACCGCAGTCAAGTCAGGGACATAATCATCCATAATTTCAGATGTCTTCTCCACTGTAATGAATTCATACTCTCTTCCCGGGATCACAGCACCTATATCCAAAGTTATTGGATCATAGCTATGATTATCAGATGTCTTCTCCACTATTTGGGTATAAATTGTCGGATTTGAAATATAATTTGCATAATGATGTAAACTTTGAAGAGTGGGTATTTATAGAGAATTTGTGCTAGCGCCGAGCGAGTGACGAGGAAAATGAGCCGTTTGAAATCTATAAATGAAAAAAAAATGTTGGATTTTGGGCAAAATGATGTAAACTTCGACTCTACATTCTTAATATTCAGATGGGATTACCTAAGTGTAAATTTAGAGTTATAGGTTAATTTAGCAAGTCAAAGTCTATCAAAGTCTGCAAACTCGCAAGTGTACATGTACCTAATTGATTCTCATATTAGTTTTTATGTATTTATGACATCTTAAACCATAATACTCCCTCTTGCCAGACATGATATTCCCACTTTTCATGGTTGATATACGAAGCTATTTTGATGAATAATTAAGATTAATTTAATTATTATATGAGCATCTAATTTTTTTTATTAATATTATTAAAAATGGTATATCAATAAGTTGTAAATTTTCATTAAGAATATAAAATTAACCTAAACATACTACTCAAAGTATCATTGTATCAACAACAACAAAAGATTGAATGATCATTTGAACCAAGGGAGTATATGTCTATTAGTTCTTACACATTTTGAAAAATCAGTAATTGGGTGCACAAATAACTATCACCGGCGCTCAAATGTACGATTACTAGCACTCGGAAACTGTGATAACTCGAAAAATTTATGTATTTTATTTTTCAGATTTCGTTTTATAATCGAATATTTAAACATGGTTAATGATAAATAATACATCTCAATTTGAATTTATGATAATAATATCAATGGGCCATAGTTGTGTGTTGACCTTTTTAAGCAATAAAATGTTTTTATATTAGACAATGTTAATTGCTAAAGATTATTTAAGGTTTGATTAATATTGGGATATTTACTAACTGTTTTATTTGGGCCAATATATGTTAAACGAATTGGAGAGGTTAAGTTGACCAACTTTCAAGTTTCTAGGGTAAAGGCTGGAAAAAAAAACCCTCTCCCTCATCTCAACATCTCTTTCAAACATCTCTTTCAACTTCTCTTCCTCTCAAACCAAAAACGTTGTCGTGATATAGACCCTCCAAACACAAAGATATCGCAAGAATATAATACGCCAACCCAACAAGCAAGAACGAATAATAAAGCAAAAACAGCAAGCCAGGATTTTGCACTACCAAGCCAGTTCATCAATATTTTTTTACTACGTCTGGGGGCACTACCAAGCTAGGATTTTACACTATAATATGTTAATATGGATCTAAAATGAGCTTTCGGGCGGAACCCTGCTTATATACATAATCCAAAATGAGACCAAACCCTATACAAATTAAAATACCTGAAATTCAGTAATTTACTCGAATCTGCATCAACAAAACCCGCTAACATAACATCCTTGCTTGAGAAACTTAGAGCTTTACCAACAGTACTCTTTAAGTAACGAAGGAAGTACCCTTTAAGTAACGAAGGATCCATTTAACCGCTTCCCAATGTTGCTTCCCTAGATTACCCATGTACCGGCTGACTACTCCCACCGCATGTACAATGTACGGCCTTGTACACACCATTGCATATACTAGACTCCCCACCGCCGTAGAATATAGAGTCTTACCCATCTTGTCACACATCTCCTTTCGAGTCCTTTTTGGATAGCTTAAAATGCATACCCAACGGTGTACCAGTTGGCTTTGCCTCTTCCATGTAAAATCTAGCCAAGACCTTCTCAACATATTCTGCTTGTGAAAGAACCAACTTACTCGAATCTCTATATCGGTCAATCCACATGCCCAAGATTTTGTTGGCCTCTCCCAAATCCTTCATTTCGAACTGCTCTAACAACTGTGTCTTTAATTTGTTTACCTCTGTATCGCTAGAGCCAGCTATTAACATGTCATCCACATATAACAGCAAGATTATATACTCGTTGTCAGTAGCAACAATGATCCACCTCACATCTTACAAAATTAATGTCATGCATGAATCTATCAAACTTCATGTACCACTGCCTAGGAGCTTGTTTAAGGTCATACAATCTCTTAGTCAACCTGCAAACCAGTTACTCATTACCCTTAAACAAGTATATATCTTATTGTACCATGTAAATTTCTTCCTCCAAATCCCCATGAAGAAAGGCCGTCTTTACATTCAGTTGTTCCAGCAACAAATTTTCTGCCACTACTAGCCCTAGAACCATTCTGATAGTAGTCATCTTCATAACAGGAGTGAAGACCTCGGTGTAGTCAATATCATATTTTTGTTGAAACCCTTTTACAACAAACCTTTCCTTGTAACGCTTACTGCCAATTGCTTCCTCCTTAATCCTGTAAAGTCATTTGTTATGCAATGCCTTCTTCCCCTTAGGTTGTTTTATCAACTCCCAGGTTTTATTGGCCTTTAATGAGTCCATCTCATCATCCAACGCAGCTTTCCTCTTATCAACAAGCTCACTACTAATAGCCTCCAGATAACACTCCGGTTCACCACTGTCAATTAACAATAAATAGTAATTCGAAGGAGACTACCTATCAGGTGATCCATGCACTCTGCTGGATCTACGCAGTGAATATCCGGTCCTAGAGTTTGTGGTTCATCTTCAGTGAATAAAAAGTCAAAACAAACATTGTCAATATCAACACACTTTGACCAAGAATTTGCAAAAAAAAAAAAATAGATTAAACATTTGAAGAAAAAATAATTATTAATGATTATATTATTAATAGTGAGTCAATAATGATTTTTTATATATTGTTAGGATATTTAGATTTTTTTGTAATTTTCTTGTCAAAGTACAATTAAACTTGCTTTGACTTTTTAGATTATAGTAGAACGGAGGGAGTGTGCGTATATATAAATTACTGTTAACTTTTCCCGCCTAAATCTCACTTTCTCAAAACATCAATCAATTAAAATAATTTAATTTTTATTGGAAATCAAAATTGCTTTCCAGCAACCGGTTTTGCTTCTCTTTTCACATATAACTATGAATGTTTTTAAAACTTACACCAAATTTATTTATTTTTTCATTTTTCTAAGGAAATTAATTTGTAGATTCCCAATGTCGGGTTTAACTTGAAATACTATACTGCTATGTAGCAGACCCAACAACATTACAAATCTATTTTCATTGACCACCACCACAAGATACCATTCACCACACACCAGCATGCTCACAACATCAAAGAGCTTGCCTCTGCCCATTACAAACATAATCAACTAATAGAAAATATATTTTGGTCAAAGTCCATACTCCATTTTATTATAGTTTCATTATCGCTGTAGTGTACGGTGGCACCACCCCCCACGAAAATAAAAAATAGTGAAAAACAAGAAAGTCCTAGTTTTTTCATTGGCATTGATTTTGACAATGGAGACAGAAAATCTAATTTCGTTGTGGATTGAAATTTTAGATCCAAGAGATAGATCTTGGATCCAATGTTTCAATTTCTTCTTTCTAAACCTGAGATCTGATATTTTTGGTATAAGGTGTTGGTGATGTGGGAACGAATCCGCATTTACAACTGCGTCAAAGGAGATGGCGGGGAGATTTTTGTATGGCGAGGGAGCAAATTTGCGCTTCTTCGATCGTGCTGATGATGGCATGCCCTTGGCAAAAAAACATTTCTGAGTTTGTTGTACTACCATATCTGACTTTGACGGCAGTGATTATTATTGCATGGTTGCCAATTAAAACCAGAGATGGTAACAAAGACGAAGCTTTGTTATAGTTTGAGTACCAGTCTCTCTAACTGAAGGTGAAAAGGAGGTAAAACAGAAAATGGGCTCTGTAATTATGCCTAAATTACCAGAGTGTGTTAATGCTCCTACGTCTGCCGCCATTAAGAAGTTTTTATACGTGGATTGTAGCCACCGTATATAAGTTGAGTATCTACGGCAATTATGTGTCTACTGTATAAAGCATATGAGGTGGTCATATTTGTCGTTTTATTATTTACGGCGACACCTCAGGTGGTAGCAGAAAAACTGCTGTTTATGTACCGTGTAAAATATATAATGCGGTCACTTTTACTTTATACGGCGGCTTTTGTCCGCTGTAAATACTGTTTTTTCTTGCAGTAATATAGTAAAAATGAAACACAGTTCACAGTACAACGTAAAAACGACGTTTGACCGTAAAAATTACCTCGAAACTCTAGTGATATGAGTTTCACGCATACAAAGAAAAACACTAGAGAGATGAGTTAATCTTATTAATTTATGATCTACAAAAAATAATTAAATCATTTTTCTAAATGAGATTATCTTGTTGTCAAGAGCACACGTTAATTATTTTTTTAATAATAGTTTTAAATAGTTGGATCAAAACGTTGTGGAATCAGGTAATGATACAAGGAATCTAGAAATTTTGGAGCATATTGGGGGCAAAGGTTTTTAATTTTTAAGATGCTATAAGATGCATTGTAGGTACTACTAATAAAATTTACAATTTTTTAAGGGCAAATTGCAATTTGGTAACCTATGTTTTACACATATTTGCAATACCCTAGCTATGTTTTAATCTGTTTCTTTTGCCCGAATCCATACGTCTGTCTAAGGAATTGAGTTCGTATAGGAATTTTGGACGATGCTATTTCAATAGCCTTTCTGGCTATGTTTTCGCGTACTCCGCCATTTTCGTAAATTATTTGACCTGGTTTAACAACCGCTACCCAATATTCAGGATTTCCTTTACCTGAACCTATACGGGTTTCTGCCGCTCTTACTATAATGGGTTTGTCTGGAAATATGCGTACCCAGACCTCTCCACCGCGGCGCGCATTTCGTGTCATTGCCCGTCGACCTGCTTCTATTTGTCTAGATGTGATCCGAGCAGGTTCAAGTGCCTGAAGAGCATATTTCGCAAGACAAACAATTTGATTCCTAAGTTTGTCATATTGTTACAATTATGTGTAAAAACTAACAAATCGGACCACCACTACAGCCCTTACCCAGCCTTCATTCACCACCACCATCATCAATATTCTAGAATCCGGTCACCACCACCACCATTTTTTCCAAAATTTGGTCACCACTATCACCTCTTTTCCAGAATCTGACTGCTACCAGCAACAATTCTCTCAAAAGCAAGATCGTAAATGCAAATCACTTTTCCCAGAAATCAACTAACAAAAAACTCAACTCCCAAACCGGAAAATCAAAATTGACTATCAAATTCCAATTCGAAGCGCCTTGTGTCTAAGTAGCTACCCATGCAACTGAACGGACCCACCGGGACTACTTCTATTGAACGGATTGTGCTCCGGTTGTGGGACCTAGGTTTGGGTTCCGACGATGAAGATGCGGAAGATGGCGGCAAATTGAATTCCGGTTCGAATTCGTCAATTTCATTGACTGAGGATGAGAAATTAGGGGACTTGTTGGCAAGGGGATGAAGGGACATTGATTGGGCGACATGGGGAGGAAATATGGGATGGGATGAGTAGTGTGATCCGGGAAGAGGAGAAAGGGAGAGGGTGGTGATGGGAGATGAGCATGGAATTTAGGGCTTGGGAGGGGCCTGTTGGAGGAAGAACGAAGATAAGTGTATGAAGATGGGGTGATATGTGGAAGAACCTAGAAACAAGTGGGTTTGCTTTTTATTGATCTTTCTTTTTCTTATTCTTTTTTTGGGTTAGTATAGATATTATTTAAATAGTATTAATTTTCTATGTTGTTAGTACTATTTATTTAAAATGATTTATATTAAGAAAATATATAAGATAATAGTTCTGGTAAATTTTATTATAACATAAATTAATTAGTTTGGATATACTGAAAGTACCCCTGAAAAAGTCACATGCACGGGCCATGGATTTGATTTCATCAAAAAGTTAACGATTTCGTTATTTTTTACACATAATTGTAACAAAATGACAAACTTAGGAATCGGTTGCAACAAAATGACAAACTTAGGAACTCGATTTGACGCGGGAACCAAATGGTTGGTATTTGAGAGTCTCGATAAAGTCAGTCCACTTCTACATAATGTATCTTCCAGTTCGTTCATCCAAAAATTACAAGAAATATATCATCGGAAAGCTCTAGGAGTCTAGATTCTAACGCACTTTTCAGATCAGCTTTTGGAGTTTCCTAGAGAAAGTTATGGTAGTTTTACCACAAGGCAGTCCTAAGGTCATATACATCCGAATTTTGACAAACATCTAGAGTTTCATGAATCATTGGATGTATTATCTATATTTTCTCCATGTGTTAATTGTTAGACTTATCCCTTAAATATTTTGATAAATCTTATGCTTTGAGGGATGTTCAAAGTTAAGTATAAATACCCTACAAATTGTATTGTAAGGGGGAGTTGAATTTGAGTTTATAAAATAATATAAGATTGTCTTGAATTTGAATTTATAAAATAATATAAGATTGTGCTTTGTGCCATCTTTTCTTGTTCTTTATCTATTCGGTGGATTCTGTTTAGTGATGAACAAACACAACCCTGTATCTCCATCTTTTTTTTTATCGAAAAAAATATATAAACAAATAATTCTTTTTCTCGACTCATAATGAATACTTTTTTTTGGCCATTTACCGATTTTGTTTCCTCTCAACCCATTGTTGATTGGTCTCAACCTCCAACCTATTAGGGATGGCCAAACCGGCCCGGAACCGAAAAACCGGACCGGAACCGGACCGGAGAAGCCCGGAACCGGAGCGAACTAGCGAGTTAACCAGAACCGGTGTAACCAAGGGCTGGTTAAGGTTCACATAAATGGCGAACCGGAACCGGAACCGGACCGGCGTTTCCATAAAAAAAATAAAAATCCCTTGGTTTTCAATAAATTTTAACATATTTATTCATTATTGTATGATAAATAAAAAAAATCCCTTGTTTTCAATAAATTTTAACCTGTTTATTCATTATTGTATGATAAAAAAAAAAAATGTAGTGTGGAACCAAACCGGAACCGTATCGGAACCGGATTGTGATGACCGGAACCGGAACCGGTGTAACCAAGGGCCGGTTAAGGTTCACATAAATGGCGAACCGGAACCGACGGTTCCGAACCGGAACCGGAACCGGCGTTGGTCATCCCTACAACCTATGATGAGTATCCAAGAAAACAAGTGGGATTTTCATGTGAAAATTTTGAACAAAGTTCGCCACCACGGTATGATAAATGCTTAGACAATTGTCTTATTTGTGGGTCAAAATCATATTACATTACTAGAGAAAAATCATTCACAAGTATTTTTGAAACAAAATCGAAGTGTCACTCAAAGAGTGTTTTTCATCCTTCCAAAATTGGTCATTCTTACAACGGTCCTTTTGATATCAACCCGTCAAGCATATCGCACTCTTGGTTCATTGAAAAAATCATTATTGATTATTTTCTCGCAACTCGTTGGACGGATTGGATGGATGTCGTCACGAGGGCTATAAAGATTAAAATTCATCGAGGTCTTTTGGAGAGAAATCTCACAAGTTTCATCATTCACTACACAAAATTCGTGGTCGAATTTTCTTCAAGTGGGGGAGAATGATGCCGGAACCAAGTGATTTGTATTTGACAGTTTCAGTAAAATCAGTCCACTTTAAAGGAGTGTATCTCTCTGACGTTTTGTCCAAAAATTACAAGAAAAATATCATTAAATAGCCCTCTGAGTCTAGTTTCTCCATGGTATTTTGGAGAGAATTCTCGAATGTGTTTTTCATGCTCTAAATAAAATTCAAGGACAAATTTCTTTCAAGTGGGGGAGTATGACGCAGGAACCAAATGGTTGGTATTTGACAGTCTCGATAAAGTCAGTCCACTTCTACAGATCGTATCTTCTAGTTCGTTCAGCCAAAAATTACAAGAAATATACCATTGGAAAGGTCTCTAAGTGTAGTTTCTAGAGCATCTTTCAGATTGGCATTTGGATTTTTCTAGAGAAAGTTATGATAGTTTTACCAAAAAACAGTCCTAGAGGCAGATTCATTCGAATTTTGACAAGTCTTTTGATCTTTCATATTTCTAGTCAATCTTATCATCAAATAATTAATATCTAGTTTATCCAAACTTGGAGGTATGTTCCAAGAGTACTATAAATAGCCTACTACATGTATTTGTAAGAGAATAGAGTGAGTTGAGTTATATAAAATTATTGAGTCTTTGTGACTTGTTTAAGAAGATGGATTTCTTCTTGTTCAATCTTATCCCTTAGGTTTGGGTTCCTTTCGGTGGTGAATTGACTCATATTCATTGGTGGATTCCTTTGAATATAGAGTTCATTAAACCCTTGTTTGTTCACATGTGCTACCTCCGATGACTTCTCCACTTTTCCGGCATCACGATTGGTACAAATTAAAACATAGCTAGGGTATTGCAACTGTGTGTAAAACTCAGGTTACCAAATTGCAATTTGCGTTTTTTTTAAATGAATTATATAATTAGGATTGTTTGATATTTCGTTCTACTTATTGTTCATATGGAATTTCTATAGTAAATTGTTTCTATAGTAAATTGGTAAGTTGATCCAAAAGTGTATTTGGGCCAGTTTATATAGCCCAAGAGGAAGCCCATTTAATGTACATCAAAAAGTACCCCTGAAAAAAGTAACATGCATGGCCCATGGATTTGATTTCATCAAAAACTTAACGATTTCGTTAGTTTTTACACATAATTGTAACAAAATGACAAACTTAGGAATCGGTTGCAACTAATTAACAAACTTAGGAACTCGATTGGTACAAATTAAAACTTAGCTAGGGTATTTGGGCCAGTTTATAGAGCCCAAGAGGAAGCCCATTGATTATTCATCAAAACCCTAGGGATCGAGTTAACCTATATAATTGTGTTATCCTCTCAACAATGTAGAATCAGAGCCGCACTTCCACCCCTTCTAGCCCTCGAATATAATGGCCTCCGCCATTTTTTCTTCTTCCTTAATCTTCGTCTCACCATGATACACACAAAAAAGGAATGCAATATCAAATCAATCACCTACGTTTCCATGGTATCAATATTCAACCAATTCTGGACAATCTCAAATTAAGTGAGCCAAGATTCGCATACATCGTATCTTCCGTTATCATTGTATATCATTAGTAAATAAATTTTAAAAATACATGCATACCAAATATTGTCTCGATTGGATATAGCAAATTTATTCCTTTTTCAAGATTAGATTCATTAATTTGCATTATGTTTTGTTTATAATTATAAATCATGCCCATCATATTAAGTATCGGGCGCCCACAGAAGTGTTTCGTTAAAACTATTATTATTATCACTATTTTTATTTTTGTTATTATTAGTATTAGTATTATTGTTGTTATTATCATTATATGTCTGCGCGTGTGTGTGTAAATGTTAACAAATTATCATTTCAATGTTTCTTACTAGATCTAATATGTTTTAGACTAAAGGAAGTACTATGATGTGGATTTCTTTGGAACAAGTTCTAGATCGTTGTTCGTGGTATATCGCTCGTACAACAAGGTAAAATATTAAATTTACATCAAATGAATAGTCGTGAAGGCACATAGAGTTCTATATAAGTGATTGACAATGTCAATTTCATTTTCTTTGGCTTACTTTTAACAACTTGAAATTTTCATACACATATTAATTTCTAGGTACATTTTAATTATAAGTATGATAGATTTCTGTGTTTGTGAAAATGTCAATGGCCTTGGGTTTGTGAGTAAAAACTCACGAGTGTTATCCCAAGGGTTGGGTAGCACCAATGATAACACTTTGACGAGAGTCCCACGACCATAAACACTAATTAAAACAATTTAAAAAGAAGTTTGCTGCGGAAATTTAAACCACACAAAGGTATTGATTTTTATCAAGTTAAATAAACTAGCTGAAAGTGTTAGACTACAAAATTTTTCATAAATAACAGTGTTGTCAGGTGTACTGGGCAAAACTGAACACAACACTTGAAAAATCTCAGCTTTAATAGATTGAAAGAATTAACCCAGCGGATAAGTGACACAAAGAGATATATTTTCACAAGTTATATAAATATATAACTTGTGGTAGCCTCATATCACAAGAAGTATTTCTCTTATGTACAAAGTCTAGACAACTCATACCCTATAATGAAAATAAGAGTACAAAATGTGCTAGATACAAGAACCATCAATAAAGTAACAACACCCCCATCTCAATCAAAAGGCTAGACCAATTAATTTAGCCTTCAACAAATAGTCTCCTCAAGAAACTAGATTGTGATGTTGGATTGGGTGTTGTGACATCACTAGCAGTTTGTACGATAATGAAGTGTCTTTGTAATATTGCATAAAATTACGGCAATTTTACAATACTAGTTTCTTATACAAATTTATACATTCCAAGTTATATTAAATATTAGGAATCATAATTATCCATGCATGGTCGATGGCTTGGCACGAAAAGAAGGGACACTTTCTGCCATCTTTAGTAATCAGAGACGAGGCCTCACTTGATCGTATATACTTTCACACTACTCTACTCATATCAAAAAAGGGAGTGGCTAACGGCTTAGGTTGTTTGGGAAATTGTGGTACTTGAGTAGCCAATGTCCCAAACCATGCCTATGGGAAGAAACAACATGCATAAAACCATCCATATGTAAGCAATTAACAAGAAAAGAACACAATATAGAGGCACCACCCAACGATATCACTAATATCAATCATCTGTGTTGTTACAATAAACTATGCACTTACCGTACGGATTGATCACCTTCTCTAAGTAAACACACACTCACACATCTAACCTTTACATGCGACAATCCATGGAATGCCTCTAAGGGAACCCTAAAGGCCTACCTCAGTCTTAGGACCTCTTGTGATCTCACATATGTTCTCTAGCTATTTTTGGGCACACAATGTTTATTACCATCACTTGGTTTACATAGGCTTAGAAGTCTGAAACCTAAACTAATTACGAAACATAGCAATCCATTAATGACTTACATTCAATTTTTTTCTTCATTCTTGGTTTTGACTCCACAATCGAACAATCTCCCACCTGAAGTCTAAACCAATTCTTGTTACTACCACCTGTCAAATTCTAACCCACGTAGGACATCCTATTGCTTAAATTCACTTGCTTTGAGTCTTTAAACCCAGTGATCCTCCTTGCAACCATCCTTCTTTGTCTTCTCCATGATTTCATCTACAAAGCTCGCAAATATGCTTGAAACAGTCTTGGTCTTTCCTTGTTCCCCTAGCAACCCATCGCCTCCACAGTTCTTGCCCGTTCATGTTGGTATTGTTGACTTCATGTCCATGTTGCCAACTGATTTGACCCATCAACACACAACCAATATACCAATTATGTGAGAATGTTTCCTCTCCCAACGAAACCTTCTCGGCTTTGCCTCCCTCGCATCTTGATCTCCTCCCTGGTACCCCATGTGGTCCTTCGTTATTTGCAAGAACCTCATCCCATGTGGCCAAACGGTGTATGCCACTTTCTTACCCCAAGCTACCAAGTTACCTTCCGGTAATCTTCCATGTCCCATAGTTCTCCAACTGCGAAATGAAAACCAACTTTCTTTTAACACCTCTTAATGTCTTGTGCATCACACAAATGCACACACCATGTACCTCTGCACCTCTGCTGCACGTACTTCTACCTCTGCTGCATTTATTATGTTGATGAGCTTGGCTAAGAGAAAGAAACCAAGCCAGAGTCTCCTAAGGGTTGCACTTGTTAATTGCATGTAACAGAGTTCCTTAGCATATTATTATGTGACTTTAAGTTATTAATCACTAAAATAAACTGTTTGCCATATATGAGCTATTTTTCCAGAAAAGTATTCCTCCACCTAATCAAGTTGCTCAGAAATATGAACATCCTCCATGTGTATGCAAAAGAGGAAGGCCCAGCAAGGGAACTAAACATTCTGCAGGTCATAAAAGCACAAGCTCAAGGGTATGTTGAGTATGTGTTATTTCTTTCTCGTTATACGTGCCTGTTTAGGTGTATTATCTATATTTAAAGTCTTTCTTTTTTTCATTGATTTTGTAATGACAACTAGACTATAAGGATTGTGTTCCTAAAGCTGCTTGATAGTAACAAAATGAGGAATGCAGATAAATCAGCTCATTATAATTAAACTAGGTAATGTGCTGATGAAAAATATCAACAGAATAATATGCTTCACAAGCTAGGGTTGGGTGGCTACCAGCGTTAACATAGATCTTAATTATAATATATATATATATATATATATATATATATATATATATGTAAATTTTATTTTCAGTTTTTAATGTCTATTATAATTATAAAGCATAGCTAAGCAAGTGTATGAAGTACCCAAATATCTTCTCCTCATTCTACATGGCATTCATCAGTTACCCTAAAAGTTAGTTGCACTTGCGTTCCATTTTCCTCCAATATCTTCGTTAGTCATTGTGGCCTGTTGTAAAGCACGAGTTGTTTATTATTTTTATGAGAGCAGTTTATAGAGCAGTTTATAAACTATTAAGGATATGAGAAACAAAAAAATCATCAATCTATTCTTTTTTCTAATTTCTTGTGAAATTTTGATGTTACGAACCTGATCAGGTATGCTATTGTGATAGAAAAATGGTTCAAATGTTGAGGCTTGATTAACAATCGATCCTTCTTGCAGCACCACAGTCAAGTCAGGGAAATAATCGTCCATAATTTCAGATGTCTTCTCCACTGTAATGAATCTGTTAGAACCATAGTTTCTTAACTAAGTGTTTTGACAAATAATTAAAGAACTCATCATGGATTATAAACTGGAAATCTTCAAGTCTTCACAGGTCCAATATCTTGACATATCGAGATAACTGACCTTCAAGATAGTAGACCTTAACACTCTTGCCAACTCATCTCAGTCAAAGTCAAAGTGACTTAAACACTGTTCACAAACTTTACTCCAGTCAAAGATTAATGACTGACATGTGCATTTCCAAGATGTTCAAGACCGTTGTAACTCAAACGGATATATACTGAAGACCTATAAAAGGAGCTCTATACTACTGAAGAACTCACCTCTGTCTTGGCCATTTTTCATACAACTTGATTAATGCTTTTAAGCAACTCAATTGTAAAGCACACTTGATATTTATAAATCTGTGCTAAAATAGATAAGCAAACATAAGATTTCACTTAGCTACATAAGAGCCATCTTAGAGATCACCAAAACCCTCACATTTGTGAAACCTTTTTCTTTTCTTTTCTGTGCTTTGCAACAAGTACAAAACCTAGTTAGTGAGGCTAATTAGGCTGGAAAATTCTGAGGGAATTTTCTTTGAAATTTATTGTAATTTCTTGACGAAGTATTATAGTGGATTGCTTCTTCACTGTTGAGGACAGTGAAGCGTGGTTGTAGGAGAGTTGCAATACTCTGAACCACGTTATATCTTTGTGTTTGTGTCTCATTTACTCACACTTATTCACACACTTATCACTTTTCATTTACTCATTTATTTCTTCTATTTATTTCATTATTATTCCGCTGCATAACTCAACATACACATACTGTACCTCCAGGTAGTCGACATACTCTGCCAAGATAGTCGACCTCTTGTGAACTAAACTTTTACCTGTTTAAGTGTATAAATTGAACAGGTTCTTTCAAATTCATACTCGCTTCCCGGGATCACAATACCTATATCCAAAGTTATTGGATCATAGCTATGATTATCAGATGTCTTCTCCACTTTTTGGGTATAAATTGTCGGATTTGACATATAATTTTCATAATGATGTAAACTTTGAAGAGTGGGTATTTATAGAGAATTTGTGCTAGCGCCGAGCGAGTGACGAGGAAAATGAGCCATTTGAAATCTATAAATGAAAAAAATTGTTGGCTTTTGGGCAAATTGATGTAAACTTCGACTCTACATTCTTAATATTCAGATGGGATTACCTAAGTGTAAATTTAGAGTTATAGGTTAATTTAGCAAGTCAAAGTCTATCAAAGTCTACAAACTCGCAAGTGTACATGTACCTAATTGATTCTCATATTAGTTTTTATGTATTTATGACATCTTAAACCATAATACTCCCTCTTGCCAGACATGATATTCCCACTTTTCATGGTTGATATACGAAGGTGTTTTGATGAATAATTAAGATTAATTTAATTATTATATGAGCATCTATTTTTTTTGTTATTAATATTATAAAAAATGGTGTATCAATAGAAGTTGTAAATTTTCATTAAGATAATAAAATTAACCTAAACATACTACTCAAAGTATCATTGTATCAACAGCAACAAAAGATGGAATGATCATTTGAACCAAGGGAGTATATGTCTATTAATTCTTACAAATTTTGAAATATCACTAATTGGGTGCTCAAATAACTATCACCGGCGCTCAAATGTACGATTACTAGCACTCGGAAACTGTGATAACTCGAAAAATTTACGTATTTTATTTTTCAGATTTCATTTTATAATCGAATATTTAAACATAGTTAATGATTAATAATACATCTCAATTGGAATTTATGATAATAATGTCAATGGGCCATAGTAGTGTGTTGGCCATTTTAAGCAATAAAATGTTTTTAGATTAGACAATGTTAATTGCAAAATATTATTTAAGGTTTGATTAATATTGGGATATTTAGTAACTGTTTTATTTGGGCCAATATATGTTAAACGAATTGGAGAAGTTAAGTGGACCAACTTTCAAGTTTCTAGGGTAAAGACCGGGAAAAAAAACCCTCTCCCTCATCTCAACATCTCTTTCAACTTCTCTTCCTCTCAAACCAAAAACTTTGTCGTGATATACACCCTCCAAACACAAAGAGATAACAAGAATATAATACGCCAACCCAACAAGGAAGAATGAATAATAAAGCAAAAACAGCAAGCTAGGATTTTGCACTACCAAGCCAGTTCATCAATATTTTTTACTACGTCTGGGGGCACTACCAAGCCAGGATTTTGCACTATAATAAGTTTGTCGCGACCCCGACCCCGCGGGCCCGGAGTGCGCGAGCTAAACGTCGACTTAAACAATAAACTCTAAAATAATGAAGATAAAAATTTCCTTTTATATCAAAAGATGATAACACCAAGTTTTGAAATCCAACTGGAACAACAAATATAAACTATTGTAAGCTCTCTAAGCTTACCCCCAAAATAATAAAATATACAAATTCTAATGACGTCAAGTTTGGTACAACTATTCTCAAAAGGTTACACATTTATATAATGTAAACCCACCAATAACAACTTGCCCCAAAAGCTCAACCCTCGTGACGTCCTCCTCGTGATCAGCGAGTCTAATTCTTTCCTCCTGGGGGGGGGGTTAAGGAAAAACAAAGATAAAAGAAAAGGGGTGAGATAAATCTCAATAAGTTACTAATGCAACTACATGACATGCTATGATGCAATAAACAATAAACAATAATAAATCTCACTTAGCACATAGCATTTATCAATTAACAGATAGCAGCGGAAATAAACAATTAACAAAGGATATTAGCCAAGGTTTCCCAACTGATATAACCAAATAAAGGTCGCTGCGCAGCTTCCACAATCAACAATCAACATCTTCATAGTAGCATGAAAGCTTGAAGAGAAAACCCCCGGTACCGGAACCAATAACAAAGTAACGTGCCACAAAGGGCAGGAGCCATGCCACAAAGTCATGCTCCAAAACGTGTAGCTAGAATACTCACAAAAGGAGCTAACTCATCCCATCCAAGCCCAATCTGGATGAGGAAAAAAGGACCAATGGGCGATGCTATACTGGACTTGGCTTGTGCCAGTATAGCATTATCCATTGCCTTACTCGATACACAAATAACCAGCTGGACTTTCAAATGAAAGCTAAGTAATAAACATTAGCTTAAATCAACAACCACTGATTCCAAAGTAGGGAATCCTTATCAAGAAGTCACCATGAAAGTGAAATGAACCAACAACACATAAATAACGTGTTCCAATAATCCCAACAAAGATAATATAATTCCCATATCACATTTGATCACAAAGGATCCAGTTAACTCAAGAACACAACCAAAACTACTCACTCATCTCGAAGAGCTCGAGGAGAGCTTTAAAACGATAGATTATACACCTAAAACAGAGTCCGGATGAGAGAGTTATGAATTATCGAAGATTGTCTACGAAAAGTACAAGAGGATGAAGCTCGGGGCTTGTACAGCGGAGGGGACGCACGCCCGCGCATAAAGGGTGCGCGCGCCCTAAGGGATCAGAAGGTTCTTCCACAAATGGCCATAGGAGGGTGCGCGCGCTCTCGAGGAAAGGGTGTGCACGCCCTAAGTCATCAGAAGGTTTGGTTCACAAAGGGCATAAGGGTACGCACGCCCCCTCCCAAAGGGTGTGCGTGCCCCCTTGCCCGGAGGGACAATTTCCGGCCAAAATTTATGGGCTTCTACTATTTTCAACCCAAAATCAAACCAAACCCAAATCTTCACCATTTCAAACTAAACTCAAGACTAACACTACCAATATGTAAACTAATGTACCCACACCACTTGGAAGCCAAAAGAACTCCTAGAACATCATCTAAAGAACCTCAATCAATGATGATTCAAATACCAAATTTTCACAAAAATGAACAAAATGTAAATCATCACAAAATCAACCAAAGAAGCAATAAATGGTAATCATAGTATCATCTAAGCATAGGATGAACATTTTTAGCATAAATGGGGGAAAAACAACTTACCCGGATTTTCTCAAAGGTGACGGAACTCGAAATTTCTTGGCTTCCTGCGATCCTATCGACGATCTAAACACTTTTCATAAAATGAGCAATGAGAAATAATGGAAGGAAGATAGGTAGAATGAAGAGAGAAGGGAGAGAGAAAAACTTACCCAAATAACCAAGGAGAGAGAGAAGTTGCTGGGAATGAGGGATAGAGGTGAGGGAGCAAGAGAGGGAGTAGGGAGATGATGAGTATTTTCCAAAAACTACACTTAGAACCCCTCCCCACTAACCACACATGGACGATGCGCCACGGCCGTGTCCTTCACCTGGGTCGGCCGCTCCATGACTCTAAGATCGGCTGCTCCAAGACTGCTCCACTGCTATGCTGATTTCTTATATTTTGATCGCTAGTTCCCGATTTATTTCTATTATGACAATCTCCCATCTAGAGATCAACCTGTACGCAAGCCCTATATCCGTCTTTAACTCATTCTTAGTGCCTTAGTGCTCACCTAGATCATGGTCGTTCCTTCCTCCTTCTCTATTCTCCAAGCCCCATTGAATCTATGCATAGATTCAATTTATCAAGGTTCACAACCTTGGTTAACATTTCAACTAGGTTCTCCTATCCTTGAATCTTCTCCAGCTTTAAGATCTTCCTTGGTTAACTGTAGAGCGCATTTCCACTTCGCGTCTTCCCAACTTCACCCAAGAAATTTTGCAACCATACCATCTCTTTGCTTGCCTCTATCACTGCCACATATTCTGCTTCCGCAGTCGACCTCTTGTGAACTAAACTTTTACCTATTTAAGTGTATAAATTGAACAGGTTCTTTCAATTGGCACCAGAGGTGGTTTCTAAAAGACTTAAGTGTCTTCAAGCTTAACATCTTGTGAAAGGATCCAGAAGCATTAACATCATGCCTCAACCCAGAAGAAACAATGAGAAAGACATTCCACATGTTGACGACTGTGGATCATTTGAAATTTTCTCTTCCAAAATCAAGACATACCTTGATTCAAACAGTGTTTGGAACTGGTTTGTACTTCATGAAGAAGTCAGAATTCCCACTCAACCTGACACAAATGGAGGAGATGACAAATACAAAACCCCATACTTTTGGACTGAAACTGAAAGACACTTGGTAACAGCGAATCAAAAAGTCAAAAACATTCTACAAAAAAGTGTTAATGACTCTTTGGCCCAAGAAATTGGGAAAGTTAAAACTACTAAAGAAGCCTGAGATTTAATCAAAACCAAGTTTACCAAGCACACAAGTGTCAGAACACAAAACTTGTATAACCTATTAAGGCAACTTGACAACTTTAAGTTTGCTACTGGTGAGAGAGTGAGTGCTGCCAAAGACAGATTTGAAGACCTACTCAGACTAGTGTCAGACCATGGCAAGAAATTGGACAAACAAGACCTATGTTTGAAAATATTTTCAAGCCTTCCCCAAGAATATGAAAAAGTAGCCTTACCCATAAGAGAAGGTATTGAATGCCTAACAATGACTGTTGAACAATAATTTGGCAAACTGGAAGCATATGAACTTGAATGGACTGTCAAATTACCCACCATAGCATCATCTTTAGCCAATGCTCACACCATGGCTCTTGCTGCACAAGAAACCCCAAAAGCTTACTCACAACAGGACATTGATTCCCTAATCTGTAATGCTATTCAGAAAGTCAATCTGTCCCAAAAACCAAAAGTCAAACCCTTGACTCAAGAAGACATTCCTAGCCTGATAACTATAGCTGTTAAAATGCTATGAAACATCAAAAAAGGATGTTTGACAAAAGAAACACACCATCTACTTCTAACCAAGTCCAAAATGAGAAGAAAGATGTCACATACACAATTCTAGGTGTAATTGCTTCAACTGTGCCAAAGCCAAACAAGTTGAAAAGAAGGAACAGGTCATGATAACAGACCTGTCAAAATTCACTGATGATGAAAGTGACTCATCAGACTCAGACAATGACATGGAAGCCATGATATGTTTCATGGAAAATGAAGAAGATGAATCAGAAAGTGAAGAGGAACTTGAAGCTCTTGCAGCTATAGAGGAGCTAAAAGAGGTAAGTGACTTTAATTCCCTTGACCTTGAAGGTCTTAAATATTTAGCTTGTACTTTGTTTATTCAAAGAAAGAAAGAAGAATCAAGCCTTAGGGTCTTGATAACCAAAAATTTACAATTTTCTAAGGACCTAGACAGCCTTAAAACCAAAAATACCCTTCTTAAAACCCAAAACTTCTCTCTTCAAAAACAGAACACACAGCAAGCTGATGAGATAATAGACCTTCATCCTGATGTTTTTAATGCAAGAAACAATCACCTTTACATCAGCAGTAAACTAAAAGAACTAAACCTGAGAATAGAGGCTTTAAATGATGAGAACCAAGCATTCAAAACCAAAATATAATCTTGGAACAAATCAAGCACAGCCATGTCACACTTCTTGTACACTCAAAGGCATCCCCTTGACAAAACTGGATTAGGAGCAAATAATCCAACTATAGTAGAATACAAACTTCTAGGGGGTGATAGAAAACTTGAGAAAATGCTACTTGTCAAGATGGGAGACAAAACTATAAGAAAGCCCATCTACCTATCCAAACTAAACAGGATATATACAAGGCTCAAGGAAAAATGAAGGAGGTCAGCTGTCATGATCAAGCATCCAGTAGCAATGTTCAAATGACCAACCCCAACAACAAAAGTGTTACCCCAAGTCCTCCAAAGCAATCTCAAACTTGGAAGAACAATCAATATGGTCAGTACAAATACAGACAACAGACCTATCAAGGTCACTCTAGAAGACAGCAGACCTATCAAGGATATCCAAAAAGACAGTAGACCTACCAAAGGAGAAACAAAGGAAGAAAATGTTAAAACTACAAATATTCAAGGTTGCCTAAAGCCAACACATCACCCAACTCATATATTCCCCACTCTCATCACAACTATCATCATTAACAATTCAGAATAACACCCTACATGTACCAAATCCTATCTTACCTAAACTTCTTAAACCAAAAACCTTATTTCCCAAAGAACAATAACCCTCCTAAGAGAATTATGAAAGTTTGGGTCCCTAAGGCTGTCAAACCACCTGGACCCATAATTCAAAGGGGACAATATTTATTTTTCTTTATTTGTTTTATAGGAATTTAATAAAGGAGTCTGGTACCTAGATAGTGGCTGCCGCAAGCACATGACCTTAAACAAGCAATGGCTGTAGAACTTCATTCCAAAATATGGCCCTAATGTTGTTTTTGGAGACAACTCTCAAGCCAGAGTCAAAGGACATGGAGACTTAGTCACAAAAAGCATTATTCTATCTAATGTCTCTTATGTGGAAGGTCTCAAGCATAACTTGATTAGCATCAGTCAGATCTGTGACAAAGGATTTCATGTTGTGTGCTCCCATAACTTGTGTTAAGTGAAGAATTTAAAAGATGAAATCATTCTTACTGGCTTCAGAAAAGGAAATGTGTACTACATATCCCTTGAAGTGACTCAATCCTCTAATGCCATATGTCTACTAACTTATAATCAATCTGATTTAGCATGGCTCTGGCATAAGAAATTAGCTCACTTGAATCTCAAAAGTATAGCCAATCTTGCATCCTCCAATCTTGTCAAAGGACTTCTAAAGATATCATTCAAAAAGGATAAACTGTGCAATGCTTGTCAGTGTGGAAAGCAACAAAGGACATCTTTTAAAGCCAAAAATAGACTGGATACAAAAAAACCAATTAAACTTATTCATATGGATTTATTTGGACCAATTAGAACTAGAAGCCTTGGAGGAAAAAGATACTCACTTGTGATAGTTGATGATTTTACATGATTCTCTTGGATTATTCTATTAGAATCCAAGTCAGAAACCCTTGGTCAACTAGTCAAATTGATAAACCAAGTTCAAACTCTCAAAAACATCAAAGTGGTTAGAAAAGGTCAAATCATGGTACTGAATTTGAAAATACTGGTGTTGAAGAATTTTGCAATCAGCAAGGAATAAGTCACAACTTTTCAGCCCCTAGAACTCCTCAACAAAATGGAGTTGCTGAAATAAAGAACATAACCATTTGTGAAGCTACTAGGACCATGTTATCTGAAAACAATCTTCCTAAGTATTTTTGGGGAGAAGCAGTTACTACTACAGTATATGTTCAGAACAAGTCTTTGATAAATAAATATCACATGAAGACTCTCTATGAATTGTGGAATGAAAGAACTCCAACTATCTCTACTTTCATGCTTTTGGAAGTAAATGTTACATTCACAATAATGGGAAGAACAATTTGGACAAATTTTAGTCTAAAAGTGATGAAGGAATTTTCCTTGGCTACTCTGCAACTAGAAAGGCATATAGAGTGTATAATAAAAGAAGAATGGTGGTTGAAGAGTCCATTCATGTGGATTTTGATGAATCTCCCAGTGCCTAAGATTTGAAAATTAATGAGTTTGATGAAACTCTTGGAAATGTTGATTATCTGCCTGAACCATCACCCATTACCTCTCAAAATTCCAAAAAATGATCAACTCGATTATCTTCCTTACAATCTACCTAAAAGCTCTTCTGAATCCTTTCCTCCCTTCAGCAACCTTAAAATCAATGACTATTAACCTTTACCACCAGTTGCTCAGCCTGAACAACCCCCATTTACCCAATTCTCACTGATGATAGTAGACTTACCAATGATAGTAGACCTACTACTGATAATAAACCTACCACTGAGAACAGAAATGGGAACAATAGTGAACCAAGCTCATCCACCCAAGAGCCATTTATTCCCAACCAAACAAGATCCATTCCTATCTCCAACATTTACATTGATCTCCCCATATCCAGAAACTTCAACAATAACCATCCAGAGTCATTAGTTATTGGTAATATTGACAGTGGAGTTCAAACAAGGTCAAACATTGAAGATGAAGCCTTGTATAGTGCTTTCATATATCAGATGGAGCTAAAGAAGATCAATGAAGCTCTACTTGATGTAGATTGGATAAAAGCAATGGATGAAGAGCTTGAACAGTTTGAAAGGAACAAAGTTTGGAAACTTGTCCCTAAGCCTAAAAATCAAATTGTAATTGGAACAAGATGGGTGTTCAGAAATAAGATGAATGAAGATGGTACAGTCATAAGGAACAAATCAAGATTGGTAGCTCAAGGCTATAGACAAGAAGAAGGTATTGACTATAATTAAACCTATGCTCCAGTTGTTAGACTTGAAGCAATTAGGTTGTTTCTTGCCTACACATCATCCAAGACTATGACTGTATATTAAATGGATGTTAAAAGTGCATTCCTGAATGGGATTCTTCATGAAAAAGTGTTTGTTGCACAGCCTCCTGGGTTTAAATCCCCTAAATTCCCAGATCATGTCTATAAATTGGATAAAGCATTGTATGGACTCAAACAAGCCCCTAGAGCTTGGTATGAGACTTTGTCCAACTTTATACTTAAAAAGGGATTTAGAAAAACGCAAATTGATAAGGCCTTGTTCATCAAAAAGTCCAACCAAGATATTTTAGTCATTCAAATTTATGTGGATGATATTATATTTGGTTCAACTAATGATGAACTATGCAAGGAATTTGGATCAATTATGCAAGAGAAATTTGAAATGAGCATGATAGGAGAGCTTACTTTGTTTTTGGGTCTGCAAGTCAAACAATTTCCCAATGGTATTTTTATAAATTAAGGGAAATATACTAGAGATATGTTGAAGAAATTTGATATGCAGAATGTATCTACAGCCAAAACTCCTCTATCAACAACTGCAAAATTACATGCAAAGGCCAGAGTGTGAATCAAACTTTGTATAGAAGTTTCATTGGATCTCTTCTCTATGTCACTGCTTCAAGACCTGACATTATGTTCAGTGTTTGCTTATGTGTAAGGTTTCAAACATATCCTAAAGAATCTCACTTAGCAGCAGTTAAAAGGATTTTAAGATATCTTAAAGGGACTCATGATTATGGGATTTGGTACCCTAAAGAATCTCCTTTATCTCTCATTGGATATACTGATCCAGACTATGCTAGATGCAACTTGGATAGGAAATCCACCAGTGGTAGTTGTTAGTTTCTGGGCTCAAGAATTGTGAGTTGGTACAGCAAAAAACAAACTTCAGTTGCTACATCAACTGCAGAAGCAAAATATGTTGCTGCTGGACTATGTTGTTCACAAGTTCTTTATCTCAGAAATCAACTAAAAGATTTTTGGATTTATCAAGATTACATCCCCATTTTCTGTAACAATACTAGTACAATAGCCATGACAGAAAATCCAGTTCAGCACTAAAAAACTAAGCCCATTGAAGTCAGGCATCACTTCCTAAGGGATCATGTAGAAAAAGGTGATATATGCCTTTCTCATGTGTGCACTAAGAATCAACTGGCTGACATCCTCACAAAAGCACTGGATGAACAAAGATTTGAATATTTAAGAGCAAACATGGGGATGTTGAATATGCCAAAATAGATAAAAAAGGGAAATTTCATTCATAAACTTAGTGGAGTACAGTACATAAAAAGGGTATTACAACAAAAAGTGCCTATCAAAGGACACCTAACCCCTACAAACAAAATGGAGCTAAAAGATGAAAGTTGCTCCAGTTCCTACCAAGAAAGCCGACCTCTCAACAAGGTCCACTATCTTCCAAACAACAGTCCTACTTTGTTATTGGTCCATCAACTCCAACTATAAAGGAACACTCTGCAAAAGTCTCCTCTTCCACCTTCATACCTACATACGAGGTCTCAACAAATGGCTGACCAGACTCATCAGTTATCTCTAACATGAGTCTACTATCCCATCTCCATGACTCAACTCCACGGACATATTGATTTGATGAAGGCCATACAGTTCTAGGCCACCAATTCCTTATTTCCTGAGGCTTAGGCAAACTGTCTAGAGGTGATGAGAAGCTAAAAGTGCCAGAAGAATTATGGCTCTCACTGAAAACATAGGCCTCATCAGACCTAAAGCTTCCCTCCTCCTTTTCTCCTTCTCTGAAAGGGCTACAAGAAGCAAAATACTTGCTTGAAAGTAGGGAAAATGAACTGTTCTTAGTATAAGATTTGCCATCATAATTGTCCTCTTGTCCTTCTCCTCTCTCCCCCTTCTTACCTATCACAATATCTGCCTTCCTCTCCAATGGTAAGAGATCAAACAAAGACCTATGAGGTCCTTTGTCCTCCTCAATGTCTGACATCTTGGATTTTCCTTTGCCTATGTCATACCTTCTCTCAACCTCCTTTCCCCTCTTCAGTTTCTTTCTTTCTTCCTTGATAAATTCTTCCCTAGCATGTAGCCACATCTCCTTCTTTATTGACCTCTCCATCATCTCTACCTTCTTCATTTGATCATTTGGAAGAAGTTGGTCTACCTCCTGCTCACCTATGAATACCTCCTGAGCCTGGTATTCCCTAAATTCCTTTAAAAATCTCTCATCTACCTTATCCTCCTCCCTCTCCTTGAACTTCAACTTTTTGACAAGTTCAGAAATCTTGCTTGGGCTAAAAAGATTTATAAGTCTGCCCATTTATTTGGAAAAAGAGAAGGATCAAGGTCTACTATCTTCTATGAGTAATCTTTTATCTGAGTTATTGTTGCTGTGATTTATAGTTCACCAACAATGGTTCTTATATAGAGAGATTTTACATCATTTAATTCATCTCAAAAATTTATGTGGTAGACTCAATGATGATAGTAGACCTCAAAAGATGCATTCCAGTAAGGTTGATTTGATATGATTATTAATCTTGCCGCTTGACTATACTGGATTATAGTTGAAAATTGGACTTAAGCATGTCAATTTTAATTGAAGGAATAAAGAATATTTATTCCTTCACGCTAAGACCTCTGCGTAAATATAAAAAGTTGTAAAGTTACTATTTCAACAGTTACAATTGTTGGGTTTCGATCAAACATGCACAGCGGAAATTAGCAATTAAAATTTTAAGAAACCCAAAGCCATGGATCCGTTCATATGATTAAATCAAATACAACAAGATGAATAGAGGAATAACTAACCCTTGATGGCTATGAATTTCTAGCTTTTGAATTTGGTGGTGATTTTGAAACTTGATCAAGAACGCGAACCTTGAAGATGATGAGCTTCACCCTCTAGCGGTATCCACACCACGAACGAATATCAAGCATCTTCTTGATCTTGGTTGCTAGACCAAATTGTGAAACACACTTTCACAATTGCAAGAACTATATGGAATTATGAATATTCTTGTTCTTCACTTTTGGGATCTTAGAACAAGAAAAATAACCTCTCAAAACCTTATGGAGGCACTCATAATAATATGTCTAATGGCTGCTGAAAGGATCTTTAAATAGGTCCCAATCCTTAACCCTTAAGGACTTAGGAATCCTAAATCCCGTCACCAAATTAGGCAACAAGGAATTCTGGCCGACTTGACTGGCACGGTCGTGCCCTATAATCTGGCACGGTCGTGCCATCAGATCCGCGTGAATTCCCCAGGTCGACCAATTTCGGCACGGTCGTGCTTGACTTCTTGGCACGGTCGTGCCAAACATGTCGACAGATTGCCTTGGTTTGGATTTATGGCACGGCCGTGCCATTTTAAGGCGCACGACCGTGCCAGAGCCAAAACCTGACATTTTTCCATAATTCCAATTTAGTCCTTTATGATTCATTCTATTTGTGTGTGACCCTCTAGGATTACACTAAGTTGGCAATGGGCTCAAACATGAACCCATAAGATATGATTAGGTTCTAGCAAACCGTCATACCTATCCAAATAGTGTAACTAGATACAATTTCGCATTCCTTTAGAATATGTCACAATCCCTTTGTCCACGATGTCATTGAACACAAGTCATGGTCAAACAGTCAGCTTGTTTTGTTCAATACTTTCTCAATTCCGAATATGTTGATAATTCAAATGCTATTGATCCAATCAATCCATTTGAGTCCGGCCGAATATTTCATCAACATCATTCCTTCGAGGGGCCCAAGCTTGACATCTCTCCGTGGAGGGACAAATCCATTTAGCTTATTATTCTTCCCAACGGGAATCCAATTATGCCAATCATACCCTTTGTAACTACCGTGTTAAGGTAGCGTTTGAATATGTCAAACACAATGTTCATCAAGTGGAAGACTATAATAACTTCATGTCTAAGGATTCAAATGACATAACTAATATGAGATATATGTACGACATAGACCATGACATAAATCTCATGCAGCGGGTCAAGTCCAGTACCTTGTTCCAAACAAGTACCCATAAATCTAACATGATCATCCCATGATCATTTAGCCTTTATACTAGTGCTTAACAAGCACTAGGGACGGGGATTATTATAAGTAAACATGAAAAACAATAATAATCAAAACATCTCTTTATTGATATGAAATAAATGATAACAATTACAACGTTTATTAAACGTGCCTAGGGCACCACTACCAACAATCTCCCACTTGCCCTAGGCCCAATCTCCTATGTATCTAATACCCATGGACCTAACATGACCATCATGTTTAGTTTGTGGAAGTCCCTTTGTTAGCGGGTCCGCAACATTGTCATCAGTAGGTACTCTGCATATATTTACGTCTCCCCTATCAACGATCTCTCGAATGATATGAAAACGCCTAAGTATGTGTTTGGATTTCGTATGTGCTCTTGGTTCCTTTGCTTGAGCAATAGCACCATTATTATCGCAATAAAGGTCTATTGGACTAGCAATACTAGGAACCACTTCAAGTTCAGTTATGAACTTCTTAATCCAAACAGCTTCCTTTGCAGCATCCGATGCAGCAATATACTCAGCTTCTGTTGTAGAATCAGCGGTTGTACTTTGCTTGGAACTCTTCCAGCTTACAGCTCCACCATTTAACATAAACACAAAACCCGATTGCGATCGGCTATCATCTTCGTCGGTTTGGAAGCTTGCATCCGTGTAAGCATTTACAACGAGATCATCTTCCATTCCTCCATATACCAAAAACGAGTCTTTAGTCCTTCTCAAGTACTTAAGAATCGCTTTTACGGCTATCCAGTGATTTTCGCCAGGGTCGGATTGGTATCTACTTGTCATGCTCAAAGCATAAGATACATCTGGCCTAGTACAAATCATGGCATACATGATGGACCCAATTGCCGAAGCATATGGAACATCATTCATTTTCTCACGCTCATCTTTTGTCTTAGGACATTGAGTCTTGCTTAGAGAAACTCCATGTAACACGGGCAAGGTTCCTCTCTTAGAATTTTCCATACGGAATCTTCTAATGACCTTGTCAATGTATGTACTTTAGCTTAAACCAAGTAGCCTCATTGATCTATCTCTATAGATCTTAATGCCAAGAATATATGCGGCTTCAGCCATATCTTTCATTGCGAAGCACTTTCCTAACCAAGTCTTCACAGACTGAAGTGTAGGAATGTCGTTTCCAATGAGTAATATGTCATCCACGTATAAAATAAGGAATAGCACTATGCTCCCACTAATCTTCTTGTATACACAAGACTCATCTTCGTTCTTGATGAAGCCAAACTCTTTGACCGATTCATCAAAACGGAGATTCCAACTCCTTGAAGCTTGCTTCAATCCATAGATGGATCTTTGCAATTTGCATACCTTAGAATCTTGTTCAAAACCTTCTGGTTGTGTCATATAAACATCCTCTTGGAGTTTTCCATTTAGGAAAGCGGTTTTGACGTCCATCTGCCATATTTCATAGTCATGATATGCGGCAATGGCAAGCAAAATTCTTATAGACTTGATCATTGCTACGGGTGAAAAGGTCTCATCATAGTCAATACCATGAACTTGCCTATAACCTTTCGCTACAAGCCTAGCTTTGTAAGTATGCACCTTCCCATCCATGTCAGTCTTCTTCTTGAAGACCCATTTGCATCCTATGGTTTTCACACCTTCGGGCGCATCAATCAAATTCCAAACTTGATTGTCTTGCATGGATTGCAATTCGGATTCCATGGCTCCAAGCCACTTGTCCGAATCAGGAGAGGACATCGCCTCTTGGTAGGTTGACGGTTCATCATTCTCAATGATTTCTACCTCATTACTATCTGTTACGAGAAATCCATATCTCTCGGGCTCGGATCGTAACCTACTAGATCTGCGAGTCGCTTGTGTATTCTGAACAGTTTCCACAATTCCTTGTGGTTCTTGTTCTTGTTCCACTATTGGTTCAATATTATTTTCTGGGTCTCGAATTTCTTCAAGATTTATTTTACTCCCACTGATTTCTTTAGAGAGAAACTCTTTCTCTAGAAAGACACCAGTTCGGGCAACAAACACTTTGTTGTCCTCACGGTTGTAAAAGTAATATCCTTTAGTTTCCTTAGGATATCCCACGAAAATACATTTATCGGATTTGTGTGCTAGTTTGTCAGAGATAAGTCTCTTGACATAAACTTCGCAACCCCAAATCCTCATGAAAGATAAACTAGGTTTCTTTCCACTCCACATCTCATATGGAGTCTTTGGAACCGATTTAGTTGGAACTTGATTTAGTGTGAAAGCAGCGGTTTCTAGGGCGTAACCCCAAAAGGATATTGGAAGATCAACTTGACTCATCATTGATCGAACCATGTCTAACAAAGTCCGATTTCTCCTCTCAAACATACCATTCCATTGTGGTGTTCCGGGCGGAGTCAATTGTGAAACTATTCCACAATTCTTTAGATGATCATCAAATTCTTGGCTCAAGTATTCACCACCTCTATCTGATCGAAGTGCCTTAATACTTTTGCCAAGTTGTTTTTCTACTTCATTTTGAAATATTCTAAATATCTCGAATGCTTCACTTTTGTGTTTCATTAGGTAAACATACCCAAATCTACTATAATCATCAGTGAAGGTTATGAAGTATTGAATTCCTCCCCTAGCATTGCTACTTAATGGTCCACATACATCGGAATGTATCAACCCCAATAAGTCGCTTGCCCTTTCACCCAACTTGGTAAAAGGTGTCTTAGTCATTTTTCCAAGAAGACACGACTCACAAGTGTCATATGACTCTAAGTCACATGAACCCAAAAGTCCGTCCCCATGGAGTTTTGAGATACGCTTCTCATTAATATGACCAAGACGGCAATGCCATAAATAAGTATGATTTACATCATTAGGTTTAGATTTCTTATTTACATGATAGACATTATTTTCATTCTTGACATCCAAGATATAAAGGCCATTAAATGAATTAGCAATACCATAAAGCACATCATTTAAATAAATAGTAAATTTCTTATTCTCAATAAGAAACTTAAAACCTTCATTATCCAAACAAGAAATTGAAATAATATTTCTGCTTAAATCCGGAACATAATAACAATTGTTCAAAACAAGAATTAATACGGAAGGTAAAGTGACTTCATAAGTCCCTACGGCTAATGCAGCAACTCTTGCTCCATTCCCCACGCGTAGATCTACTTCACCTTCTTTAAGCAGTCTCCTATTCTTTAGTCCCTGTACATTTAGACAAATGTGAGAACCACATCCGGTATCCAATACCCAAGAATCAGTGGTAGAAAGGAGAATATCTATCATATAGATACCTGAAGTCGACGCAGCCTTGCTGCTCTTCTTCTTCTTTTGCTCTTCCAAGAAAGCCTTGCAATTACGTTTCCAATGACCAATTTCTTGACAATGGAAACAGATTGCATCCTTTTGTGAATCAGGTTTTGCCTCAGAAGCCTTGGCAACCTTTGCCTTGCTTATCTTGGGTTTGACAACTTTTGCCTTACCCTTTCCTTTGGCATTAGCATTCTTCCCATCATGAACCAAAAGCACGGGAGAACCTTTCTCCACATTTTTCATCTCTGCAGTTTTAAGCATCCCATGCAACTCAGAGAGATTCTTATCCATTCCATGCATGTTATAATTCATCACAAACTGATTATAACTTTTAGGCAATGAACTAAGAATGAGATCCGTGGCTAACTCCAATGGGATTGGATAGCCAAGTTTCTCAAGGTGCTCTACATAACCTTTCATTTTAAGAAAGTGAGGACTCACTTGTTGTCCTTCATTCATCTTACAAGTAGTGAATGCAACAATGGTCTTGTACCTCTCTTGCCTAGCTTGCTCTTGAAACATGGTTCTCAACTCCACGCCTATCTCATAGGCTTCCAAATGTTCCAAACTTTGTTGGAGTTTTGAACACATAGCAGCAAGCATGAGACAACTTACATCTCTAGAATCATTACGATGTTTCTTGTAATTGTCTCTTTCTGCCCTAGGGGCAGTAGGCGGTGGTTCAGCAGGGAGAGGCCCATCGAGAATGTACAACTTATCTTCTTGCCTAAGAACGATTCTTATGCTACGGATCCAATCCATAAAGTTAGTACAAATCTCTTCGAGCTTATCCTTCTCAAGGATCGATCGCAACGACATTGATTGAGTGTTATTAGTCATTATCTACAAATATGCAAAATTTCCAAAATTTAATAAGTACCAATTTTTCATTAAAAAAATAAACAATGTATTTTTCCAAAAATACTCCCACTAAATTACATAACCTTCTTATACATCCAATGTATAATATAATTTAAATGGGTTAAGATCCAACTTTAATTTAATTTCAAGTCCGCTAAGGCGGATTACACAAAATCAAACTAATTAGGTAGACAACTCTTGTCAATCATATCTCATATGACTCTTAGTTCCTTTTATGAGATTCTTTAAGAAATCCAATTTCAAAAAGCATGTTAAACCTCATCTTTGCCTAGGCCCAAAACTGTTTTGACGCCCAATTAAGTCTAACCATTTTAAACGCATAGTTAATGTGTCCCGCTAGGGCGTGCCCACATTATCTATCTTGCTCATACATAAATAAATTTAATGCACCTCGCTAGGGCGAATCTACATTAAAATCACTCATGTACTAACAAGTGTTTTAATCATGGCATGGCAATAAAAGACTTAAAACTTTTTTTGAAGGTTCATCACATATACCATATAACACATTTATGAGCACATAATATAAACATGTTACACATCAAGTTTAGCCACTAAATTAATCTCCATTAATTTAAGCATAATATTTATGTGTCATTAGTTTCTCTATAATTATGAGGATGAGACTATTTGAACTTTGGTTATCATATCCAAATCAAGACAACAAGAAGTGCGACCGAAACTAAGCCATATGGCATCCACAATTCCGCACTTATTCAAGAAACCAAGAAAGTAGTCCATGTGGCCGAAACTAAGCAATAGATGGTCTCGATGATCGTAGGCCAATTGCATTCACAATTCCACATGGATCTCCAATCTTTGAATCAAGAACTTTGTTTCTTAATTTTAGCAATTATGAACTCTTCATAATTCTAACTTCGTTTTATATTTGAAACTTCGATTGCGATCAAGTTTTGGAAACACAATCTCGATGAACGTAGATTAGCCATCCAAACCTTGAACCAATCTTAGACTCACAAGATTAAAACAAATAGGAAATTTAAACCCAAGATCCACACCCAAGACCCAAGCCCTACCCCGCGCCAAACCTTAGGTCCGGCCGGGTCAAGGTATGGGTCCGGTCGGACCCTTCCGAAAATCAAAATTTTAAAGTTCCAAAATTTGTCTCAAAATTGTTTTTCCCGATTCAATAAGGATTTGGTGTTCTTGGTGATCCAATCACCATGATCAACAAAACCATGAATAAACAATTTATTCTTGAATCCCTAGAATATCAAAACTTTGATCCAATCAAAAAATTGATAATCCAAACAATTTTAAATCCACCATAATTTTTATTGCGATTGAATAGTGCGATTAAAGTTTCTAAAACAATAAACCACATAAAATCATATAACACATAAACATCACGTAATCCAATATTCATATCATGCTAGGCACATAAACAATTTATATACACACAACATGATCTTAGTATTGAAATAATCAACATGAACGGGGCTCTGATACCACTGTTAGGTTTCGATCAAACATGCGCAGCGGAAATTAGCAATTAAAATTTTAAGAAACCCAAAGCCATGGATCCGTTCATATGATTAAATCAAATACAACAAGATGAATAGAGGAATAACTAACCCTTGATGGCTATGAATTTCTAGCTTTTGAATTTGGTGGTGATTTTGAAACTTGATCAAGAACGCGAACCTTGAAGATGATGAGCTTCACCCTCTAGCGGTATCCACACCACGAACGAATATCAAGCAACTTCTTGATCTTGGTTGCTAGACCAAATTGTGAAACACACTTTCACAATTGCAAGAACTATATGGAATTATGAATATTCTTGTTCTTCACTTTTGGGATCTTAGAACAAGAAAAATAACCTCTCAAAACCTTATGGAGGCACTCATAATAATATGTCTAATGGCTGCTGAAAGGATCTTTAAATAGGTCCCAATCCTTAACCCTTAAGGACTTAGGAATCCTAAATCCCGTCACCAAATTAGGCAACAAGGAATTCTGGCCGACTTGACTGGCACGGTCGTGCCCTATAATCTGGCACGGTCGTGCCATCAGATCCGCGTGAATTCCCCAGGTCGACCAATTTCGGCACGGTCGTGCTTGACTTCTTGGCACGGTCGTGCCAAACATGTCGACAGATTGCCTTGGTTTGGATTTATGGCACGGCCGTGCCATTTTAAGGCGAACGACCGTGCCAGAGCCAAAACCTGACATTTTTCCATAATTCCAATTTAGTCCTTTATGATTTGTTCTATTTGTGTGTGACCCTCTAGGATTACACTAAGTTGGCAATGGGCTCAAACATGAACCCATAAGATATGATTAGGTTCTAGCAAACCGTCATACCTATCCAAATAGTGTAACTAGATACAATTTCGCATTCCTTTAGAATATGTCACAATCCCTTTGTCCACGATGTCATTGAACACAAGTCATGGTCAAACAGTCAACTTGTTTTGTTCAATACTTTCTCAATTCCGAATATGTTGATAATTCAAATGCTATTGATCCAATCAATCCATTTGAGTCCGGCCGAACATTTCATCAACATCATTCCTTCGAGGGGCCCAAGCTTGATATCTCTCCGTGGAGGGACAAATCCATTTAGCTTATTATTCTTCCCAACGGGAATCCGATTATGCCAATCATACCCTTTATAACTACCGTGTTAAGGTAGCGTTTGAATATGTCAAACACAATGTTCATCAAGTGGAAGACTATAATAAGTTCATGTCTAAGGATTCAAATGACATAACTAATATGAGATATATGTACGACATAGACCATGACATAAATCTCATGCAGTGGGTCAAGTCCAGTACCTTGTTCCAAACAAGTACCCATAAATCTAACATGATCATCCCATGATCATTTAGCCTTTATACTAGTGCTTAACAAGCACTAGGGACGGGGATTATTATAAGTAAACATGAACAACAATAATAATCAAAACATCTCTTTATTGATATGAAATAAATGATAACAATTACAACGTTTATTAAACGTGCCTAGGGCACCACTACCAACAACAATTTGATGAGTCACCTGCTTGCTCACGTCGCTTATAAATTATTGTAAAAGGGCATGTCTTTTCAACTTATTTCAGTTGTCTCTTACCCCTTTATAAACCACCGTTCCATATACACCAATCATTCTTCTTAAACCCTTCTTCTCCATTCAAACAAAAGTTATCGTTACAACGTCTGTTTCTCTCTTTCAAACCCTAGAAAAATGGATTCATCATCTGCTCATGGTTACCTCATTCAAAAATCATTCTATCATAATCCCGCTGGTGGAAGGATTGGAGAGCTTCTTACAAATGCTAAATTGAAGACCTTCATGGAGGCCAATCACCCAATTCTTCCTCTGCTCTGCTCCCACATCCACGATAATGGAGTTTTGACAGAGCAATACAACATTCAGTTTAATCTTCAAGGGTAGGGTACAAGAACCTATTGAAGATCAACCAGATCCTGATCAACCATGGAATTCAGTATGATGACAGGATGAATCTCACTTGGAACAACAAACAATATTACTTCAGGTTCAACAAGAAGCAACTCCAGCTACTAAATCTTGAAAGAGAAAGACACTTGACTGCAGTAGACCTTGGAGAAGCACAACCTGAACCAGACTAACAACCTGAACCAGACTACCAAAATGAAGACAGTATAGAAGCATTATTTCACTAAGTCTTTTTATCTCAAACCTTATTTTATTATTCTTGAACAAATTTTATTTCATGTTTTTTGTTGGGGTGTAAACTTAATCTTTGCATCTCTCTTTGTGATCTAACTTTGTTTCAAGTATAGATTGATTTCTTCTTCAGATTATGCTCTACTTCTTCTCTTAATTATTTCCTAAAAAGGGGGAAATTGTTAGAACCTTAGTTTCTTAACTAAGTGTTTTGACAAATAATTAAAGATCTCATCATGGATTATAAATTGGAAATATTCAAGTCTTCACATGTCCACTATCTTGACATATCGAGATAACTAACCTTCAAGATAGTAGACCTTAACACTCTTGCCAACTCATCTCAGTCAAAGTCAAACCTGACTTAAACACTGTTCACAAACTTTACTCCGGTCAAAGATTAATGACTGACATGTGCATTTCCAAGATGTTCAAGACCGTTGGAACTCAAACAGATATATACTGAAGAACTATAAAAGGAGCTCTACACTACTGAAGAACTCACCTCTGTCTTGGCCATTTTTCATACAACTTGATTAAAGCTTTTAAGCAACTCAATTGTAAAGCACACTTGATATTTATAAATCTGTGCTAAAATAGATAAGCAAACATAAGATCCCACTTAGCTACATAAGAGCCATCTTAGAGATCACCAAAACCCTCACATTTGTGAAACCTTTTTCTTTTCTTTTTCTGTGCTTTGCAACAAGTACAAAACCTAGTTAGTGAGGCTAATTAGGCTGGAAAATTCTGAGGGAATTTTCTTTGCAATTTATTGTAATTTTTTGACGAAATATTATAGTGGATTGCTTCTTCACTGTTGAGGACAGTGAAGCGTGGATGTAGGAGAGTTGCAATACTCTGAACCACATTATATCTTTGTGTTTGTGTCTCATTTACTCACACTTATTCACACACTTATCACTTTTCATTTACTCATTTATTTCTTCTATTTATTTCATTATTATTCCGCTGCATAACTCAACATACACACACTGCACCTCAAGATAGTCAACTTACTTTGCCAAGATAGTCGACCTCTTGTGAACTAAAATTTTACATGTTTAAGTGTATAAATTGAACAGGTTCTTTCACTATTTCAATAGCCTTTCTTGCTATATTTTCGCGTACTCCGCCTATTTCATAAATTATTCGACCTGGTTTAACAACCGCTACCCAATATTCAGGATTTCATTTACCTGAACCCATACGGGTTTTCTGCCGCTCTTAATGTAACCGGTTTGTCTGGAAATATGCGTACCCAGACCTTTCCACCATGGCGCGCATTTCGTGTCATTGCCCATCGACATGCTTCTATTTGTCTAGATGTGAGCCAAGCAGGTTCAAGTGCCTGAAGAGCATATTTCCCGAGACAAACAATTTGATTCCTAAGTTTATCATATTGTTACAATTAAGTGTAAAAACTAACAAATCGGACCACCACTACAGCCCTTACCCAGCCTTCATTCACCACCACCACCATCTATATTCTAGAATCCGGTCACCACCACCCCCATTTTTTCCAAAATTTGGTCACCACTATAACCTCTTTTCCAGAATCTGACTGCTACCAGCAACAATTCTCTCAAAAGCAAGATCGTAAATGCAAATCACTTTTCCCAGAAATCAACTAACAAAAAACTCAACTCCCAAACTGGAAAATCAAAAATCCATTCACCATGAACAAGAAATAAAAAAGCTTAACTGAGTTACCATGTTGTTATCCACAACAATGAAATTGACTATCAAATTCCAATTCGAAGCGCCTTGTGTCTAAGCAGCTATCCATGCAATTGAACGGACCCACCGGGACTACTTCTATTGAACGGATTGTGCTCCGGTTGTGGGACCTAGGTTTGGGTTCCGACGATGAATATGAGGAAGATGGTGGCGAATTGAATTCCGGTTCGAATTTGTCAATGTCATTGACTGAGGATGAGAAATTGGGGGACTTGTGGGTTTGCTTTTTATTATTCTTTCTTTTTCTTATTCTTTTTTGGGTTAGTATAGATATTATTTAAATAGTATTAATTTTCTATGTTGTTAGTACAATTTATTTAAAATGATTTACATTAAGAAAATATATAAGATAATAGTTCTTGTAAATTTTATTATAACATAAATTAATTAGTTTGTGTTAGTACCTTACTATGATTAACATTGTTAGTACCTCACTATGTTTAACTCACAATTAATCATAGTAAATATGTTTTGATAAATAAATGATCAAACCCAATTGATTATATGATGTATACAAAATACCTGAGCACAGGCAGCCCTTCACAAATCCCAACAGCTAAGCTGCCCTGTTTCCACTCAAGCCAACAATCTAGTTATTACATGATCTACCTATCATGTATACATCCAACAAACTGAAGAAATACCTATTACAAACTCCCTCTACCTAAAATGAATTATCAAGATGATATATACAAACAAGCTTCAACAACTAAGGCCCTACAAGCCCAACAGCTAAGCTCCCCTGTTTCAATAGCTAAGACTGATCTTCTTCAACAGCTATCTCCACGTCATCAGATCCTTGAAGATTGATTATTCCAATATAACCAGTCATTGGAATAACTCCTATTGAAGCTTGTTCAAGTGTGAATACACCTTCTCTACCCTTGACAACTTGTACACAAAGAAACAACAAACATTCAGTCAAAGTCAAAGGGAACCATTACTTCTCTGTACCCTTGTTCCCCAAATGGCTACTACTGTACCCTTGTCCCCCAACAGCTCTATCTCCTCCCTTATATAAAGGAGTATACTGGCATGTTGTCAAGTGACCCTTTTTAAGACCATCTACAATTTTTTTAATCTTGCAATCCTTTGTTGTTTTACTGCATTCTCACTCTGCAGTCTTAAATATTTGTATAGACCCATGCAAATATTGTGTCATTTTGCAACCAGTTACAACCCTCTCCCAGCCAGCTTAAAGCCTAGCTATTTTGTAAACACACTTGTGATTATTTTTCGTTTTATTTTTCTCGCTTTAAAAGAAGCAACCTTAATTGAAGTATCAATTAAGTAGAGGGGGTTCAAAGGAACTTGCCTTGTCAATTCTTGTAACTCTTATTGAAGAGAATATTATAGTGGATTGATCTCACTATTCCAACAGTGGGGGTGGATGTAAGAGAATGGTTTTGCCTCTGAACCACTTTAAAAATACTGTGTACACTCTTGTCTATACACTAACACACACATACACCTTGTCCTTTTATTTATTCTTTCATTTATATTCCGCTGCACATTTATTTTATTTACTTATTTCTCAACAGCTAACCTCAAACAGTTAGATGTCCAAGTTTTAATTAATCTGTTCATTTAGCTAAACAGGGCCTTTCCATTGGCATCAGAGCTTGGATTCACCACACAGAGTCTAACAACTTGTGAAAGATCCATTCAACCCACCATGCCTCAACCAAGAAAAAACAATGATAAGGACATTCCACACATTGATGATTGTGGATCTTATTTACTCCTCAAAAATTAAAACCTATCTAGATGCTAATAGCATATGAAACTGGTATGTCTTAGAAAATGAAGTTGAACTCCCACTCAAGCTGAAGTTAATGGAGGAGGTAGCAAACTCAAATCTCCTGAAAACTGGACTGATGCTCAAAGACAACTTATGACTGCAAACTTAAAAGTAAAAAATATTCTGCAAAAAAATGTCAATGACTCCCTATCTCAAGAAATAGCTAAAGTACTAAGTGCTAAAGCAGCATGGGAATTAATTAACACCAAGTTCACTAAACACACCAGTGTTAGAACCCAGAATCTATATAACTTATTAAGACAGTTAGACAACTTCAAATTCTACCCTGGAGAGAAAGTGATTGCTGCAACCAAGATTTGAAGATCTTGTAAGAGCCATTTCAGACCATGGCAAAACCTTTGAACAATCTGACCTATGCTTAAAGATCTACTCTAATCTTCCTCAAGAGTATGAGAAAGTAGCTCTTCCCATTAGAGAAGGAGCTGAATGGAGTAGTATGAATATAAAACAATACTTTGGTAAACTTGAAGCATATGAACTAGAAGGAATGATCAAAATTCAACCAGCATCCACTATATCTCAAACCCTTTCTCTTGTTGCTCAAGAGCAAACCCAAAAACAGTTTTCCCAATAGGACATTGACACTCTTATAATTAATGCCCTACAAAAATTGAACATAACTCCTAAATAAGAATCAAAACCAATTTCTCAAGAAGACATTCCAAGTCTTATCTCCATGGCTGTCAGAAATGCCATGAAACATCAAAAGAAAGATTTTGACAGAAGATACATTCCTTCACCATCCAACCCAACTCAAGAAGTTGTTAAAAAGAGCATTGAGTGTTACAACTGTGGTAAACCAGATCACTATGCTGTTGATTGCAAAGAACCTAAGAAACCAAGAGAACACTAAAAAAGATTGAACTATTCTAAAGAAGTCATTCATAGTTCTAGGTGCAATTGCTATAATTGTGTCAAGGCTAAGAATGACAAAAATAAAGAACAAGTCATGCTTACTGACTCTTCTAGGTTTAGTGATGAAGAATTTGATTCATCAAACTCAAATAGTGAGGAAGAAGATGCATTACTGTGTTTGGTTGCACAGGAATGTGATGACTCAGATAATGAAGAGGACCTAGAAGCCTTAGCTGCTGCTGAAGAACTTAAAGAGGTACATAATTATAACTCTCTTAATATAGAAGGTTTTAAAAATTTAGTTTGCACCCTTTTGATTCAAAAGAAGAAACAAGACTCTAGCTTTGCTGCCCTCATCACAGAAAACCTTGAGAATTCCAAAACCATTGAAAATCTAAATCCCTAAACACTAACCTTGAAACAACCAAAAAGAATCTAGAAGAAAAATGTCAAAAACTTGAAAATGACATACTTAGATCAACAGCTAAGACTGGTTGTTCTGAGTCTCAAAAGGATAATAAACAGGAAATGAGTACCTTGAAGGAAGAAACAATGCTTTAAAAAGCAAAATTGACTCCTGGAACAAATCAAGCAATGCTTTATCCATATATCACTTTAATCAAAGACATCCTGGGGACAGATCTGGAATAGGAGCAAATAATCCCACACTCAAAACCTACACTCCACCTACTGGTGATAGAGATGTTGAAACTATGATTTTACAAAGTCTCAACACATTCTCTACCAAGAAATCATCTTACCCTATTCAAACAAAGGAAGATGTATATAAACAGAGGAATAAAGAGAGTAAATTGAAAGTGTTCTCCCACAATTCCTGATTCTCAAGCTTCCACCAGTACTGATGATATTAAATCTCAAAAAAAAGAAGCAATAACAGAAGCCTAGAAAGCCTAGACAAGCCAGAAAGCCAAGACAAGCTGAACAGCCAAGATAAGCTGAGCAGCCAAGGTAAACTGGACAGCCAAGACAGGCTAGACAGCAGAGGCACTCTAGGAAACCTAGACAAAACTGGCAATATTCCAATAGGGAAAAGCCATGCTTATCAGTCCCAAAATTCTTCTCCTAGATCATCTTACCAATCACAAAACTCCAGACAGCAATCTCACTTTCATCAACCAATATACAGAAATCAAGGCCATACAATACTGGACACCTATATAACTCCTCTCAACCCTTCACATTGACACCCTACATAATGCAAATCATGTCCTACTATAACACCCTTAACCAGTTCTTTAAAAGAAGATCATATGGCAAGGCTAGGGTACTAAGAAAGTCTAATCCTTTGGACCCAAAAAGAATAAAGGGTACCATAATTTTTAATTTTGTTTTGTAGGAATCCAATAAAGGAATCTGGTACTTAGACAGTGGATATAGCAGACACATGACTTACAACCAGGAATGGCTTCAGCAGCTAACACCAAAAATGGTCCCAATGTTACTTTTGGCGACAATTCTCAAGCAAGAGTCAAAGGATCAGGGAACCTAGTGACCAAGGAGATCATCTTTACAGATGTATCTTATGTTGAAGGCCTCAAGCACAATTTAATAAGCATCAGTCAAATTTTTGATAAAGGTTATCATGTTATATGCACCAAGGACCAATGCCAGGTCAAAGACAAGAACAACAAGGTTATTCTAACAAGAGTTAGAAAGAAGAACCTCTGCTGCCTCCACCTTGAAGTTGTCCAATCCTCCTCTGCACATTGCCTCTTGTCGTACAGCCAATCTGATATGTCTTAGCTGTGGCATAAAAGACTTGCCCACCTAAACCTCAAAACCATTTCTAAATTATCCATCTCTAATCTTGTCAAAGGTCTTCCCAAAATACCTTTCAAGAAGGATAAGTTATGTAGAGCCTGTCAGTGTGGAAAATAAAAGAAGACATCCTTTTCTGCTAAAACCAGACTGGACACAACCAAGCCTCTTGATCTCCTTCATATGGACTTATTTGGTCCCATTAGAACCATATTTTTAGTGTGGAAAGAGATACTCCCTTGTAGTTGTTGATGACT
>JAOWBW010001792.1:0-38034 GCA_026119855.1 Campanula takesimana
AAACCAATGAATTTGCAGTAGCTAATGAAGATGTTTTAAACGCTTACTGTTGATGACTGCGCCAAAGAGTTTTATTACAAGGACCTTCGATCTGAGCCCTCAACAGTTGAGGGGATCATATTTGCTGTCCACCTGAAGTACCGGTGCTGCACATGAAAGCGAAGTAGATAATCAATTTCAAGTCACGATACTAGATAATACTCCCTCCATCCCAAATAAATGTCACATTGACTTGTCAACGCTATTACGATTGTGCTTTACTTGTTTGTACATCAATTGTACCATTGTAAAATTTGCACTAGAACTCTTTCCTATTATAGAAATGTGAATTTTAGGACATAAACCAAAAAGCAAGTGCGACATTAACTTTGGGACGGAGGGAGTAGTCCATGGACAAGTAGCAACATAAAGTACCTGGTAAAGAATTCAGTGATGGGTCTAGCGCAGATGATATGGGAAGGCTCACCACAGGCAACACGTTGAACATAAGCATTGATATCTTTGTGCTCAACAATGGGAACGCTCTTCTTAAAAACTTGCTTAAGGTTATTACTGCCAATGTCACGATGAAGGTGGAAGCGACGAAGATACGCTGTATATGAATTTTGGAAGAGTATTGCAGGAGAACCTGGTTTTGAATCTGATCAACATTGGTCGTCAGCTTATCTAAACCTCCAATCTTGCTTCCTTGTCCACAGGAAGTTTCAGATCTGCTCAAAACCGAAAAAAAATATTAGTTTCGTAATCAAGAGATTGAGTAGCTACTTATCTGTGTAGAAGAAATCATGACCGCTCTTTTTGAGTTTTGATTAATGGATTAGTTCATCCTCCTTGGTACCTGAAATTGAATTGCTCTATAAATAACTAAAACATTACCATTGAAGAACATATGAGTTTCTGAAACTTCTGTTCCCTCTTCGATTTGCTTTTCTTTCAGCTCCATGATTTGATTCTATCCGTCTTTCAACTAAAATGGAGTTGGTGTTGAATCAAATTCAAGGCATTAAATCTAAGTAGACTTTTATGAAATTCTTTACTTAGAAACTTGAAAGTTTAGGTATAGCTAGTCTTGAATACTACCTCCACCTCTGTCCCATACTAAAGTTCTTACGTTTTTTTTTTTCATTTGTCCCATACTAAGGTTATTAGTTGCTTTATTACCTAAAATGGATAATGAGAATTTGTCATTCTCACAATAAAAACTCTCTACCCATTTTCTCTCTCTTACTTTCTCATACTTTACTTTTTATACTCATAACATTTTGTTTTTTAATCTCCTTGTAATTGTAAAGTCAAATTAAAAATCTTAGTCTGTGACAGAGGGAATATGTTTTTATAAATTATTTTCGTCTTTTTGAAATGTTTTTATCATCAGTTTAACTCAAATATTTTTTAATTCTTTCAAATATTCACGAAATTCCTTAATTGCTTGTTCTTAGGTCACAAATTTAACTTCCAAATTCTATTGTGTACTGCCTTTGTCCCTAAAATAAATGTTCATTCTAAAAAAAATAAAAAAAAATCTAAAATGAATGTTTTAGTCAAAATGATTTAATTATACGTCAAATTTCTGCATAAACCCTTATCTCGATTTTCCGTGTTAACGTTTTCAAATCTACAACAGTAGTAATGGACAATTATAATATGATTTTTTTTATTGTAATTACATACGTACAAGATAATAATTGTTTGAAGTTTACATGTACTTGGTGTACCCACTTATAAAAGCAACTGGGTCCGCCACTGCATGGTTGATTGTGCCAATAAATATCAATCTGGACTTTGGAGTGGTAGGGGGAAGTGAAGATCTTGAGGGTACATTATTTAGGAGAGGAAATCCCCTGTATCACTTTTGGTGTACCATTGTATACAACAAGTGATCTAATTGCTATATCTTATTAAGATTGAGATAATTATAATATCACAAATGATACATAGCCATCAGATCACTTGTGGCACACAAGTGGTACACAGATTGTGGTACCGAGGATCTTAATTCATAATTAAGTCATATTTCTAACTTAAATCATTAACCAATAAATGGTTACCCCCAAAACTAAAGATATGATCAGATTTTCTTGTATTTCTTAAATCTCAATCTCCACTCAACTCACATTAATCACAGCAAGCAACATGAAAATAATCATACGATCAAACAAATTATATTTAATTATTTTTCTATGTACTTCCACCAAAGAAAGGCTAATATATGTTGAACTTAATTATATACTCACACCTGAATATGAACAAATATAAATGTATGATTATTGCACATGTTAATCTTATTTTATTCATAATCCAAGTTACTCCCTCCGTCCCATACTTATGCTACTTATTTCCATTTTGGGTGTCCCATACTTATTGCTACTTACCAAAAATGTTCACTTTTCTCTCTCCTATCCACTCACAACAACTATCCGCTAACTTATTTTCTCTCTCCCACCCACTCACAATACTTACTTTTCCAACATATATTTCTTAATCCCGGTTGATGTAGAAGGAGTTCCGACCAGAGCAGCCAAGGCGAAGTCGAGTCAAACCGCATCGCAACCCACCAAGCGCCCGCCTGGGTGATATCGGGCGCCCGCCTGGAATTCGAACGAAGTTTCTGCCATGTTCAAGCGCCCACCTGGTGTGTACCAGGCGCTCGCTCGCCGTTCCGACCAGTTTTAGCGCAGCTTACGTTTTTTCTTTTCTGCGCATAAACCATAGGGTAGTTTGGGTATTATTTGTTAGTTAGGTTATGTTATTTTGTTAGGAGTCTAGTATGGTGTTAGTAGTATAAATACTTTTCTTTCATTGTTTTAGGGTTACAACTTTTATTTATCAATTGAACTTTGTTCAAGGAGATTTTCTTCTCTTTTCTGGTGGATTCCAGGTTTTCTCTGGTGGATTCCAGGGTTATTGTGTTTGAGGTTCATCGCTTGTGAAACTCTTGTGTTTAGTGCGCTAATCACGAATACTATCGCTTTCGTGCTGCGTCACCGGTGCATTCCCATTTGTGCAATAAGTATGAGACGGAGGGAGTATATGTAAAAAAACGCAAAAAATATGATTGTGCCACACGTTGATTTTATTTTATCATAATCGCAGTTGGCTGTATTAGAAACCACTGCAGCTGTTGTGAGAAGGTGTTGATTAGTGTAGTGAATGTGGTAGAGAAAATTTTGGGGGAAACTAGTTTCTCCATAGGTTATAAAAAGTCCTATTTTTATAGGGTTTAAGGTTTAGGGTTTAAAGTTTTTGGTTTAGGGTTTTAGGTTTGGGGTTTAAGGGTTAAAAACAGGACTTTTTATAAGTTATGGAGGAACTAGTTTCCTCCAAAACACACTCAATGTGGTAGGCTGTGAGTTGTGAGAGGATGCAAATATGCAATCAAAGATTGCAGATATCTCTTTTGAAAAGCAGAAGCAATGTAATGCAGGAAACCGCAAATTGGGAAAGAATCTGAGGAAGATCAGATATCCACCTAGGCTACATGATAAACAACGTGCAATTATCGTACAATAAGTATGTAACTCGTGTTGGGTTCCCAAGTTAAATGTACAGTTGTCATTTTTTTGGTTCTTGGGAATATTTTTATATCACTAATTTGGGGTATGCCTAATTGTGTTTCCTACAGCAGCAGCAGCAGCAGCAACAACAACAACAACAACAACAACAAAAAAGTCATGGTTCCAAAATGATTTGGGGTCGGCAAACATGAATAGTCATATGTAATCGTCAAATAAAAGAGGTGGGATGGGGTTGAAATTAAAGTTTAAGGAAAGAAAGAAAGAATAATATAAAAACTGAAAGCTAAGTAGAACTTTAAAAGAAGAAAGGGGTGGGAAGAAATTTTGGAGAAAAAATAAAATAGTCAAATATAATTTTAAATAAAAAGGAAACTCCATTATCAACATAAATTTTCACCCTCCACTCCGTTCACTTCAACTCCAAATTATCTTTGATTCCAAGTGCACTGATATCACTTTCAATCACCCTTATCCATTACTATTACATATTTTACTTATTTAAATATTTATTTAATGTATTAAGCAAGATATACATTAATTTTAAGCTATTTATTTATAGTTATTATATACAAAATATACATATCATTAATCATCTAAATAAATATTTGATTAATTTTTTTGATATTTAATAATAGGAAAAATTGCATCTAAAGTCACCCAACTATTAACGATGAGTGCTTTTGATCACTCAACTCATTTTTATTGCATTGAGTAGCCTATACTATTTTTTTCATGCATCCATGATCACTAGGACTAACGCCATCCAATTTTTTCGTTAAGTTGGCATGGGTAATTCACATGATTTTGAAGGGTAAAATAGGAAAATAATAGTTTTTAACTAGAATACTCATTTGGTCACTGAATATAATTTTTCTTTTCGTTTTGGTCACTATCTCCTTTTTTATTCGTTTCCATCACTTAAAAATGTATCATGTTATCCTGTCATCCGAAATTCATCTACTTTTTTGTTAAATTCGTTAAACCATCGCCCCCCCCCCCTCCTCTACTGCACCCCTACCTTCCTTATCAACCAAGACCAAAGCAAATGAAAGATCTACAGAAGTCGATTTGAAATTCAATCAAAGATTTGAAATTCAAGCAGAAATCGGAGCTTCAATCTGCTGAAACAAGGTGAAATCGTTGCTTCGTTTTTTTGAGGACGCCATTAAGTTGAAGATTCAATCTGCAGAAATCGATTAAGTTGTGCGCTCTATAATGAAGAGAAATTTTATGACTTATATTTGTGTGAACAATGTGAGACTGCTACAAAGTATGTAATGAAAACCTTCTTAATAAATCAGTTGCAAAAAGTGAATCTTGGGTGCGCATTCAAAATCAAAAGGGAGTTTTGGTTTGTTGAGATGCGGAGAAGAGGGGGACGATGGAGGGGAAGAGGGTGGTGTGATTGGAGGAGAGATTATGGATGGGTGGTGGGGGAGGAGGAAGCTGGAGGTGAGGATGAAAGAGGCGACTGCTACTTTGTACCAGGGTTTTTTTTTTTTTTTTCGTTTTTCTTTTAAAGGTATTAAGTTTCACTATATGTAATTATACCCCATGTATATTCATTTTCATCAAATTTTGAGTATTTAACTCCTTTTAGGTTTAACACTTTAACTCTTTCCTTGCTTTCCCATTTACCCTTAAAATTTCAGTCATAGGTAGTGCACATGGCAATTTAACGAAAATTGGATGTCGTTAGTTCTACTGATCATGGATGCACGAAAAAATTAGTATAGGCTATTCCATGCAATAAAAATGAGTTGAGTGATCAAACCACTCATCGATAATAGTTGGATGACTTTAGATGCAATTTATTTTTAATAATATTAAAAATGTTTTTATACACCCTGTGCATCGCGCATGGGGTATTGCTAGCCCAAATCACAGGGGACATGTATAGTCTAAAAGATTCTTAATCGCTACAACAACACACACATATCTATCAAAGACATAGTTTTGGACAAAGTGCAGTGTCCATGGGAAATGGTTTTGAAAAGGGTCATAATTCTTGTAATAGCTGATTAACACTGTTCCTGCCACCAGACCAGACGGATTCGGGAATTCTAGTTTGATGACGAGAAGAAATATTGTTTGGTCATCCAAACCCTCAACATACCTAGGAGCATGCATGTTACCAGAGCAACAAGGTTGCAACAAAATCACAGCTTTTCCTAATTATTGTGCATACAATTAACAATGGACCATGAACTGACGAGTCATTCTGAGTAAACAGTTAATCTATACGAACCAAATAATTCACAGTTGCTAACAAAAGGGGTGTTTCTGAAAAACTTAACTGGGTCTGACGGAAATCCTTCTTTCCAAATACTAGGCAATGGCAGGATCAGTTCGGCTCAAGTAGCAGAACTGCAAAAAACCTACAAAGATATCAATTTGAAGCCAAGAAACAAGTCAAACTAGTACCAGCAGATGTACCAATTTAAAGCCAATTTCTCAGCTTCATTCTGAGGTCACAAACAACATTAGACACAAACATTACCAAAATTTAACGGGGCTGGGACTCTAGGGCCCTGAGCCCAGATACAAACCCAAAATAGGAAAAGCCAGATACAAAATTCCCCATACACCCCTCACCAGCAAAAAGATACGAGAAAACTAAAATGCCCTCATATCTCCTCCCACCCTTACCTTTTTATTCAAATCCTAGTCAGTAAACTCTTACAACTTACACATGATTATATATATATATATATATATATTGGTCAAATATGGTCAAACTCGGTCACACAGCAGTCAAACTCTTATAACTGACACATAATTAACACATAAGAGTAAAAAAAAACAAAATAATCACTTTTTGCATTTTTTTTAGAAAACAATAATAATATTATTTGGTCAAATATGGTCAAATCCGGTCAAACAGCAGCCAAACTCTTATAACTTACACATAATTAACATATAAGAGTCAAATTTTTCACTTTTTTCATTTTTTTGAAAAAAAGAAAAATATTATTTGGTCAAACCCGGTCAAACAGCAGCCAAACTCTTATAACTTACACATAATTAACATATAAGAGTCGAAAATTTTCATTTTTCATTTTTTTTGAAAAAAAGAAAAATATTATTTGGTCAAACAGCAGTCAAACTCTTATAACTTGCACATAATTAACATTTAAGAGTCGAAAATTTTCACTTTTTTCATTTTTTAAAAAAAAGAAAAATATTATTTGGTCAAACCCGGTCAAACAGCAGTCAAACTCTTATAACTTGCACATAATTAACATATAAGAGTCGAAAATTTTCACTTTTTTCATTTTTTTTTTGAAAAAAAGAAAAATATTATTTGGTCAAACCCGGTCAAACAGCAGTCAAACTCTTATAACTTACACATAATTAACATATGAGAGTCAAAAATTTTCATTTTTTTAGAAAATAATAATAATAATATTTGGTTAAATTTGGTCAAACTCGGTCAAACAGCGGTCAAACTCTTATACTTACACATAATTAACAAATAAGAGTCGAATTTTTTTACTTTTTTCATTTTTTTAGGAAAAAATAATAATAATATTTTGTCAAATTTGGTCAAACTCGATCAAACAGCAGTCAAATTCTCAGCTTCATTCTGAGGTCACAAAAAGATTAGACACAAAAATTACCAGAATTTAACCCGTCCACCAACACTATTAAAACTGTACAAGCAATTGCAACAGTAATTCAAAATTCAACTGATAGCAAGAAGAATAACAAAAACTGAATAATATCTCAAAGAAGGTTACAAGGTAACCGCTGAACAAGTGCATATTTATTCAGTGCTCGGCGCCAATATCTGAAACGGCTCCCAGGAAGGAACATTGTTGCTAAAGTACTTTCCCACCACACGTGAATCCAGTATTCCAATGGCATCCTCAGACTTAACGCACCATGGCGTCTTGTATTGATTCAAGGTAGCTCCCTTAGCTAGATACAAATCCATCAGTTCTTCGAAAGTCCCTTCCTTCACTACTCTGATCTCCAACGGTCCGATCGATTTCTCCTTCTTCCTGTACTTCCTATACAAAGCATCCAGCATTTCCTCCACCCTGGAGCAGCATTCCTCCATCACCGTTGGCTCCACCTTTGCTTCCCCTCCATCGACATTCCTGATCTTAACCAATTCCAGAAAAGTACACAATGACCTGGGATTGAGGATGTGTCTGCGTAGCTAGTGTAGTCGGCGAGACGGAAGCCGAGCTGCTCAATGGGGAGCTTGGCTTGAGTGATTGCCTTCAGGAGGTCGCCTTCACTAGTTTTTTCTATGTCTATGCTCAATACCACGTTTATTCGCTCCACAAACCGGAACTGTGGTGCATTGTTGTAAAAGCCAGTCACCATCATAATGTCTCCAACTCTGTATCGATATAACCCTGTTTACACAATACTAGTAATTAAGCGCCAAGCAGATATGTAGGAGAGTATATCTTCATGTTATTTATAATTTAAACTATAACTCACCCGAAAACGTTGTGACTAGGAGTTCGCAGCTGTGACCAACTTGCGCATCGACTAAATCTACGACTTGTTCACATGAAGCACCACCATCCTTTCTGATGAGACCGAGCCGTCTGGGCCGGATGCTCGCTGGTTTAGATTAATGCGACCTAACGCGCCCGAACCGGATCTGAACTCTAGGGGCCGAACCGGCAGGGAACGCGGGCAAGTAAGCCCGAGGGGACCGATCCCCCTGATATATATGCCCGAGATGGCTCTGCCTCCCGCTATCCTGAAGAGCCCGTGGTGCCCAGCTGGCACAAACGTACGCGAGGCGTCACCTATCCGTACCTGACACACCATAACGGTTGGTGATAGGGCCATGCTTCCCTGACAGACACGCCACCTTCCCAGCGACTCTCCTGACCGATCCACTGGGGACTCGCCACGTGTCCCCCCAGTACCAGGGTGGTTAGTACCTTGTGCAGGTTTCTTTCCCTTGGTCATATATATACCTCTTTTCGCTCCCATGAAGGAGGTACGTGCTCTATCCATTTCACACACACAAGGTCTTCATTGAGCCTTCTTCTTAGGTTTTCCTCAGAGATCTTACTCTCACACCCGAGGGCCTAAGCCGGATTCCAACCCGGCATTGGTCTTAACGGTGTCCTTGTTTGTGTTGTGATTAGGATCAAGAGACAGCAAAGTTGGAGTTCTATCTCCGTGACCCCAGAAATCCAGGGCGTCATCAGTGGTTCCATTGCCGGGAATCGAAAATCTTCCTAGTGCAATCTTCTGAGTTCTTTCGAATTCCCAGTCTAGTCTGGCTCAACACCCTTTATTGCAAGTCGTCAGTTCGAGTCTCGGTCATCTCATCTTGAGTTTCCACCGTTCGAAGCCATTCTTTGTTTCTACGGTTCTAAAAATACACTCGACATTCCAAATATTTACAATGACTGGGAAAGAAATCTTGAACCCAAATGCTAGCCCTTCGAAACAAGCGCCTCAAGGGTCCATCTTTGCCAGATTGGGAGACAAGGCGCCTAGTGGCTGCTCGGGCACTCCCTCTCAGAAAGCAAGAAGAGAGGCGGATCTGAGAGATCGTATCGAAACATCAAAAGCACGCAAGGCACAGAAAATCCCCGTCACTCCCCTCACCCCTGAGCAGATTCAAAAGAAAATCCAGCTCCTGAAAGACAGGCATGATCTCGTAGCGGAAGGGCTTCAGTTAAACCTGGCCCTGGAAGAGCTATTTAATGCCGAGGCTGACACGGGAATCCCTCTTGAAAGATCAAAAACTCATGGTTCTAAAAGCATAGCCAGCAGGGTGGAGGGAAAGAAGAAAAGAACGATCGTTGTGGAGGACGACGATGAAGAAGGAGAGGAAGGGAGAAAGAGTGAAGAAGGAGAGTCTCAACCTCGAAGGTCCAAAGGCCACTACAAGGGAAAAGCAACTGTTAGAACCGGAGAGCTATTTGCGGGGACGGCAAAAAGGGTGAAAACCGGGGAAGAGATTGATTACAAGGTCCAGGGGATGATCAGGGACCTATGGGAGTCTAAGCAAAGTGTGGCAAAATGCATTGGACCCATAGATGCTTTTGCCTCCTGGATAGCTGATCCCCCAATCCAGCGGGGAAAGGTCCCCACGCTAGACGCTTATGACGGCTCGTCTAACTCCAAAAGCCATGTTGGGCGGTTTGAAGGGCAGATGGCTCTATTTTCAACGGATGAGGCCGTAAAATGCAAGGCTCTAGCATCCACCTTCAAGGGGAAGGCGCTGGGATGGTTGTTGGCCCATAAACCCCGCTCCATTTGCAGCTACGAGCAATTACGGACGTCGTTCCTGAATTCGTTCGCGGGCGCTGGGGAGGTCGCAAGACCGAAATCGGATCTATGCGGTGTGAAGCAATATCCCGGAGAAAGTACGAAAGCATACATTACTCGGTTTAGAAAAATGACCGAACAAATCGTGGACCTAACGAGAAATGACATCGAGCTGTGCTTCTTGGGAGGATTGACATCCTATACCTTGAGGCAAGAGTTCGCTTGTCGAAAGCCCGAGGGAACGGAGGAAATGTACAATCGAGCCATTGCCATGGCCGGAGTTGAGCCCTCGTTCATGGAAGATGCCCGCAGGAGCATAAGGGATAGGCTCGAGCCCGCTCATGACTCAAGGTACCACGCAGGCTATTCGGGGGGCAGTGGCGGCCGAAATAGAGGAAGACCAAGGGGCACGACCAATTTTAAAAGAAATGACAACACCTTCACTCCTTTGATAGCCCCAAGGACTGAGATTCTGCGGGCAGAAGCCCTGCCCCCTCCCCCACCCCTATAAAGAAAGCCTTGTGAGGCGAACAAGAAGAAGTGGTGCGGCTACCATGAAAGCCACGGGCATAACACGGATGAGTGTTTTCAGATGAAAAAGATAATACAACAGAAAGTCGAGGCCGGAGAATTGAAAAAATGGATCGAGGGACCCAGCAATAAAGGAGAAGCCCCACGGGGACATGTCCAATATGTTAGGGATAACGACGCCGACGGGGAAAAACGCTATGACATACAGTATATTGGGGAAGAAGCCCCGAGCAACACCCAGCTCTCTATTCAGATCAAGAAATTGGAAAAGGTGTTCCTGATACCTGCATACCCACCCGAGCAAGAGGAAATGATCGGGTTCAAGAGGAGCGAGCTGGCCTCCACCCTCTTCCATTCAACACAACCATTGACAATCAAGATGGCTATTGGTAGAGCGGATATTGGGAGGGTCCTCATTGATACCGGGGCTTCACGGGACATACTCTACTTCCATTGTTTAGAAGAAATGGGGATGTCCGAGGCGCACTTAACCCCATATGCGGGCTTGTTGAAAGGGTTCACGAATCATACGGTCTACGCAAAAGGGACCATTGACTTTGAAGTGACCATTGGAGAGAGGCCGTTCGAGAAAACAGCCCGCGTCACGTTCATGGTGATCGATCTAAAATCCCAGTACAACGCAATCTTGGGAGTGACCGCTCAGGCTGCCCTAGGAATCGTTGCGTCAATCCCTCACCAGAAGATCAAGTTCAGCACCACCCCCGCAGGGATAGCATGCATAGAGAACAAGCCCGAGCTTTTTCTCAAAATAATAGAGAAGAAAAGAAGGGAGAGCGCGATGGGGAAAAGATTGGTAAGCCCGAGGGAGGCAAAAAAGATCAAAACCAACAGCAACAGGACCGAGGAGGCGGCCATGATTGGAACTTTGTCATTCCACTCAACACGGGCAGAATTTAAGCGGAGTAGGAAAGCCCGTCGTATTGCAGCAGAGACCGAGCACATAGACATCGTGATTGATTCGCTGCACGACAGGGAAATAAGGGACATCCGCCCCAACGATGCTCTGGAGGATGTAGTCATAAACCCCGCTTACCCCGAACAAACGGTCAAGGTCGGGCTGGAAATCCCCGCAGAAGAAAGGAAGATTCTGATTGAGCTGCTGCGAAAAAGCTTGGATGTATTTGCCTGGACCGTCGAGGACATGAAGGGGATAAGTAGAGAGGTCATTGAGCATGAACTGAATGTCGATCCCACATTTACCCGGGTCCTCCAGAAAGAAAGATACTTTTCACCAGAGAAGAAAGCGGCGATCAGAATCGAGGTAGATAAATTACTGAAAGCAGGAATCATAAGCCCGATCAAATATCCGAAGTGGTTAGCCAACGTCGTCATGGTAACCAAAGCAAATGGAAAGTGGAGGATGTGCGTGGATTTCACCGACTTGAACAAGGCCTGCCCTAAGGATTGTTACCCTCTTCCCCGGATCGACCAATTAGTAGACTCTATCGCCGGGCATAGGGTGTTAAGCTTTATAGATGCGTACTCGGGCTACCATCAGATCAAAATGAAGGAGGATGACGTCCCTTCATGCGCTTTCTATGTCGCGGGCAAAACCTACACGTTTAACAACATGCCATTTGGCCTCAAGAACGCGGGCGGTACGTATCAAAGGATGGTAGGAATCGTCTTTGATGATCAATTAGGCCGGAACCTGGAGGCTTACATCGACGATATGGTTATCAAGACCAAGGAGACCTCTCACGACATTGATATGGCAGAAACCTTCACCAACGTCCGGGAAAATAACATGAAGCTTAATCCCTCCAAGTCCGCTTTCGGAGTAAAGGCAGGAAAATTTTTGGGGTTCATGGTAAACCAAAGAGGGATCGAAGCAAACCCCGAGAAAATCACGGCGTTGATAAGCATGCAGCCCCCCAGATGCGTTAAGGAGGAGCAGAAGCTTAATGGCCGCATTACGGCTTTGGGAAGATTCATTGCTAAGTCAGCCGAAAAGTGCCTGCCTTTCTTCAAAACTTTAAAAGGAGGAGGAGAGAAGGGTTTCGAGTGGAACGAGGACTGCCAGAACGCTTTCGAGCAAATAAAAGATTACCTGGGAAAGCCACCGCTATTGACCAGCCCGGTATTTGGGGAGGAACTCTATGTTTTCTTGGCCGCAACAGATTATGCAGTGGCCGCTGTTTTGGTAAGGGAAGAGGGCAAACTTCAGAAACCAGTGTATTATGTCTCCAAGGCACTTTCTGCTGTGGAAGGCCGCTATCTAAACATTGAAAAGCTAGGTTTCGCCTTGCTCGTGGCCGCTCGGAAGCTGCGGGCATACTTCATCGCCCACCCAATCACGGTTTATTCAGACGCCCCGCTGAAGAAGATACTCCATAAGCCCGAATCCTCGGGGAGAATGCTATCGTGGTCCATAGAGCTGACTGAATTCCAGATTACCTACTCCCCGCGGAAGGCCATCAAGGCACAGGCACTGGCGGACTTTGTGGCAGAGACCACATTTGAATCAAAGGAGAGCGAGCCGGACAAAACCCAACCCGCAAACACAAAGAAAAAGAGAGGCGAGAAGGCAATAGTTGCAGGGGAGAAACCGGAAAATTGCTGGTCGTTAAGTGTAGATGGATCCGCCGGAAAGACTGTCAGCGGTGCCGGAATTCTCTTGACCGCCCCGGAGGGTCAAAGGTTCAAGCGAGCCTTGAGGTTTAAGTTCGCGGTCTCTAACAATCAGGCCGAGTACGAGGCATTGATAGCGGGTTTGGAATTAGCCCGGGACATGAAAGTATCGAAGCTGGTCGTGAAGAGTGACTCACAACTAGTAATAAACCAGGTGAAAGGGGAATACGAAACAAATCACCCGGTTTTGGTCAAATACAAAGAGCTTGCGACAAACTTATTAAAGGAATTCGAATACCATGAGCTGAACCAAGTTAACCGGGCTGAAAATTCCGAGGCGGACTTGCTTTCCCGGATCACAAACGAGGACATTGCCAAGCTTAGTGTGGACTGCTGGATAGAGTTCACAGAGCGCCCAGCCATTGACAGGATAGAAATCCACCAAATTGGAGATTCGGAAAAAGATTGGGTTGACGAGATCAGGGAATATATCGAGCGGCAAACCCTCCCCAACGACCCTGACCGGGCAAGAGTCTTGATGAAACAGGCCGCTAGATACACGATTATTGATGGCATGCTTTATCGGAGATCCTTTACCAAACCACTGCTGAGGTGTGTCAGGTCCGAAACAGTCACCAACCTGTTATACGAAGTTTACGAAGGCGTGTGTGGAGGACATCCCGGAGCCCGAACACTATCCGACAAAATCAGATTCCTCGGGTATTATTGGCCAACAATGAAAAGAGATGCAGAAGACTACGTCCGCAAATGCGACCAGTGCCAGAGGTTCGCCAACATACCAAGGCAGCCGTCCACCGAGCAGAGTTTGGTAGTCCCAACTTGGCCATTTGATATGTGGGGGATTGATTTGATTGGGCCATATCCCAAAGCGCCCGGGGGAGCGCAAATGGTAGTGGTGGCAGTAGACTATTTCACAAAATGGGTTGAGGCAAAAGCACTGACTAGTACTACGGAAGCAAGCATCATCAAGTTCGTCCATGATCACATCTTCTGTCGGTTTGGTCTACCGCGGGCCATTGTCTCCGATCACGGACCCTAATTTCAAAGCAAGTTCACGGCGGAGTGCAAGAGACTCAACGTGGAACATCGACAATCCTCAGTCGCAAGACCGCAGGGAAATGGACAGGCCGAGGCCGCGAACAAGTTGCTCATGACCGCTTTGCACAAAAGTTTGAAGGGAAGGAGTGGTCGCTGGATGGAAGATCTCAGTACTGCTCTATGGGTTGTCCGAACCACGACAAGGAACTCAACGGGAGAAACCCCTTTTTCCCTGACATATGGTTCAGAGGCGGTCGCACCTGTGGAAGTAGCCTTACCCACTTATAGGGTCGCCCAATTTAATGAAACAGAGAATGAGGGAGCCCGCAGAAAAGACTTAGACTTTACCGAAGAAAAACGGTTGGAAGCACGAGCAAAAATGGTCAATTATAAGCAGAAGGCCAAAGTCCATCATGACAAAAGGGTGAACAAGAGATCGTTTGCCGTGGGAGACTGGGTTCTGAGGAAAGTTGAAGTCACAGGGAGGCAGCCCGGATACAACAAGCTTTCGCCCAACTGGGAAGGCCCTTATCAGATTGCCCGCATAATCAAAGAGGGAACCTACAGGCTTCTAACGGCAGAAGAAAAGACTTGAAAAACGCCTGGCATAGTGATCATCTGAAAAAGTATTACCCTTAGAAGACAATTGTAGATCTTGAAATCTTTTTGCAATCAATAGCAGTTAGAAATTGTGGAATTACTCATGTATTGTAACGAAATGGCAATGTAATCTATTCAAGTAAAGTGAATAATACTGCTATCGTTCTCTGAAATTACTCAAGTATGTTCGTTCTCAAAGCGCGGTCATGTGCTCACGAGCAAGACCGCGTGCCCGCGATGCGGATGCCGTTTGCCAGTCTACGAACGATGCGCGGTCATACGCCCTCGAGCTAGACCGCAGGGCCCATGTCCTACGCCTTTGAGCTAGACTAAAGTGGGAGAATGTATTCCTTGGTGGGATTATTTCCTTGTGAAATCCCTAAAAACCCAAGATGCGCGGTCATACGCCCTCGAGCTAGACCGCAGGGCCCATGTCCTACGCCTTTGAGCTAGACTAAAGTGGGAGAATGTATTCCTTGGTGGGATTATTTCCTTGTGAAATCCCTAAAAACCCAAGATGCGCGGTCATACGCCCTCGAGCTAGACCGCAGGGCCCATGTCCTACGCCTTTGAGCTAGACTAAAGTGGGAGAATGTATTCCTTGGTGGGATTATTTCCTCGTGAAATCCCTAAGACCCAAGATGCGCGGTCATACGCCCTCGAGCTAGACCGCAGGGCCCATGTCCTACGCCCTTGAGCTAGACTAAAGTGGGAGAAGGCGCGGCCATACGCTCTCGAGCTAAACCGCGTGCGCGGAAACAAAGACAGTTCGTGCGAGAACAAACCTTCTAAGCTGTGTAATCAAAAGAGTGATAGCAAAAGAGCACGCAAGAGAGGAAATCAATAGCAAAACTGAAAACAATTATACATATACAAACCAAAAATCACTTGTTCGAAAATGTCCGGACCTACACTATTACAAAAATTTCCCAGGATGCAACCCGGTCTGATCTTCATGAGGCCGGGGGAGGAGCATTCTCCATCTCTGGAACAGAGGCAGAGGCATCAGTGTCAGGCACAGATCCAGACTGATCCTGAGAAGCATCAGCAAGAGCGGAGGCATAAGGAGAGTAAGGAAGAACCATACCATCAATGTACGGGCCGCCGGGGCCAAAAGTTCTCTCCAAGGCTGCGACCAGAGGCAAGGTTCCCGCGGCAGAATATCTGAATCCATCAATGGTGGAAAGAAGATCTTGGACAGTGACCGGAGCGACGGGGGGGAGAGTTGATCTGACAGACTCGGGAAACTCGGAGAGTTGGTCCGTGGTAAAGGACACTAGAGCATGGCCAGCAAAGCATTGAGGGTCTGAGGCCGTAATGGAGCAAAGAATCGCAATCTCTTGCGCACAGTATTTGCCCGTAGCTGCCAGGTTACGACCTACTGTATGGAGAGCTGAGTTATATTGCTCTATGCTTGCCTCCTCCACCTTCTCTCTATAAGCATCAGACGCCTCAAACTCGGCCACGGCTTTCCCTCGCTCTTCTTTCAGAACAAGTTCCCGGTCTTTCTCAAACCGCATGGCCTCCAAAACCTTGCCATCCAGTTCATCAACCTTTTCAGACAAACTCCTGTTCTTCTCCCTCTCCTCCTCCAACCGCTTTTCAGCCTCGGCCAGGCGAGCGTCGAGTCGTTGCTTCTCAGACTCAACAGTTGCTTTTTCAGCCTCAGCTCGGTCTTTGGCCTCGCGAGCTGCGTCGAGATCGTTGCTCAGTTTGGAGTTCTCCTTGACCGCAGTCATCAACTCGGCATCTTTATTTTTAAGCTCCTCTCCCGAGCCCTCCAGGACCTTGGACAAGCGGGCAATCTCATCCTTCGCCTCCGCCAGTTTCTTCCCCCTCGCTGCGGCCAAAGCAACTTCGGCTTCATACTGAGACCGCATATATAGCAGGTCATTGCTAACCTGTTTAATAAAGGAGCACGTGGAGATTATATTAAAAACGGGACGAGGAATCAGAGGGTCAAGGAAAGTGAGACACTAACCTCAGCCATAGCCAAGCCCGCGTGACCCAGGGCGGTCAGGAAGTTGGTCTTGGACAGCACCTTCTGTTGATAGTCCGGGAAGTTCATACGGTGCAGAAGCCCATCGCCAACATAAGAATTGAAGCCGCGGCGGCTATGGAGATCAACCCCATATACCTCAGGGGACTCAGCTACCTTCTTCCCAAACTCCTTAGCTCGGTCCTTGTCTTCAATTAATTCGACGGGGAAGCGCTCCGAGCATAAGGTCCCTTTGGCGGGGGAGGATACAGTAAAACCGCGAGAAGGAGACTCCAGACGGGGCTGTTTATTTTTTGTTGGCAAGGGGTCAGCGATCGGACTCGGACCCCTTTTCTTCGTAGCCTCGGGCACTGTTCTGCCTGCATCATGCGAGGGAGTGGGAGACCCCGAGCCTGTCAAATCCTTTCCCCGTCCGCTCCCGCGGGGCCGTAGAGGAAGCTCGCCCGTCGTCGGGACAACTGCAACAACCTTCTTTGACTTGTCCAGAAGATCCGTGATCGGCAGTTTTCTCCCTGGGGCCTCGGCCTTATGCATTTCGGCCTGCCTCTGCTGCTTCGCCTCAGCCTCCCGCTGCTTCGCAGCCAATCTCAAAGCATTAATATTCTTGGGAGGCATGGTATCAGTGGGATCTGCGGGCAAAAGTAACAGTCAGTCAGATATGATCGGATAAACTAACAGGTACGAAATTTCAGTTGATTAAGTATGAAAAAGACCGGTCAAGCCCGGATCCGGGCATTGCTCCCCCAATTGACAAGCAGGGCATTCATGGGCAAAGGCAAAATCTTGGTGAACCCTCCAGCAAGGATCCCGCCACATAGGAGTCATGTTAACCCTGCTCTCAAAATCAGGATTTCGGCATGGGGCCACCCCGGCGTAAGCCAAAAGACTCTCATTGTTGATGATGGATTGAACGTCGAAAACTTGTTCAACCACGACCACGGTCTGGTCCTCTAAAGTAACTGACTTCGTATGCCGGGCAAGGTAATCCTGCATGGCGGACGCAAGCTCGATACCCCCATCTGAACTGGGATAATCCTTGGAAGATATGGACAGCGGGGAAGTATTATCAGGCTTAGAAAAAGGCCACCCGAGTCGATTCTGAATCACCAGAGGGTATCTCTGCCACTGATCGAATTTGTTAGAAGCCGCAGAGAAGATCTTTTTCGACCTAGGTTTCGTTTTCAGGCTCAAACTGCTCACGGTGACCTGATGGGTGAAGAAAACGTACAAGGCGGACAAAGAGGGTTCATATCTCAATACCCTGCTCATAACAATAAAAGACACCAGATAACGAATCGCGTTGGGAGTCAAGTCCATGGGAAGGCACTTGGAAAACTCCAGGAATTCACAAATGAACGGGTCCAAGGGAAGCCGGAGGCCATTCTCAAATTGAACGGGATAAAACACACAAGCGATATTATCTGCCCGTACGCGGGCAGGACCAGCCAAATTGCTTCCTGAAGGAGAGGTATAATCATCAAGACCGTCGACAAGGTAGACTTTGCGATCGATGTGGTACACGGTTAAAAACTCATCATCGGAGTCCTGCTCCTCCACCATGCCCGCTCCAGAACTGGAAGCTCCGGCCTGGCTCTTAACCCTATCGTCGGGCCCCTCGGGGAAGGAAGCCAATATTTGAACCGGGGAGCGAATGCGCTTGACCATACGCGCTGTACCTGGGGCCATTCTCTCTAAATCCCCCCGGGGGTCAGAGGGTGTCTCAGAGGACTCAGACTCATCAACTAGCCCGTGAGCCACGGTCGCCCCAACCTCATCCTCAAGAGCGGGTTCACCATCAACCCCCACTTCTTGATCGGAAGCCTCCGCACTGCTCGTGACCTCAATAACACCAGGGGCCAAGCCCGGAGATCGTGCCTGCTCGTCCTCGTCGTTAAAAGGAGCGTCCATCCAACTGAGAGAATCAGGGCCACTCGAGGCTACACGCTCCCCGCACGACCTTACCAACCTTCTAGCATTTCCAGCCATATCTACATTATCGGGGAATCGAGTTAAAACAGCCATGACAAAAATGCCCAAGTGTTCCTCTCCCCCCAGCACCCTCATCCTTGTGGAATCATAATGGACGGAGGGACCTGTTTCCCACAACAGGGGCAAGACCCAGGGTTCCCAGCTATACGCTAAACCTATGGCAATAAACTCATTCAAAGACAGCCGTTTCCAGGCATTTAACAGGAGCCTGTATACCCCACCGGTCCTCCGGCAACAACCAAACAGGTCAGGACGGAGTTTACGCCCTAAATCCAGCCCTTCCATGGCTACAACAATATTTCAACAAATTTTCAGAAATTAGGGGCCAGAATTTGGACTCGAAGACACGAGGTTACGAGAAGTCACACAACTCTCGTACGAATCCGAAAGCTCGACGGGAGCAAATTTTTAGGGTTCGCGCTCGAAAAACGGCGACGAAAAGAATGGCAGAAATTAAGACGACGAATCGAAACAAAGAAGAAAAAGTGAAGTGCGGAACAATACCTGCGAATTAGAAGTAAGGAACGAGAACGAGATCTTCGAAGTCAGGAATCCGGAGAAGCAAAGTCTTCGTTGGAACTGGAAGGTAGAGAGACGGAAGTTACGAAAGTTTGGAATGATTCAGCATCCGTGGTATTTATAGCGCCAAAAATGGGTCGGACCGACCCGAAATATCTGGTAACCCGATCGAAACCCGAAAAGTGAAGAGGCGGGAATTGCTTTTTCGAATACCGATGACGGTTCGCATTTAATGGACGTGCTCCTGGTCATGTCAAAAGACAGATGGCTACGCCACTAGCCTGACACAAGGGGCCCCACCTGTCCTTTCGTCAACCACTATTCTAAGACTCCCGTCCCATTGCAATCCGTGCCCGCATTTATTGCGATTTGCCCGAATCGAGCCTAGGAAGTATAACTCCTCGCGCCGCACATGAATGAGCTAACCCTCGGAGTTAGGGGCCACTGATGAGACCGAGCCGTCTGGGCCGGATGCTCGCTGGTTTAGATTAATGCGACCTAACGCGCCCGAACCGGATCTGAACTCTAGGGGCCGAACCGGCAGGGAACGCGGGTTGCCCGAGGGGACCGATCCCCCTGATATATATGCCCGAGATGGCTCTGACTCCCGCTATCCTGAAGAGCCCGTGGTGCCCAGCTGGCACAAACATACGCGAGGCGTCACCTATCCGTACCTGACACACCATAACGGTTGGTGATAGGGCCATGCTTCCCTGACAGACACGCCACCTTCCCAGCGACTCTCCTGACCGATCCACTGGGGACTCGCCACGTGTCCCCCCAGTACCAGGGTGGTTAGTACCTTGTGCAGGTTTCTTTCCCTTGGTCATATATATACCTCTTTTCGCTCCCATGAAGGAGGTACGTGCTCTATCCATTTCACACACACAAGGTCTTCATTGAGCCTTCTTCTTAGGTTTTCCTCAGAGATCTTACTCTCACACCCGAGGGCCTAAGCCGGATTCCAACCCGGCATTGGTCTTAACGGTGTCCTTGTTTGTGTTGTGATTAGGATCAAGAGACAGCAAAGTTGGAGTTCTATCTCCGTGACCCCAGAAATCCAGGGCGTCATCACTTTCCATGGTCTTTGTTGACATGTAAGAACTCGAAATAGGCTACATTTGGGAGGAGAGTATAAGAGACATCTGAAGGCTTGCTGAACGGATTCAGATTGATGCCGAACTAACCTTCAGAAGAACCATAAATAGCTGAAACTAGAGGGATCATATCACAATAGAATTCGAGGGTGGGAACGTATTGTGACATGGACCCTGAAACAATTACACGAATGAATTTGGTTCTTGGCCAAAGCCTTTTAATGATGCCTTCCCATGATCTCCCACCATCACACTCCATCTCAATCAGATGAGCCAATTCAGGAGACGGCTTGCCCAGGACTTGGGACACTGCATTTCTACAACTTGTGTCCGTGATCCACTCACTGACCTGTCCGGTCCTAATGTTTGAGCACATTTCTTTCCAGTAATCCTCTAGAAACTTGATCACGCGCAGGAAAGATGAAGCAAATATATCTAATAATGTTGCTTTCAATTCCCGTCCACAGCAAACACCCAACAGACAGAGATGGTATAATAGTGGTTTTAAAGCATGTACTTCCTTAAGAACTTACAATTTTCAAAAACCGAATAATTTAGAAGCAAATAGTCTCGAACTTGCCATATCGCCACCCCTGAGTCTCTCAAGTCATCGTCATGGTTCGTTGGGGTTGAGTTCGATTTTGTCGAACCCACCGTCCTCGTCGAGTTACCCGAGGTGGTGGTGGTGGTGGTGGTAAGTTCGGTAAACGTGCATCCAAGCTGTGACAAAAAAAAATTATAAAAAAAAATTATAATGAGAATACAATACAAATGCAATTAACTTACTCCCTCCCTTTGTCCCTAAATAAATGTTCAAAATTTTCATTTTGGGGTCGTCCAAAAATCTCTACGTTCGTACAATTAATTCATATAAAATCATGCAATCTTCTTTCCAAACATTTAGTTATGCAAGTATAAAAGAGATTAGTAAAAAATATTTGGTAAGAAAGCAATTAGGAAATAGGAACTAAGTTATTTTGAAAAAAAAACAAATTCATTTTGGGACAATATTTCTTAAAAAAGGATACTCCCTCCGTCCCAAAACACTTTGCACTAATTTCCTTTTTGGGTGTCTCGTTGGTAAGTCCCCTTTCCTCAAATGCTCACAATTTATTAATTTTCTATTCTTTTTACCCCACTTATCATACTCAGACACTTACTTTTGGGCCCTACATGTAAACCCCATTCAACTTATCATACTCACACCCTCCTTCCCACTCAATGTACTTTTGAATATATAAACTCCTTCCTTAATTCTTGTGCATACTCAAAAGTGTGCTGGAACAACGGAGGGAGTATTCATTTAAGACAGAGGGAGTATTCATTTAGGACAGAGGAGTAAATAGTATAAACACACAAATATAGTCAATTTACACTTACTTCATCCAATGGTACAATACTGCTGGGTTGTGCGAAAACATTGCCCTTTGAAGTTGGCATATTGCATCCGGCATAACTTCGTAGATGTAGGCATCTATCTCCTCCAGTGAATTCACTCCTTTCAGTTTCTTGTTATTTCCTTTCTCCTTCCATGACTGCGAGGAAAAAACAATATAAAGTTAAGTAAATTTAATATAAAGCTAACCTATCATTATTTAAAAAGAAAAAAAAACTTACATCAACGAGATGGCGCCTACAGTTTGCTAGAAACTTGTAAAAGTCACTCACGGACTCGCCATACTTGACATTCCTAAAATTAAAAATTGCATCAGTCCGTGGATGCAATGGATGCAGTGGATTGTTTTTTGTCTTTAGGTTCCAGGCTACCAAAGTGGGGAGATATTTCTGAAGATAATTTTTGAAGTTTTGTCCACCATTCTTGGATCCAAAGGCATTGTATATGAAGTCTGTCATTGTTGGAGTTTGTTTGAAAAAACAACCTCATCATAGGTGTAACGCAAAAACAATTGAAATTGGTCAAACATTAGTAGTTAAGGATATAATTGTCCAAACACTATTCATAAATCAAGTGGATGAAAAAGTAAGTTAAAGATGTATTTTTGTAACTAAATGAACTTTTGAGGAGAAGATTCTTCCTCAAAAGTTCGTTTAGTTACAAAAATACATCTTTAACTTACTTTTTCATCCACTTGATTTATGAATAGTGTTTGGACAATTATATCCTTAACTACTAATGTTTGACCAATTTCCATTGTTTTTGCGTTTGTTTCTTAATAAGCATGCATAGTTAAACTAATAACCTTAAACCGGGACGGAGGGAGTTGTTTGTTTCTAAATTTTTTTATTTTATTTTTCAGATTTGAGCAAATGTTACCTTATCATTGTGGCATAGCCACACCTATGATGAGGTTGTCTTTTCTAACAAACTTCAACAATGACAAAGACTTCATATACAATGGCCTTTGGATCCAAGAATGGTGGACAAAGCTTCAAAAATTATCTTCAGAAATATCTCCCCACTTTGGTAGCCTGGAACCTAAAGACAAAAAACAATCCACTGCATCCACGGACTGATGCAATTTTTAATTTTAGGAATGTCAAGTATGGCGAGTCCGTGAGTGACTTTTACAGGTTTCTAGCAAACTCTAGGCGCCATCTCGTTGATGTAAGTTTTTTTTTCTTTTTAAATAATGATAGGTTAGCTTTATATTAAATTTACTTAACTTTATGTTGTTTTTTCCTCGCAGTCATGGAAGGAGAAAGGAAATAAGAAGAAACTGAAGGGAGTGAATTCACTGGAGGAGATAGATGCCTACATCTACGAAGTTATGCCGGATGCAATATTCCAACTTCAAAGGGAAATGTTTTCGCACAACCCAGCAGTATTGTACCATTGGATGAAGTAAGTGTAAATTGACTATATTTGTGTGTTTATACTATTTACTCCTCTGTCCTAAATCTCTGTCCTAAATGAATACTCCCTCTGTCTTAAATGAATACTCCCTCCGTTGTTCCAACACACGTTGCACACTTTTGAGTATGCACAAGAATTAAGGAAGGAGTTTATATATTCAAAAGTACATTGAGTGGGAAGGAGGGTGTGAATATGATAAGTTGAATGGGGTTTACATGTAGGGCCCAAAAGTAAGTGTCTGAGTATGATAAATGGGGTAAAAAGAAAAGAAAATTAATAAATTGTGAGCATTTGAGGAAAGGGGACTTACCAACGAGACACCCAAAAAGGAAATTAGTGCAAAGTGTTTTGGGACGGGGGGAGTATCCTTTTTTAAGAAATATTGTCCCAAAATGAATTTGTTTTTTTTCAAAATAACTTAGTTCCTAATTGCTTTCTTACCAAATATTTTTTACTAATCTCTTTTATACTTGCATAACTAAATGTTTGGAAAGAAGATTGCATGATTTTACATGAATTAATTGTACGAACGTAGAGATTTTTGGACGTCTCCAAAATGAAAATTTTGAACATTTATTTAGGGACAAAGGGAGGGAGTAAGTTAATTGCAATTGTATTGTATTCTCATTATAATTTTTTTTATAATTTATTTTTGTCACAGCTTGGATGCACGTTTACCGAACTTACCACCACCATCACCACCACCACACCACCACCTCGGGCAACTCGGTCAACTCGACGAGGACGGTGGGTTCGACTAAAGCGAACCCAACCCCAACGGACCATGACGACGACTTGAGAGACTCAGGGGTGGCGACATGGCAAGTTCGAGACTATTTGCTTCTAAGTTATTCGGTTTTTGAAAATTGTAAGTTCTTAAGGAAGCACATGCTTTAAAACCACAATTATACCATCTCTGTCTGTTGGGTGTTTGCTGTGGACAGGAATTGAAAGCAACATTATTAGATATATTTGATGAACATGATCTTCTTCAGCCACATATGGCTCCAAATGTTGCTGATGATTTTAGTAATTTTGAGACATGTACAACATATCCTAATCATACAGCTACTGATGACCAACCTACTCAAACCGCTCCATTAGGTTCTCCAGCCGCACCCAATCAAACCGCAGGTGGTGTTGCTGTAGAACCGATGTCATCTGATCCCATTCAAGTAATTCAACCAGTTCCAATCATCACATTCAATGAAGATTTCAATGATTATCAAGTAGAGCCTCCTCTAGAAAATCTTCAAGAAATAGTGGTTCATGAAGAACTCCCTCCAGAAATTAATGAGCATAGAGACCATCCAACTACAAATGTTATCGGTCCTATTAATTCTGGTGTTCAAACAAAAGGAAGCTTAACTCATAGAGATAACCACAGTTTGTTCTCAACTGCACTATTATCTCAAATGGAACCGAAGAAGGTTGATGAAGCTCTAAGTGATCCAAGTTGGGTAGCTGCAATAAGAACTCTCTTCTTGAAAACTTGCTTAAGGTTATTACTGCCAGTGTCATGATGAAGGTAGAAGCCGCTAAGATACTCTATATTTGAATTTTGGGAGAGTATTTGCAGGAGAACCTGGTTTTGAATCTGATCAGCATTGGTTGTAAGATTCTCTAAAACCTGCAATCTTGCTTCCTTGTCCACAGGAAGTTTCAGATCTGCTCAAAACCGATGAAGATATCAGTTTCGTAGTCAAGAAAACGAGTAGCGACAGATCTTGGAGTAAAACATTACCATTGGAGAACATATGATTTGTAGACACGCGCTTCTCCATTCTGTCTTGAGGTCTCTTTTCTTTCTGCTGCATGATCAATGATTTAAGTTAATATCCTATGAAAATTAAAATTTATTATTGATACATCATAAATACCATCTATAAAAAGTTTTAGAGTTTCATTAAAACAATTCAGTTAACCTAAAATTATTGCTCAAAGTATGCTCGTAGTAACAACGAGAAAAGAGGGAACATCATTCTGGGGAAGAGAGAGTATTTTTTGGCCTAAGACTTTGTTGACATGTTGTTGGTGTGTTGCTGACGTGTTGTTGTTGACATGTTGTTGATATGTTGTTGTTGATCATAGGATAACTAAATAACACAACTCTAATGCATACCAAAACATTAAAAATGGCAGCAAGTTTGCTGAGTTCTGATATGAGGAATAAGCATTGGCATTGGAGTTTTACCAGTTGCATACTACTCCCAACAGTTTTACTTTATTTGTTGGTCAACTCAATTAAACTTTTACAAGTTTACAAACATTTAACTATCTTAAAATGGAATTTAAAAAAATGTTCCCGATAGTATTATTTGAAAGTAAGGTGTAGTAAATTCAAAAGTTTTGGCGTAAATAATGTTTGTTACTGGCCAATCAAATGAGAGTGTAAATAAATTTATTTGATTTGATTGACTGAACTTTTTAATATTAGAAAAAACAATATATACATGTAACATATAAACAAATCTTAAAACAAGTTGTGAAGTGGAATAAAACACTAGAAAAACGTCACAATTCGATATATAATAAAAATCCAACAATAATTTATCACTAATGTTTACATATTGTGGGATACACATGTCCCGCATATGTAGCACTAGCACACACGTGCCTTGCATGTGTCGCCCTTTATGCCACGTCCGGTCATTCTCGCGAACGCTCTCTCTTTCTCTCCCGCAGATACTAACCTTTCTCTCCCGCGGATGCATCTCTGCCTCGCAGATACATATATCTCTCTCGTGGATACATCTCTGTCCCGCGGGTGCACCTCTTTCCCCCGCGATATGCGGGCTGGTAGTCTCTAGGTACTTCCCACAATTAGACAAGGTCGGGAAGTCTTCTATCCAGTATTTGGGATCACCCAGGAGCAATGGATTGGAGGCTGGACTAGCGATGTTCGCCACCTAGCCCAATCGTTGAGTGACATGTGGCCTAGTTGGGTTTACAATGGAGAATTGTGGGATGGTCCATCACTATGGAGTGCATGTGCAAGGCACATGACCTTACTTCTAATTGACTATAAACCCCCCACAAGAGACTCATTTGGAGGGAAAAGGGCTGATCATCTTATACCACATATTTTCCCTCTCTAAAGACCAAGTTCTGCAATAGTTGTCTCTCCCCGGAACCCTGCTCGTTCCTTTTCTCGCTCCTCTCTCACTCATCGGTGGTCCGTGTAACGCCCCACCTACCCGGAAAACTCTCATACAACCTCATAAAACCCTAATGCAACTTCGTAGGACTACCTTCCTACATTTGGCGACTCTACTGGGGAGGTATTCACGGAAAAAAGACCACTTTTCCGGCTCCATTTGAGCCAAAGTAGTAGAGAAGATAAGAAAGGGGAAGAAAATCCCAACAATGGCAGAAACTTTAAAGTTCAAACTCTGCCATGGAGCAGCCAAGAAGTCTATTTTAAGTTTATTTTAAGTTTAGGAAGAGGGTGTTCAGTTGGGCTTAAAATTGGGGGGCAAGAAGTCTATTTTAAGTTTCGGAATGAGGCAAGGCATACAATCAATCAATTGGCAGACCGATGCGTTAATTATTCTGAGGCACTGTTTATTCAGACAATCTATACAACCAATTAAATGGCAGCAGCTAACAAAGATGTTTAAAACTCTTATTTGTTGATGACCGCGCCAAAGAGGTTTATAAAAAGAACCTTCTTTCTGAGCCCTCAACAAACTGGGTCATTATTGGGTGTCCACCTGAAACCAGGGCTGAATGAGAAAAGTGATGAAAAAACCACGATACGAGATGATAATAGTCCATAGACGAAGAACAACATACGTACCTAACATAGAATCTCGTGATGCGTCAAGCGCAGATGATAATAAGGGAAGGCTCACAACAGGCAACATGTTGAATATAAGCATTGATATCTTCATGTTCTACAATAGGAACTCTCTTCTTGAAAATTTGCTTAAGGTGACTAGTTCAATGTCATGATGAAGACGGAAGGAGTTAAGATACTCTGTATTTCAATTTCGGGGGAGTATTTGCAGGAGAATCTGGTTCTGAATCTGATTACAATATGTAGTAAGCTTCTCCAGAACCTTCATTCCTGCTTCCTTGTCTACATGAAGTTTCAAATCTGCCAACACCAATGTAGATATCAATTCTGTAGTCAAGAAAACGAGTAGCAACAGATCTCTAAAATAATAGATCGTGTGAACGCAGATTGGTGCAGTCCCTCAAAGTACCTGATCGAGATAAAATACATTCCTTAACAATCGTTTTCAGAAGAAAAAAAACAGAGAATCAGGAAAAGTACTTGTTGATGGACACTGATGTTTTTGTCAGGAGTAAAAGGCATCATTTTCAGCTGTCCTCCTGAAGTACCAGAACTGCACCAAAACAATCCCCCAAGTTAAGAAAATCAATACTCCCTCCGCCCCATAACAAAGTTCCCATTTTACCATTTGGGTGTCCCTTAAGGTGCTCGGACACTTTGGTTGACCTCGCCGGACTCGTGTTGACTACACTAAAATAGGAGTGTCCGACACGGGTACGACGGGGTAAACCAAAGAGTCCGAGCATCACCCATTAGTAAGTCTTGTTTCCCAAAAAGAAGTTATATAATACTTCTTTATTGATGGGTCCCACTTTTCATACTCAACAACTATCCACTTACTATTCCTACCCCACTTTCTCTCTCCTATCTCACTTTTCATACTCACAACACCTACTCTACTCTCAATAGTATAACACTTCTGTTTAATTTCCATTCCTAAAAGAAATGGGAATTCCTACCCCACTTTCACTCTCCTGTCTCACTTACTCACAACACCTACTCTTCAATAGTATAACACTTCTGTTTACTTTCCATTCCTAAAAAGAAATAGGAACTTTGTTATGGGATAGGAGTATAGAAAACTGACACGTACACAGGGTAGCAGCTAGCAAATTGAACTTGCTGATTAACGCAGTGGCGGGTTGAGCGCGGATGATATGGGAAGGCACACCAAAGGCGATGCGTTGAATATAACTCTTGATATCTTTGTATCCCACAATGGGAACTCTCTCCTTGAAAACTTGCTTACTGTTATTTATGTCGTCAAGCTGGAAGCAGCCAAGATACTCGGTATAGGTTTTGTATCTCACCAGCATTCGTCAGCTACTCCAAAACCATGTGGAGAGTAGACATGTAAAGTCTTTAAAAAAAAAAAAAAAACTCAATTGCTACATCTATAACAAGCACATATTCATCGAAGCCAAAACATTAAAAAGAAAAGAAAAGTAAACAGAAAAGAATAAAACAACTGCAACTAATATCACAATAGTATTATCTATGGAACACAAGTTCTAATATAAGATTATAAGCTCCAGCCTCTATATAAGCAATTAAGGTCGACAAGGCCACAAGGGGTCCTTGATCCATTGACCCGAAAGTCAGAAAACCCAACTCTGCCCGACCCTCACCTAAGCCCAACTTGGACCAAGCCCAGACAAAGCCCAACTATTTGCGCAACTATTTTATGCCTACTTCTGGTCATACAATAAAATGAATTATAGGGCTAGGTATGTGATTGAATCATTGAACTGATACAATATGCAGTGCAGTACTTCAGATACAAATTAAATAGACGTCGTTGTGATCGACATCGCCGTGCTACACATGAGTTGTTTTTATTCGTTAGTTTTTCCTTCTAAAAGATTACAATAAGTGATTGATGTTGAATTGATACAACATGCAGTAATTCAGATCCAAATCAAATCGGCAACAAGAAGAAAAGCAGAAAGATGAATAGTACTCCAAAAAGGTTACAAAAGTTGCTAATGAACAAACCTGCTGGGCAAGAGCATATTTAATCCGTAGTCGGCACCAATATCTGAAATGGCTCCCACGACGGAACAATATTGCTAAAGTACTTTCCCAACACTAGTGTATCCAGTATTCCAATGGCTTCCTCAGACTTAATGCACCTAGGCGTCTTGTACTGATTTGCGGAACCTCCCTTAGCCAAATAGAAATCCATCAGCTCATCGAACGTCCCTTGCTTCACAACTCTGATCTCCAACGGCCCGATCGATTTCTCTTTATTCCTGTACTTCCTATACACCGCATCCAGCATTTCCTCAACATTGTTGCAGCATTCCTCCATCACCGTCGGATCCACCTCCATTTTCCCTCCATCGCCGTCATTCTTCTTAACCAGCTCCCAGAAAAGTACATAATGACCTGGGATTGAGGATGTGTCTGCGTAGCTAGTGTAATCAGCAAGACGAAAGCCGAGTTGCTCAATAGGTAGCTTTGCTCGAGTAATTGCCTTCAATAAGTCATTTTCACTGGTTTTTTCCACGTCGATGCTCAAGGCCACGCTTATTCGCTCCACAAACCTGAATTGTGGTGCATTGTTGTGGAAGCCGGTCACCATCAGAATGTCTCCAACTCTGTATCGATATAACCCTGTTTACAAAAGAGTAACTAACTAAGCGGATCGGAGAGCTGGTATATCTTCATATGTTATTTCAAGATTGTGATCAGTACTATAACTCACCCGTTAATGTTGTGACCAAGATTTCATAGTAGTGGCCAACTTGCACATCTACTAAATCTACCACTTGTTCAGATGAAACACCACCATCAGCGTGTTGCATCATTGAATTTTCCCTTACCTGGTCTTTGTCGACATGTACAAACTCGAAATAGGCCACGTTTGGGAGGAGAGTGTAGGACACGTCTGAAGGCTTGCTGAAGGGATTCAAATTGATACCAAAGTAACATTCAGAGGAACCATACATATTTGAAACTAGAGGGATCCTATCACAATAAAATTCGAGGGTGGGAACGTATTGTGACATGGACCCCGTAACAACTACACCAATGTATTTGGTTCTTGGCCAAAGCCTTTTAACAATGCCTTCCCATGAACCATCACACTCCATCTCAATCAGATGAGCCAATTCTGGAGACGGCCTGCCCAGGAGTTGGGACACTGCATTTCTACAACTTATGTCTGTGATCCAGTCGCTGACCTGTCCTGTCCTAATGTTTGAGCACATTTCTTTCCAGTAATCCTCTAGGAACTTAATCACACGCATGAACGATGAAGCAAAGGTGTCTACTAATCGAACAACTTCTTCACGCAGCACGAGGCCACAAAGTATCTGGCAGTACATGCTCTGCTTGACGTCTGAACAAAATATGGTCTCGAGGGGGCTGGTGCAGAAGGAGTGGTTTTGGATTTGATCACTCTTGTAGGAGGCTGTCGAAACTGGTCCTGCCACCAAGCCAGATGGAGTCGTGATTACTGGTTTGATGATGACAATAGACATTGCTTTTCCTTGGTCCAAACCCTCAACATTCCTAAGTTGCATGCTCACAAAATCAGAACTACTCTACATATATATATATAATATATATATATATATATATATTTAAATAACTACTAAAAGTAATTATATATGCGTTAATTGTTCTCAATACACTGTTTTATTCAGACAATCTGTACAACCAATTAACTGACAACAGCTAGCGAAGATGTTGAAAACTCTTACTTGTTGATGACCGCGCCAAAGAGGTTTATCACAAAGGACCTTCTTTCTGAGCCCTCAACGGTGGAGGGAATCAGTTTTGGCTGACCGCCTGAAGTACCAGAGCTTCACGTGGAAAGTGATGAAGATAACAGATTTCAAGCCAAGATACTAGATAATACTCCCTCTGTCCCAGAAAGTTTTGTCTCATTTGACTTCTTATGGTCAACTCACATTAACTTTGACCAAACATTGATGTTGAACTAACCATCCTAGAGAAATGTGATTCATCAATATCAATTTTTAATATTGTGATCATTAAATTGACACCAATGTATGGTCAAAATTAACTTGAATTGACCATAAAAAGTCAAAGATGACTAACTTTCCGGGAAAGAGGGAGTAATCCATAAGCGAGTAGCAGCATAGGTACCTGGTATAGAATTCCGTGATGGGCCAAGCACAGATGATACTGGAAGGCTCACCACAGGCAACTCGTTGAATATAAGCACTGATATCTTCATGTTCTACAATAGGAACTCTCTTCTTGAAAACTTGCTTAAGGTTATTAATGTCAACGTCATCATCATGAAGATGGAAGCGGCTAAGATACTCTGTATTAGAATTTCGAGAGAGTATTTGCAGGAGAACCTGGTTTTGAATCTGATCAGCATTGGTTGTCAGACTCTCCAAAACCTTTAATCTCTCTTCGTTGTCCACATGAAGTTTCAGAGCTGCTCAAAACCAATGAAAAGTATCAATTTCGCAGTCAAGAAAATCGAGTAACAGATCTCTAAAATAGTAGATCGAGTGAATGCAGTATTATTCTTTATGAGTTCTTACTGCTTTAATTCTCCCAGCTAGCTGAAAATGAATTGATCTATACATAACAGTAAAACATTACCATTAACGAACATATCAGTTTCTGACACGCGCTCCTCCATTCGATCTCAAGTTCTTTTTTCTTTCTGCTCCACCATTAATGATTTCTCGTCATCTGAGTTTGCCATTGAACCTGAAGCTGTAAAGTATGAGATGAGAAAAACATACAAGCATGCTTTGTATAACTATATATAATGGTTGCTAAAATGGAGTTGGTGTTGTATCAAGCTCAATGTCCATGGTGGATTGTGGCAAGTAAAGATCAATTTGGACTTTGGAGAGGTTGGAGAAACAAGGAATTTGAGGGCAAAACTGCACATAGGCTGGATGTAAATTAATTATAAAGTCAAAGCTCTAATTAAATAATTAATCAGTAACACGTTACCCCAAAAAATACTTATGATATGATCAGAATTTTATATTTAGACCAAGACAAAATTGATAACTGGCCATAATTAAAATAGTACTCCCTCCATCACATAGTACCCATTACAGTGTTCTAAAAGACGTCCGTCTAGGCCGCCTAGGCCCCGGCGCTAGGCGTTCATGAAACGCCTAAGTCTCGCCTAAGATATTATAACTATTTTTGAATTCTCGACCCCGCCTAAGTCCATTTAGACCCCGCCTAGGCGCTAGGTCCTGCTGCGGCGCCTAGTGACCGCCTAGCGCTTTTTAGAACCTTGGTTACAAATAAAATTAGAAAAATTACATTACTCCGAACCTATAAGTAGAACTTAGTCAATTTCCCTTCCTTTCAGAAATTGTCATCACCTCATAAACTCTCCAAACCAAGTAATGATATTATTTTGAGCGTGAACAAAGTAACAAATATCTTTCAAACATTGACAAGTCAAATGCGACATTTATTATGGGACGGAGGGAGTAAATTTCGACACCTAGCCCATTCATCCAGATATGGAACAGTCATTCTACCCTTTTTCTCAAATTCGAGAAATGGGCTAGCATGATGATGAGTCCCTATTCCAGTTTTATTGATTCAGACAATCTATGCAGCAAATAAATCAGCAGTTGTTAAGCAAGATGTTGTGAAATCTTACTCGTTTATGATCGGGACAGCAATGTTTCGCTCCGAAACAACGTTCTTCGAATCATTTCATGGTGGAGAAGAGAGAGCTCCCGAAATCAAATCAATTTACCCTAGCTATTCAAATTGTACAAACAAATTCAAGTTCGAAACCGAGTACACTTGATCCGATAATCAGAAAAAAAAATAAAAAAAAATAATGTAGTAAATAATACAGTAAGAAAATAAACCCTAGAAAAATCTTAAGCACCTCCAATTTTGTAACCTTACACTTACAGTCTCTTAATTACCCCAAATAACCTCGCATTCAAAAAAACAAAGAATTAAAGGGAAAAAATTGAAAACGAAAAAGTGATCGTCTGAGCGAATCATTGCACTTTTGAACTCCATAATTAGGGGTGGAAAAAAAACCCGAAAAAAATCGAAAAAACCAATAAAACCGAAAAAATCGGACTGAAAAACCGATCCAATAAGCTATTGGTTAGGACTGGTTTCTAAAAATTAGAAAACCGAAATTAGTGGTTCGGTTTAGGTTTCCAGCTTGTTAGAATCAATAAGAAACCGAACCGATAACCTAAAGACAAATTCTCAAATACACCGGGTGTACGGCGTCGGCCCGCCCGCCCGCCCGCCTCTCCTCCACTCCAGAAGCAACACGTGGCGCTCTGTGAGGCACACCTGGTTCACCCAACTGCGCGCTGCCACGTGTCGTTTTTTTAAAAAAAACCAATAACTTTAAAATGCTATATCTTTAGATGTATAACTCAGAAAAAAAATATAAAAATACCGTTTTGTTCGTCTCGTCGAGACGAATAAAACTACATAAGCCATGATATGGTTTGATTTTTTAAAAAAAGAAAACATATTTTTTTACACACAAAAAGTTTTCGTTGCTTGTCAGCTGAGATGTAACACTCTGTTCTGATAAAAGTAACACTTTCATATTCAAAAAGTAACACTTTTTACAGTCAAATGTAACAGCAATTTTACAAAAAAAAAAAAAAAAGGGTTTGCATTTCAATTGTTACTTTCTCAATAAAAAATTGTTACATTTCATATATAATGTTACATTTAAGAATATAAAATGTTACAATTGAGAAAAAAAAATGTTATATTCATTTTTTATAAAATGTAACATTAGTTTAGTTGTCAATTCCTATGTTAATTTTCGGAGAAAAAAGTGTTACATTTGAAAAAAAAAAAAAGTGTTACATTCCTTTTAAAAAAGTGTTACATTAATTTAGTTGTCAATCTTTTATGTTATCTTTAATCTATTGCAGCAAAATTGTGGTACATTTTTATTAAAAAGGTGTTACATTTGAATAAAAAAAAGTGTTACATTTCGTTATAATAAGTGTTACTTTTGTTGGCGGAAAAAAAGTTGGGGTGGCAAAAAAAAAACAGAAACGGTCGGCTCGGCGCCGTCGCACAGCCGTGCGACGGTTGTACATGAGACTTCCTCTAACCTAAAACTATGTCGTTTTATTTCTAGCTTATTTATTATTTGAATTAATAGTTGTAAACTTTAATTGTAGTTTTTGGCCCAAGTAGTATGGCCCATCGGCCCAATTTATACTTCAACCAGAAAATGTGGCTTATTTGACCTTATTATTTATTATGTGCAAATTGGGTCTCATTTGAATGTAGCCCATTAAGGCGGCCCAACAAACCCACAACCCAACAGTCTCTTCTATTGGTTTGACACCGAACCAAACCGAAATCACACTGAAACCGAACCATTAAGAAACCGAAGCTTAATGGTTTTGAATTACATAAACCGATAACTATTGGTTTGGTGTCGGTTTTGGCCTAAAACCGAACCAAATCGACCCGTGCACACCCCTATCAAAAAAAAATAAAAAATGCATTGTTTTATGGGAAAATTGCAATAAAAGTTCAATGTTTGGGAGAGTTTTCGATTAGGGGTCTGATGTTTAATTTTTGGCAATTACGGGTCTGAAGTTAGCAAACATTAGTAAATAAGGGTTTTTTGATGGAAATGCGAGAAATTTCAGTTAAGCCATCACGTGGCGAGCACATGTGATGTAAGTGAGACTAATTTGAAATGAGTAAATTACAAAATAGGGCCTAAAGTCCTCGGAGTGGTGCCAGTTTGGGGCCTGACGTGCAAAATTTAGCGAAATAGGGTCTGACTTGACATTTTCGCTGTAGAATTAGGCTTTTTAATGTTTTTTGTTATAAAAGTTAGAAGTCACATGTGACTTGCACGTGACTGACGAAATGAGTCAATTTGAAATGAGAATTAGTGCTTAAGGGGTTAAATATAAATACTTAAACTTAAAGTCGTAAAATATAAGTTTTCAAATTTTAAATTAAAATTTTGAAATAAAATATCTAATTATTTTTTTTTTTTTAAATAAATAATCATTTCCTTTCAAGAATATTTTTTTAGAGAAAATTGATAATTTTGTCCATCTAAATTGATGGATATGGTGGTCGATGGTGTTTTGAGACGAGAGAGATGGCGAAAAATGGGAGGTTGGAAGCGAAGATCTAAATCTGGAGAAAAAAAAATCAAAGAAAATTATTGTTTGTTTTATTTTAAAATTCTATATAAATTTTATTTAGATATGGGGAAAAAATGACAAAATAATTTTGGCAAAATAATTTATTATTTATATTTAAAAATAATTAAAATAAAAATTTTAATATATTAGTTATTTTATTTCAAATTTTAATTTAAAACTTGAAAATTCATAATTTTGTGACTTAAGTTTAAGTATTACATTTAACCCCTTAAGAACTAATTCTCATTTCATATTGATCCATTTCGTCAATCACATGCAAATCACATGTTACTTAACTGACTTTTCTAACGAAAATCGTTAAAAAAGCCCTATTTTGCTAACAAAGTGTCAAGCCAGGCCCTATTTCGCTAAATTTTGCACGTCAGGCCCTAAACTGACACCACTTTGAGGGCTTTAGGCCCTATTTTGAAATTGATAGATGTAACTAAAGGTAAAAAATGAAAGTTTTAAACTTGATGGGTCGAAAATATAGATTTCTTCCCAATTGATTAACATAAAAAAATCCAAACCTAAACAACCCAAAATGCACCATCAATCGTTCATCTAAACCCTCAAGTTCCATAATTGAACATGCAGACCAAGATGGAGCCAGTTGGTGCCACCATTATACCATCCCTGAAGCAATTCCTAACCAATCCGAACTCCAATCATCCTCAACCTCAACATCGCCGAATCTTCCATATCCTCCGACTCTTCATTGGATCGCATCGCAAGGAATACTCAAGAATGTCCCAATATGTTCGATATCCACGGATGCAGCCGCATAACCACTTACTTAAACCCTAAAGAGTAGCTCCAACCACTAGACAATATGTGGCAATCGTTCTTTTTGTTACAAATTGCATTAAACTGGTGAAATCCTTTGATCTTTACCCCTATTGATTTTCAGCAGCGGCAGGAATGGATTGCTTCAAGTGGCGTGAATGCAAACGTTGTATTCATAAGGATTGTGTTTTGCAAGTATAGTGGGATGTCGCCGTGGTCGTATTATTGTTCGGTTTTAAGATGAAGTTTTTGATTACTAGGTTCCCAATTCACTTGCTATTCCAGTTTTCTTTGTTTGATTGAGAGCAGTGAGAGAGAGGTGGTGGGGGTTAATGGGAGAATGATGATTTAAGAGAGAAAGGGAAAGATAATGGGAGAATGATAACTTGGAGTATAATGGGAGGCGAATGTATTCGCAATGGCTGACAGTGGTAGATTAGTAGTAGGGATTGTGGTAGATTGGTTGAGGGGCGGAAGTGGTTGAGGAGCGGAAGAGGCGGAGTATGGTGGTTATGGAATGGTTGGGAATTCACCATTAAGAGTGAAGAAGGGGATTTTAGGGGTTAATTGTATTTTTTTTATTTGATAATTCTGGAAAATAATTTTAACTTTTAGCCCTTGAAGTTTAGAACTTCCAGTTGACTCTTAATTTTTAATATTACTTCCAAATTAGTCTCAGTTACGTCACATGTGCTCGACACGTGATGACTTACTTGAAATTTCTAATATATCTGTTAAAAAGCCTCTATTTGCTAACCTTTTTTAACTTCATACCCCTAATTGCAAAAAATGAAACACCATACCCTCAATCGCAAACTCCCAAAACTTTAAACCCTAATTTATGATTTGCCCTTGTTTTCACCCCAAAACTTAAACATTTATAATAGAGCAACTCCAAATTGTGTTTTCTTTTTAAGTGTTTTTTTTCATTTTGATATATATGAAAAAAAAACACAATATAAATTATAGAAACTAATATTATATATATATATATATATATATATATATATATATATATATATATATATATATATATATATATATATCCTAAATAATAATGAATACTACAATTTTTTATTTAGTATAAAATTTGAAGCAAATTGTTGAAAATGCCTGATGCAAAAATTGCACCGTTATAAAAATAGTGCAATTTTTACTAAACTATTGGAGATTCTCTTAGTCTGCTAGCGCTGCCGCATTTTTTAATCACATCGTCTGTTATTTTTATTTGAAGAACGATATTTTTTGTCGTAAGTGAAAAGAGGTGAACTTAGTAAAATATATAAAAAATATCTTGACAATATATCAAAAATATTTTATATTCCAAAGAATTGAATGTTTGCTACTCGAACTAACAATATCCGTTTCACTATTCTTTACAATCGGAATTTTATCTGTGCATCTCATAATCTTCATCTTCTTCCTTTTCCAATCATCTTTTCTTTTTTTTTTCATAAATGCAATTCTTTGTAATTGTATTTTCAAAGTTGTCTTGTTATCGTTCAAAATGCAATCAAATTGCCTTACTTTTCGTTGTACTACGTATTTTCTACCTTTGCCGGGAGCTTTGGATTTCTCCCACTTGTCATGAGCTTTTGCCTTATCTCTCATTCATCGCAAGCATTTACCTTCTCCATTGTGCTGAAAGCCTATATACGATGGGAAACAAATAAAAGAGATAGTATGGACATGTTTTCATATTTAGAAACAACATTAGGCCCAATAGCCTTAGGCATCTGGCAAAGTAAAAAAGCCCAAGACCAGATGAAATAAATAGATTAAAAGCCATAGGAATATACCCAATAATTTCACAAGTCAAATAAGAACATTAATACTAGGAGTACCCCAGCTAAGAACACTACTCTTATACAAGATACAGCTATTCGAAACTTAGAACAATTAAGTATAGCTGACATGAAATATATAAATGAGTTTACATTAGACTTTACAAGGTTACTCTCACAAAACAGGTCAAGCCATGGACGATGACCTTTGTGATAAATATTTTGTTAAATTACCGGAGATTTAGGACGAAACATCCATGAATCTTGGAAACAACAATTTGGTGATAAAAAGAATCTAGGAATAGGACCTAGAATTACGTATACATTTACTATATTAGAAGATAAATGCAAAGAAGTAACCCTACAAGAACAATTAAAAAAGAGTGCGTACGCCTTTTGTAAAACAGCTATATATACACCACAGGCTTACGGTCATTATAATAAACCAACAAGGAAAATTTATAGAAAAAGTACTACATACAAAAGAGAATATAAACCCTACACAGGTAATAGGTATGTTACAAGACCACAAACTAGAAAATGTAAATGCTTTATT
>JAOWBW010001792.1:38134-193563 GCA_026119855.1 Campanula takesimana
GGGAGGCAGCCCGATACAACAAGCTTTCGCCAACTGGGAAGGCCCTTATCAGATTGCCCGCATAATCAAAGAGGGAACCTACAGGCTTCTAACGGCAGAAGGAAAAGACTTGAAAAACGCCTGCATAGCGATCATCTGAAAAGTACTACCTTTAGAAGACAGAATGGTAGATCTTGAAATCTTTTTGCAAATCAGTAGCAGTTAGAAATTATGGAAATACTCATGTATTGTAACAAAGTGGCAATGTAATCTGTTCGAGTAAAGTAATAAAACTGCTATCGTTCTATGAAATTACTCAAGTATGTTCGTTCTCAAAGCGCGGTCATGTGCTCTCGAACCAGAACCGCATGCCCGCGATGCGGATGCCGTTTGCAAGTCTACGAACGATGCGCGGTCATACGCCCTCGAGCTAGACCGCAGGGCCCACGTCTTACGCCCTTGAGCTAGACTAAAGTGGGAGAATGAATTCCTTGGTGGGATCATTTCCTTGTGAAATTCCTAAGACCCAGATGCGCGGTCATACGCCCTCGAGCTAGACCGCAGGGCCCCACGTCTTACGCCCTTGAGCTAGACTAAAGTGGGAGAATGAATTCCTTGGTGGGATCATTTCCTTGTGAAATTCCTAAGACCCAAGATGCGCGGTCATACGCCCTCGAGCTAGACCGCAGGGCCCACGTCTTACGCCCTTGAGCTAGACTAAAGTGGAGAATGAATTCCTTGGTGGGATCATTTCCTTGTGAAATTCCTAAGACCCAAGATGCGCGGTCATACGCCCCTCGAGCTAGACCGCAGGGCCCACGTCTTACGCCCTTGAGCTAGACTAAAGTGGGGGAATGAATTCCTTGGTGGGATCATTTCCTTGTGAAATTCCTGAGACCCAAGATGCGCGGTCATACGCTCTCGAGCTATACTGCAGGGCCCATATCCTACGCCTTTGAGCTCGACTAAAGTGGGAGAAGGCGCGGCCATACGCTCCGAGCTAAACCACGCGCGTGGAAACAAAGACAGTTCGTGCGAGAACAACCCTTAAGCTATGTAATCAAAAGAGTGATAACAAAAGAGCACGCAAGAAAAGAAGTCAATAGCAAAGCTGGAAACATTATTCACATACAAACCAAAAATCACTTGTTCGATAATGTCCGGACCTACACTATTACAAAATTTCCCGGGATGCAACCCGGTCTGATCTTAAAAGCCGGGGGAGGAGCATTCTCCATCTCTGGAACAGAGGCAGAGCATCAGTGTCAGGCACAGACCCAGACTGATCCTGAGAAGCATCAGCAAGAGCGGAGGCAAAAGGAGAGTAAGGAAGAACCATACCATCAATGTACGGGCCGCCGGGGCCAAAAGTCCTCTCCAAAGCTGCGACCAGAGGCAAGGTACCCGCGGCAGAATATCTGAACCCGTCGATAGCAGAAAGAAGATCTTGGACGGTGACCGAGCGACGGGAGGGAGAGTTGATCTGACAGACTCGGGTAACTCGGAGAGTTGGTCCGCGGTAAAGGGCACCAGAGCGTGGCCGGTAAAACATTGAGGGTCTGAGGCCGTAATGGAGCAAAGGATCGCAATCTCTTGCGCACTGTATTTGCCCGTAGCTGCCAGGTTACGACCTACTGTATGGAGAGCTGAGTTATATTGCTCTATGCTTGCCTCCTCCACCTTTTCTGTAAGCATCAGACGCCTCAAACTCGGCCACGGCTTTCCCTCGCTCTTCATTCAAACAAGTTCCCGGTCTTTCTCAAACCGCATGGCATCTAAAACCTTGCCGTCCAGTTCATCAACCTTCTCAGATAAGCTCCTGTTTCTTCTCCCTCTCCTCCTCCTCCAACCGCTTCTCAGCCTCGGCCAGGCGAGCTTCGAGTCGTTGCTTTTCAGACTCAACGGTTGCTTTTTCAGCCTCAGCCCGGTCTTTGGCCTCGCGAGCTGCGTCGAGATCGTTGCTCAGTTTGGAGTTCTCCTTGACAGCAGTCATCAACTCGGCATCTTTATTCTTAAGCTCCTCTCCGAGCCCTCCAGGACCTTGGACAGGCGGGCAATCTCATCCTTCGCCTCCCCCGCCTCCGATTCTTCCCCCTCGCCGCGGCCAAGGCAACTTCGGCTTCATACTGAGACCGCATATATAGCAGGTCATTGCTAACCTGATTAATAAAGGAGCATGTGGAGATTATATTAAAAATCGGGACGAGGATTAGAGGGTCAAAGGATCGATGTATAAAAAGAAAGAGCACGTCGGTTTAGACATGGAAAGTGAGACACTAACCTCAGTCATAGCCAAGCCCGCGTGACCCAGGGCGGTCAGGAAGTTGGTCTTGGACAGCACCTTCTGTTGATAGTCCGGGAAATTCATCCGGTGCAGAAGCCCATCGCCAACATAAGAATTGAAGCCGCGGCGGCTATGGAGATCAACCCCGTATACCTCAGGGCCTCAGCTACTTTCTTCCCAAACTCTTAGCTTAGCTCGGTCCTTGTCTTCAATTAGTTCGACGGGGAAGCGCTCCGAGCATAAGGTCCCTTTGGCGGGGGAGGATACGGTAAAGCCGCGAGAAGGAGACTCCAGGCGGGGCTGTTTATTTTTTGGAGGCAAGGGGTCAGCGACCGGAACTCGGTCCCCTTTTCTTCGTAGCCTCGGGCACTGTTCTGCCTGCATCATGCGAGGGAGTGGGAGACCCCGAGCCTGTCAAATCCTTTCCCCGTCCGCTCCCGCGGGGGCCGTAGAGGAAGCTCGCCAGTCGTCGGGACAACTAAGCAACAACCTTCTTTGCCTTGTCCAGAAAGATCCGTAACCGGCAGTTTTCTCCCTGGGGCCTCGGCTTGCGCATTTCGGCCTGCCTCTGCTGCTTCGCCTCAGCTCCCGCTACTTCGCAGCCAATCTCAAGGCATTAATATTCTTGGGAGGCGTGGTATCAGTGGGATCTGCAGCAAAAGTAACAGTCAGTCAGATATGATCGGATAAACTAACAGGTATGGAATTCCAGTTGATTAAGTATGAAAAAGACCAGTCAAGCCCGGATCCGGGCATTGTTCCCCAATCGGCAAGCAGAGCACTCATGGGCAAAGCAAAATCCTGGTGAAAACCCTCCAGCAAGGATCCCACCGGGATCCACGCCACATAGGAGTCATGTCATGCTAACCCTGCTCTCAAAATCAGGATTTCGGCATGGGGCCACCCCGGCGTAAGCCAAAGACTCTCGTTGTTGATGATGGCTTGAACGTCGAAAACTTGTTCAACCACGACCACAGTCTGGTCCTCTAAAGTGACTGATTTCGTATGCCGGGCGAGGTAATCCTGCATGGCGGACGCAAGCTCAATACCCCCATCTGAGCTAGGATAATCCTTGGAAGATATGGACAGCGGGGAAGTATTATCAGGCTTAGAAAAGGGCCACCCGAGTCGATTCTGAATCACCAGAGGATATCTCTGCCACTGATCGAATTTATTAGAAGCCGCAGAAAAGATCTTTTTCGACCTAGGCTTCGTTTTCAAGCTCAAACTGCTCGCGGTGACCTGATGAGTGAAGAAAACGTACAAGGCGGACAAAGAGGTTCATATCCCAATACCCTGCTCACAACAATAAAAGACACCAGGTAACGAATCGCGTTGGGAGTCAAGTCCATGGGAAGGCACTTGGAAAACTCCAGGAACTCGCAAATGAACGGGTCCAAGGGAAGCCGGAGGCCATTCTCAAACTGAACGGGATAAAACACGCAGGCGATATTATCTGCCCGGACGCGGCAGGACCAGCCAAATTGCTCCTGACGGAGAGGAATAATCATCGAGACCGCCGACAAGGTAGACTTTGCGATCGATGTGGTACACGGTCAAAAACTCATCATCGGAGTCCTGCTCCTCCACCATGCCCGCTCCTGAGCTGGAAGCTCCGGCCTGGCTCTTGACCCTATCGTCGGGCCCCTCGGGGAAGGAAGCCAATATTTGAACCGGGAGCGAATGCGCTTGACCATACGCGCTGTACCTGGGGCCATTCTCTCTAAATCCCCCCGGGGGTCAGAAGGTGTCTCAGATGACTCAGACTCATCTACTAGCCCGTGAGCCACGATCGCCCCAACCTCATCCTCAAGAGCGGTTTCACCATCAACCCCCACTTCTTGATCGGAAGCCTCCGCACTGCTCGTGACTTCAATAACACCAGGGGCCAAGCCCGGAGATCGTGCCTGCTCGTCCTCGTTAAAAGGAGCGTCCATCCAACTGAGAGAATCAGGGCCACTCGAGGCTACACGCTCCCCGCACGACCTTACCAACCTTCTAGCATTTCCAGCCATATCTACATTATCGGGGAATCGAGTTAAAACAGCCGTGACAAAAATGCCCAAGTGTTCCTCTCCCCCCAACACCCTCATCCTTGTGGAGTCATAATGGACGGAGGGACCTGTTTCCCACAACAGGGGCAAGACCCAGGGTTCCCAGCTATACGCTAAACCTATGGCAATGAACTCATTCAAGGACAGCCGTTTCCAGGCGTTTAACAGGAGCCTGTATACCCCACCGGCCCTCCGGCAGCAACCAAACAGGTCGGGACGGAGTTTACGCCCTAAATCCAGCCCTTCCATGGCTACAACAATATTTCAGCAAGTTTTCAGAAATTAGGGGCCAGAATTTGGACTCGAAGACGCGAGGCTACGAGAAGTCACACAACTCTCGTACAAATCCGAAAGCTCGACGGGAGCAAAATTTTTAGGGTTCGCGCTCGAAAAACGGCAACGAAAAGAATGGCAGAAATTAAAACGACGAATCGAAACAAAGAAGAAAAAAGCGAGGTGCGGAACAATACCTGCGAATTTGAAGTGAGGAACGAGAACGAGATCTTCGGAGTCAGGAATCCAGAGAAGCAAAGTATTCGTTGGAACTGGAAGGTAGAGAGACGGAAGTTACGAAAGTTTGGAATGATTCAGCATCCGTGGTATTTATAGCGCCAAAAATGGGTCGGACCAACCCGAAATATCTGGTAACCCGATCGAAACCCGAAAAGTGAAGAGGCGGGAATTGCTTTTTCGAATACCGATGACGGTTCGCATTTAATGGACGTGCTCCTGGTCATGTCAAAAGACAGATGGCTACGCCACTAGCCTGACACAAGGGGCCCCACCTGTCCTTTCGTCAACCACTATTCTAAGACTCCCGTCCCATTGCAATCCGTGCCCGCATTAATTGCAATTTGCCCGAATCGAGCCTAGGAAGTATAACTCCTCGCGCCGCACATGAATGAGCTAACCCTCGGAGTTAGGGGCCACTGATGAGACCGAGCCTTCTGGCCGGATGCTCGCCGGTCTAGAATCAATGCGATCTAACGCGCCCGAACCGGACCTGAACTCTGGAGGCCTAACCGACAAGGAACGCGGGCTAGTAAGCCCGAGAGGATTTATCTCCTGATGAATATGCCCGAGTTGACTCTGCCTCCCGTCATCCTGATGACGCCCTAGATTTCTGGGGTCACGGAGATAGAACTCCAACTTTGCTGTCTCTTGGAGAAAGTGTTCAAGATACGGGTCTCTGATTACTTATCAGCAGGACTTAAAGGCTTTTGCTTACCCAAAGACAATTTTAAAGGTTTCAAATAGCAAGGGTGAGTCCACCCAGTGCGAGAAACGATGATCAGAGGCCTATCTTTCCAATTGTGAACTTTGTCAGGTAGGGGCATGAACATTTTTATGTCGGAGGAACCATCAGTGAAGTCAGTTTTGTTTTGGTAACTTATGAAAAAATGTATGAGAAGGGGAAGAGAGGGCTCCCTACGTAAAGCTCTACATACGACAATGAAGCAAGTTATTACCTAATGGTGTTAGGATGAAGTTCAATTATGGCAGCCTTAAGTTTGTGAAGAACCTGGGTAATAAAGGGATTAATGGGAATTCTAAGCCCTGCTCTAATTGAGAGGGAAAAACAACAATACCGTCCTCGCGTTTTCTGGCGGCAACAAGGGAAGTATCGCCTTGTAAAGGTTCTATGTGATAGTTTACATGATCGATCCCATACTTGGTATGCCAAGGAGTGATAGGGTGACGAACTGAAGATGGAACGGAGCCGGATGTACTAGCATCGTTATTGTGGGAAGAGCTAGGGTTTCTAATCTCATTATTGCGAGATGACGGGCCGGGTCTGTTTGAAGTAAGTGTATTTCGAGGAAAAGGATATGCACCTGATGAAGTAGCGGTTGAAGCTGTGTGAGGACGGCGATCAGCTTGACCAGACATCTCGCCGGAGTCACAAGAAGGAAAAAGAACTTGTTTATAGAGACGTCGTTGAATTAAATCAGAAGGAACGGAATTATCAACATTAGAAACATCATCTTCTAGAGCATTATTCTGCAGATTACAAATATGCTGATACAACTCGCGAGAATTGAAGAAAGTGCGTGACATGGGGGCTGCCCTATTAAGAAAGAAATGGACTTTGATTTCGAGGGCATCTATGATGGCGGGATCAGCCTTATGAAGGGTCATGATAGTAACCAAGTCATCCAAAGGTATTCTCATCCAAATACCTCTATCTTTTCTATAGAACCCCCCAGATTTACTGCATTGGCCATATCTAATTGTCCTAAGACAAATCTTAGTTCTCGCCATGAGTGATGTAAGCTAAGAAACATAATGAAATTAAAAGAAAAACAACAAAGAAATGGTTAGGGAACAGGAAAGTACCTGAAAGGTCGTTGGAGAATAGGAGATGGTCGACGATCAAACGCCGTAGATAAGAAAGACGAAAATCAACTGAAGTTGAAAAACAATCGGTGAGATTGGGAATAGAAGAGGAATCTAGACTTGGGATGAAGAAAAGACAGAGAATTCCGCTTCGATTCGTCGGAAAAGAAAGAGATGACAGAAAGTTAAAGGGTTTGGAAAGCTGGGTTTTAACAAAAAGGGGATATATATTGGAAAGAGACAAAGAAAGAGTAAAATGGTGCAAGATTTCGTTTTTATAGTGAGGATATGAGGGCTTAATAAGCGAAGCAATAAGTAAAGATGAAATTTCAAAAAAAAATTGATTTCCCCCCCTCCATTATTTGAAACGACCGAAACGACGATTCATTGGGAACTTGCCACCGCACCAAAACAGTTATCAAGATCAAGCCACGTGGCACGTTCTGGACCTTTGGAAGGAGACTTCGTCGCTAAGATAAGTTGACGTAGAACGGAAGCAATAGTCGTGAATAGCAAGCGCTAAACACAAGAGTTTACCAGCAATAAACCCTAGAACGATAAAACTGGAATCCACCAGAGAATAAGAGAAAACTCTTTGAATTAGAATTAATAACAAAAATATTGTCAACCCAGAAAATCGAGCAGGTCCTCACGGGGAAAATCTCCACCACGTCGAGCTGATTAAAGGGAAAGATTCAGATTCAAATGGAGAATATTTAGTTGCAGTCAAATCCGCGAATCAGAATCTACAAATAATGATTGAAGGTTTCAAATGAGAGAAGATTAGTAATAATTTTCTGTCCATGGTTGAAGATTCAGCTTCAAAAGAAACAATTTTAGAGTCAAATAATGAAGGTTTGATTATTTATTTTGAAAAATTCGTTCTACCTCAAATTGTGCTTAAAGAGCAGATCTACTCAAAATATTTATTCAAGTGGGACGGAACTTTCCAAGCCTCGGAGATGAACTCGGGGACGAGTTCTTTTGAAGCGGTGGTGAATGATGTATGACGGGATATTAATTATTTTCTTATCTTTTATTATTTTATTTGTATTTTCGGAATTAATTTTTCTAGTAGAATTATAAGTGGTTTTAGAGTATATTTTGAGTATATTTACTAGTTTTAGAGTCCCAATAGGTTACCTTATTGGTTAGAAGTTATTTTAAGATATTATTTCTTGTTTTTCAAGTATTATGGGCACTATAAAATAGGTCTAAAGTTGTAATCCAAAAATTAGACTTTTATTCAATAAAATTTGAGAGTTTTCTCTTATTCTCTGGTGGATTCGAGGTTTTATCTTTTCTAGGGTTTATTGCTAGTAAACTCTTGTGTTTAGCCCTTGCCATTCATGAATATTGCTTCCGTTCTGCGTCATAAGTAAACTGGGCGACAATGTGACAAATTTCTCGAACAAGACCATGAATGGATCTCGCCTCGAACTTGGGGCTACTGATGTCGCCAAGAATAAAGCTTATTTTTAATTCATTTATTTATCTGTTGGGCCCGACCCAAATCCCCTTTTTATAGTCGATGGGCCAAACCCTTATTTAAGCAATAATGGCGAGAAGACGTGACAATTATCTTATTAGGCGGCCTAACCAAATATGGGCATAACTTAAGCAAGAGTGCAACATCGGAGACACGCTACATGACGCCTAAACTTCGGGGATTATGTTGACCTACGTAATAAATTAACAAGCACGTGGCCCCACCAAATCTGTTTTGATAATAACAGAATATGTCAGAGTTAACGTCCTTTCTTGAAATATGTGCAAACCTATTAACTTTGGACACCTGGCGCGACACGTGCGATGCACATGTCGCGAAAACACGTGACCTGCACCTGATTCAGAGATATATAAAGGAGCTGACATTCATTTGATGAGGTATGTTCAAGTACACACATAGTGCACCTTCTTCTTCACTGGTACTTTGTGAATTTAAGTTGGTACTTTCGTGAACTGATTCTCACGCCGGAGGGGCATTTTCCGGAGGGGCATTTGCCGGAGATCCCCCGACGCAGTTTACGTGTTTATTTCGTGTGTAGGTCTTATTCAAAGCGAAGGCTGATTTCCTGGCGCCAGACTTGAGGTTTAGTTGCTACTTTGTGAAGCCATTTTTTCCGGTAGCATCAGAATGCATAACCACTTTTGGGCCTAGGTCGGGCCATACACCAATGTCTTGGCATCAGCCGCATGCCTTTGCCAAAATTGCTGCATTCACAACTTTTCTAGCCTTAAGCCCTTAGCTCGTGGCCCTCGCTATACTCTCTCCGTCCCAAAACTGCAATACTTGTTACAATTGATTCAAAGACATATTCCCAATACATATAAAAAATAAAACATATTCAATATATAGAGAGAGACACACATAATGAATAACATAGACTTAGCTTTACGCAATCAGTCCTTGTACTATAATGTGATGACTATTTGCACATATTAAATGTTACCAAACATTATTTAAAGCTAAAAACTAATAAAATTTAACGGAGGGACTAACTGCATTTAATTTAAGTAATACCATAAAATGGACATAATAATAGAAGGACTATTTGGGTAGTTTGTCCTAAATAAATTAAGAGTCCAGTACAATAATTGTAGTAAACTTTACTAAAGTGGGAGATCGATTACGATTATGATGTGAACTAGATCGATGGATTAGTTCCACCTCCTACCTATTAGGAGAATTAGGGTTACCTACTTGTGTTTTACACCGTCAAAATCAGGACTAAGATTTTGAATATCATCGGAAAACTCATTCGGCGTCCGGAATCAGCTTCCAATGTCTTCCGGTATACTCCTATCTTCAATTCATTCATTTATCTTCAATTTCTCATACTGAACCTTGAAAACACCAAAAGATTCTTGTTAATTAATCTGTGTGGCAGATGATATGTTCACAATTAAGTATAAACACCCTTCAATCCTATATATAAATCAATTCACAACATTTTTGTAAACCACAATCAAGAAAATCCCACACCCTGCCTTCACATTTGGGTATGGCTACCAAGGTTTGGGTTCCAAGATGGAAACTTAAGCCTGTAGTTTCTGAAGAAAGTAGTGATATGGCTACTAAGGGAACGGAATTGAAACTCGAGCCTGTAGTTTCTGAAGAAAGTAGTAGTTATGATGAAAATATGGCTAGTAAGGGAACGAAATCGAAGCTCGATCCTGTAGTTTCTGATGAAAGGTGTGATGATGGTGATGATGATGATGATGGAAGAGAGTCAGAAAACGAAGAATTAGGCCTTGCATTGGATAAACTAAATCTTGGTCCAAAGAAAAAGTTACTTGTGATTTGTCTAGGAGGTTTGCTAGTTCACAGGGTGCACAAGCTTAACTCCCCTAGCCATCTCAGACAACGTCGTGCTGATTTTGTCCGTGGCAACTTCTTAAGTAAGATTGTTTTTCTTGTACTCCCCAAGTCTCATAATATATGTCGCATTTGACTTCTTTTTAACGTTTTTAAGAAATGTGATTTACTTGTTTTCTGGTCGTTTGGATGTATTGTACAGTCTTCATGAGGCCTTTTTGTCATGTGTTTCTGAAATTTTGCTTTGAGCGATTTGAAGTGGCACTTTGGTCATCAGCAAGGGAGTCAGTTTTTTCTTACATTTTATTTTATTTTATTTTCTGCTTTGCTTATTTGTTTTAGTTGAAGACTAATTATCTGTGGTCCTTTTTCAACAACAGACATAATGTTGAACCTCTCTTGGACTATCTCATGAGAGGATTGCAAAGAAAGTTGTTATTCATATGGGTAAGTATTAGTCCATCCGCCTTGTAATAAGTGTTTGTGTAGTAGTTGACTTGTCAAACTTATCGAGGAATGTGTCTTACTTGTTTGTGTACATAGATGGTACAATGGTAAAATTGCACTAAGACTATTTGCACAAGTATTTTTTTATAACATAAATGATGGAAAAGGGATAGGGAAATCAGTTCTTTCAATGGTAATGACTGTTCAATGCATATTTAGGATCAAGAGGAATGCACCGATTCTGGATTTAGTTGCTTGGAGAAAAGTGAGAAGCCGATTTTCTTGAAAGAGTTGACAAAAGTGTGGGAGAAGAAGTGGCCATGCGGAAAATTCTCAGCAGCTAACACATTGCTGATCGACAATGATCCTTACAAAGGCCAACTGAATCCTGTAATTTTATCAGTTATTATCATACTAGTATTGTTATTCCGTGAAATAGTAATTTTGATTTTGAATGTTGTTTTGGTATTATTGCAGCCTCACACAGGAATATATCCAGATCAATACAATGTTGAAAATAAGTACAACGATCAATTTTTAGGTGATTCTTCACATCTCACTATTGCTTCTTTTTTTTTTTTTTCCCTAAATGAATATCCAAATTTCATTTTAAGAGACATTCTATAAATCTCTACTTTTTATACAATTTAGTGACAAAGATGCATATATATTCGCGTTATCATCCTTCCAAACACTTAATTTCGCTAGTATAAACAGAGTAGTGAAAAAATTTACGGAGAAAGTTTTTCCAAAAACAAAAAATTCTTTAAAATAGACATTCATTTAGGGACAGTTAGTGTGTGTTTGGTAGCACTTGATGCTTCATGCTTAATATACAGTGGAGGGTGATTTGGAGGTTGTGTGTTTGTTTTGATTCCTTCTTGCAACATGATGGCCAACCTGATCTGAGTGATTGAGAATCAAAATCTTTGTTTAACCAGTAAGAGAACTTCACTCAGCATTCAACATCTAGCTCTCAATGTTATTAATGCACCCTACCTCCAAATCACCCCATACGGTATTAAGCATTAAGCATCAAGTGCTTAATGCTACCAAACACACCCTTAGTTAGTATGACTTATTTGAAATTGCTATTTGACTGCAAATTTGTTTGTCAGCTCCAAAGGGTGTACTACAAGAATATCTAGATGGGGTTGCTGATGCTCAGGATGTTCCGACTTATGTTAAAAATCATACATTTGGGCAACAAGAAGTGACAAGCGGGATTACGACTCGGAGATTGTTGCAACTTTTGGCAAAGCCAAAGGTTGTAGATAACCCCTTAAAGAAACACCCTTAAGCACCCTTTTTGATAAGTAATAAGCTTCTGGGCATCATGGATCATCGTGTGTTGGTAAAGATGGAAAGGTTTGCAGGAGGGACGCATGTATAGAGGTGAGCCTTTAACTTATCTTCTGGTTTGAAACAGATTTTTCCTGCAACTTAGTTAATGGTTAATTAAGTGGTGTGTGCGTTAATGTTAACCTTGTTGATGTGACATTTATTTATCAGTCACGGACACGCAGACAATTCTGTTAATTTAGTATGTTGCATTATCTGTAAACATTTTTTGAAACCACGCTGTATTATTCTATTACTAGTTGTATTTTACTAGCTGGGCCGGTTTTTAGCACGAGCGAGGTGAGCAACCGCTCAGGGCCTCAAATTTTGAAAGTCTCATTTTTATTGTTTTCCTCCCTCTTTCTTAGAAAGATAGTCCATATTTTTTTGTTACTACGAAGGAACTTTGAGCAATAACTAAAGTTACTTTTAATTATTCTAATGAAAATTAAAAAATTGTTATTGATACACTATTATAGATATTATTAATACAAATTTTTAGATTCACATTAAGATAACTAAAAGTAGCATTAATTATTGGGTTAATGACAGATTAGGGCCTGAACTGCAGGGGGTGCGTCTAAAAGGGGCCTGGGTTTTTTTTCGCTAGATCAGGGCTCAATATCTCAAATTTTCGGCAGTTAAGGGCTTTTTGACGGAAATCGTTAGAAAAGTCAGTTAAGTGCCATGTGCCGAGCACGTGATCGTCAAAATGGATGGATTTGTAATGATATTAGTTTGTAAGGGTTTTAGTGAAATTTTTGAAACTCAAAAGGTTTAAAATGAAATAAATATTTTTTCTAAATAATCTAATAGCTATATTAAATATAAAAGGTTTTAGATTATTTTCTAAATAATAAATTTAAATAAAGAAAGTTATAAATAAATTTAAATTTTATTCTATGAACATAATAAATTAATTTTTACATTCACCAAATTTAAAACAACATAAAGTAATTATCACTATTTACAATGGAAAACTTTTACTCCATCTGTCCCTAGATGAGTGTACATTTTCAAGAAATCTTTGTCCCTAAATGAGTGTCTTTTTTTTAACATAACTTCTTTTCATTTATTATTCTCCACCCACTTTCTCTCTCCTTCATACTCACAACACCGACTTTTCAAACAACTTTTTATAATAAAAGATTATTATTCCTTAATCCCATGCGGACCAAGAATCATATTTCGGATGGGACGGAGGGAGTATTATAGATACTTAATATTATTATACAACATTTATAAAAATCAGACTTATTAAAATATAAAAAAATCCACATTCTTATTTAAAAGAATTAATTACAATTTAATTGAAAAATTAACAAAGTAAATTAAAAAAAAAAACAGCAAGAACAGTAGCCTCCATAGAAAAATGAATGCTCCTTCCCCTTCGTCTTTCCTTTTTCCGGCCACCATTCTCGTCTTTCCTTTTTCCGGCCACCATTCTCAAATGAAAGAGTTTGGAGATAATGGGTGAAATTGAAAATCACTCTCTCCAAATATTACACCCCACCACTATCCCTGTTGGTGTTGGTGCCCTAGGCACGTTTGTTAAACGTTGTATAAGTTATCATTTTATTCATAATGATAAAGAGATAATAAGATTATTATTATGGCTCGTGTTTGCTTATAATAATCTCCGTCCCTAGAGCTTGTTAAGCACTAGTATAAAGGCTAAATGATCATGGGATAATCATGTTAGATTTATGGGTACTTGTTTGGAACAAGATACAGGACATGACCCGCGTTATGAGATTTATGTCATGGTCGATGTCATATATAAATCTCATATTAGTTATGTCATTTGAATCCTTAGACATGAAGTTATTATAGTCTTCCACTTGATAAACATTATGTTTGACATACTCAAACGCTGCCTTAACCCGGTAGTTATAAAGTGTATGATTGGCATGATTGGATTCACGTAGGGAAGAATAATAAGCTAAATGGATTTGTCCCTCTTCGGAGAGATGTCAAGCTTGGGCCCCTCGTAGGAATGATGTTGATGAAATGTTTGGCCAAACTCAAATGGATTGATTGGATCAATGTCATTTGGATTATCAACATATTTGGAATCGAGAAAGTATTGAACAATAGAAGTTGACTTGTTGAGCATGACTTGTGTTCAATGACATCGTGGACAAAGGGATGTGACATATTCTAAAAGGAATGCGAACTTGTATCTAGTTACACTATTTGGGTAGGTATGACGGTTTGCTAGAACCTAATCATATCTTATGGTTTCATGTTTGAACCCATTGCCAACTTAGTGTAATCCTAGAGGGTCACACACAATAGAAAGAATCCTAAATAAGGACTATATTGGGAAAATTGAGTTTTTTGCCTACTGAACCTAGTTGGGCGACCGGCCAAATACCTCCTGTGCGACTGCACGGTTTTGGTCAGCCGCACGGTTGGTTTGGGCGGCCGCACGGTGACGTCGGGACAGGATTCCTAATTTGATTTGGAATCGAATTTTGGACGGGTTTTAGCACAAGTTTCGTATTTGGAATAGGTCTTACTTGTACATAAACACCAGAATTCGGCCACAACTCAACCCTTATCTTGTGTGCAAGCCTCCAAAGAGTTTGAGAGGGTTTTATTTTGTTCTAAGAGATCCTAGAGTGAAGAACAAAATTATACACAAATAATATTCCATATAGTTCATATTAATTATGAAAACGTGTTTCATAATTTGGTCTAGCAACCAAGATCAAGTGTTCTTGATATTCGTTCGTGGTGTGGATACCGCTAGAGGGTGAAATTTATCATCTTCAAAGTTCGTGATTCTTGCTATGATCGTGATCAAGATTTCAAGCCTCTATCGAATTCAAGGTTGCAAATTCAAACTCATCAAGGGTTAGTTTTTCTAGTATTCATATTGTTGTATTTGATTTAATCATATGAATGGATTTTTGGGCTTTGGGTTTCATAAATTTTAAATGCTATCTTCCGCTGCGCATGTTACTTCGAAACCCAACAGTGGTATCAGAGCCCCGTTCATATTGATTATTTCAATACTAGATCATGTTGTGTGTATATAAATTGTTTATGTGCCTAACATGATATGAATATTGGATTATATGATGTTTATATGTTATTTGATTTTATGTGGTTTATTGTTGAACAACTTTAATCGCAATAAAATTATTGTGGATTCTGAATTGTTTGATTATTAATTTTTGATCAGATCAAAGTTTTAACAATCGGGGAAAAACAATTTTGAGACAAATTTTCGAACTTTAAAATTCCATTCTGATCCTCTTGTGCGACCGCCCAAAAGCACTTGGGCGGCCGCACACCTTTGGGCGACCGCACAGTGCCTATTGGGCGGCCGTACAGTAGCTGGATCTGGTCTGATTTTTGGTTAAAATCAGAATCTGGAATTTTCAAGAGGTCCAACCGAACCAGTAACAGAACCAGGCCATGCCTGCTGATCTGGAATGGGTTTTGGGTGTGGATCTTGGGGTTTTGTTGGTCCCAGAAGGGCAACAAGGGTATGAAAATGCTAGAGGGGGGGGGGGGTGAATAGCGTTTTTAAAATTCTTTTCAAACCCTTTTGCAAAGCAATGGCGAATGCGCACGACTCTTAATTTGGCTAAGTATAGCGCGCAACAAGAGTGTGAAATGCACAGCGGAAGTCTTAAAGCAATCACTTATGCGCAGGGAGTATGCGCAGAAGTGTAAATACGCACGCACTAAGTTTTAGCTTAAAGATAGGCGCAAGATGGAACTAAGGCAAAAAGCTCACAAACACACTTCGAATGATGCAAGACAATCTACAAAGATCAAATAAAACAATATATGAGTAAAGCTTAAATGTAGAATGAAAAGCACAAACAATAGACAAGCTATTTGGAGAGGTTCGATCGATAAAAGATCTACGTCCTCTACCAAGATGGTTAGTCTTGGATTTCTAATGGAGATCTTATTATATGAGAGAGTTTACAAGTTACAGCGAGATAGAACAAAACTAACTCAAAGATCTATAATCTATGAAAGAACAAAATCCTAGACAATAACCGGTGTATCTCTAGAAGTAAGATCGATGAGATCAAAACTTCAAGAGGTGTGTGTGTGTATCAGAAGTCTGGGCTCTTTGAATCTATGAGATGGAGAGCACAAGATTCTGGTGTTACAAAGGCTTTATAGGATCTAGGCTTGGTGAAGTATGAAGTATGAAGGTTGATCTTAGAAATCTGTAAATCTTGTAGGCAATCTTCAAATCTTCAAAGTTTCTCTTTGGAAGCAAATCTTAAGCAATTCTCAAGGAACACACCAGCAGCTTGGAAAAAGGGGATGAGCATGCTATTTATAGCTGAGCTTCAAAAACTAGCCGTTGGGGAGCAGAGCAAGGACTATGTGCTGTCGCTTTGTGATTGGCGCGCAGCTGTCCTTTATAGCCGTTGGAGACATCAAGTTGACAGCTTTCAAAAATCTTCAAGAGTGACAGCTGTCTTCAGATTTGAATTTCAAACAAGGGGAGCGTCTCCATCTTCATGTGTGCTGAGTGTTCTTGTTTTGTCGTTGTCCACATCAGCAATTTTGGCTCATTCAAAAGCGTAGCTTGTTATGACGCTTTCCAAGCTTCATAAGGTAAGGTCAGAAAGTGAGAATTAAGGCAAGTCTGAGTGCGCATGAGATTCATGCGCATGGAGTGCGCAGAAGGTGATACGCTGCGCATGAAGGGATGCGCTGCGCATGGAAGGTGTGCGCACCATGCTTTGCCTTTGCTCTATTTACCATGAAATTATAGCTTCAGCCCTAGATACTAAGCCTAGTCTATAAAGAGGACTTAGCTAAAAATTGAAGTTACAAAACTTCTTACATAGGGTCCTAAAGTCCTTAAAATAAACACAGGTGATGGTATCAATCAATTCTAACATAAGTAGGAGGGTTAAGTGATAAGCATACCCAACAGGTTTGATTTTCCTATTTGTTTTAGTCTTGTGATTCTAAGATTGGCTCAAGGTTTGGATGGCTAATCTGCGTTCATCGAGATTGTGTTTCCCAAAATTGATCGCAATCAAAGTTTCAAAGATAAAACGAAGTTAGAATTATGAAGAGTTCATAATTGCTAAAATTGAGAAACAAAGTTCTTGATTCAAAGATTGAAGATCCATGTGGAATTTTGGATGCAATTGGCCTACGTTTATCGAGACCATCTATTGCTTAGTTTCGGCCACATGGACAACTTTCTTGGTTTCTTGAATTAGTTTCGGGATTGTGGTTGCCTAATGGCTTAGTTCGACCGGACTTCTTGTTGTCTTGATTTGGAGATAATAACCAAAGTTGAAATAGTCTCATCCTCATAATTATAGAAAAACTAATGACACATAAATGTTGTGATTAAATTAATGGAGATTAATTTATTGGCTAAATTTGATGCGTAACATGTTTATCTTGTGTGCTCATAAATATGTTGTATGCTATATGGTGATGAACCTTCAAGAAAGTTTTAAGTTCTTTATTGCCATGCCATGATTAAAACACTTGTTGGTACATGGGTGATTTCAGTGTAGTTTTCGCCTCCGCGAGGTGCATTGATTTTATTCATGTATGCACAAGATAGATAATGTGCGCACGCCCTCGCGAGGTAAATTAACTATGCATTTAAAATTGTTGAACTTAATAAGGCGTCAAAACGGTTTTGGGCCTAGGCAAAAGATGAGATTAAACATGCTTTCGAAATTGGATCCCTAAGAATCATATGAGATATGATTGACAAGAAATTGTCTACCTAATTAATTTGATTTTGAGCGGTCCGCCTCCGTGGACTCAAAGTTAAATTAAAGTTGGATCTTAGCCCAATATCAAAAGAGTCTCATGAAAGGATCTAAGAGTCATATGAGATATAATTGACAGGGTTGTCTACCTAATTAATTTAATTTTGTGTAATCCGCCTCCGCGGACTTAGAATTAAATTAAAGTTGGATCTTAGCTCATTTAAATTATATCATACATTGGATGTATATGAAGGTTATATAATTTAGTGGGAGTATTTTTGGAAAATACATTATTTATCTCTTTAATGAGATTGGTACTTGTAAAATTTTGAAAATTTTGCATAAGTTGTAGATGACAACTAAAATCATTGCGATTAATCCTTGATAAGGATATGCTTCAAAAGAATGGTACAAACTTCATGGATTGGATCCTGGGCCTAAGAATGGTTCTAAGGCAAGAAGATGAGTTGTACATTCTTGATGGGCCTATTCCTAAAGAACCTAATGCCGGAGTAGACAATCACAAGAATCATGAATATGATTCTAGGAATGTGAGTTGTCTTATGCTCACGATTATGTGCTCTTAAACTCCAACAAAGTTTGGAACTTGTGGAAGCCTATTAAATAGGCGTGGAATTGAGTTACATGTTTCAAAGAGCAATCTAAGCAAGACAGGTATAAAACCATTGTTGTATTCACTCATTGCAAAATGAGTAAATGGCAAAGAATGGAACCTCACATGCTTAAGATAAAGGCTACGTAGAGCATCTTGAGAAACTTGGTTGTCCAATTGGATTGGAGCAAGCCACGGATCTCATTCTTGATTCATTGTTCAAATGTTATGATCACTTACTGATGAACTATGACATGCTTAGAATGAATAAGAATCTCTTCGAATTGCATTAACATGCTGAAAAACTGCGAAGATGAAGATATTGGAGAATGGTTCTCCAATGCTCATGGTTCATGATGGAAAGGGGCCAAGTGCCAAAGAAGAGGTAAGACAAGGGTTGTCAAACTTAAAGGAAATAATTGATGCAATTTGGTAAAGTGGCAACTGGATTGACCATTTAAAATTGTAGTCAAAATGTAAGACAAGAGTTGTCAAACCTAAAGGAAATAATTGTGGTTAAAACTATAACTCTAATTGATGCAATTTGGTAAAGTGGCAATTGGATTGACCATCTAAAATTGTAGTCAAAATTCTGGACGATCAATAAAATGAATGGTAGTGGGACTACCACTTGGGAATTTTATGTTATAAATTATTCTTTCTAAATTTAATTATTAGGTATTGGGTACCAGAATAATTAGTAAGATGAAAGACTACTTATAGTAAAGTTTTATCTACAAACGATAATGATGCAATGGTTGCAACATTGTTCGTAGAACACTTGTAAAGTGACTTTACTGATGAAGTAGAAAAACATTATTTGTTATAAGATAATGAAGGATATTAATTTCTTATTTGGAATAAGAAAAGTGCTTTATTTATTATGATTTACTTCACTGTGTTATCATATAAATAAATCTTATATCCTAAATCTTGAAGAACAAAGTAATAAAGGCTATAACATAAATAATTAAAATTCTTTATGCATTGTTGTTTTGATCAAATAAATGAGAAATGCATATCTAAAATTCCATGGCAAGGAGTTTTAAGTCATATGATTTGGAATCACATGATTTATGCAAATCTTATTTACTTGGACCAAGACATCTTTTATTATGATTGGTAAAAGGCTAATATCTTACTTGACCTAATACATGTCGATGTATATGGTGCATTAAGTAGCAATGCTCAAAGAGAAGTTTGGTTATACTTGGTAAAACTATTCAAAGATTCTGACTCGATCGTGATGATGAATAATTGAACCGAGATTTTGATAGTTATCATTAAGGTTGTGAATTAGTTTCACAATAAACTCCACTAAGAACACCATTTGGAATGATGTGTCTACATGGAGGTATTGAACCTTATTGGATATGGTTCATAAGATGATAAAATCAAAATTGATCTTCCATTATTTGTTTTGAGGTTATGTATTATAAACTGCTATAACTACACTAATTTGAGTTCCATCAAAAGAGGTTAAATGATGAAAGAAAACTCGGTTTGTCTTTCGTAAAGATTTAAGATGGTGAGACCTTTTGGAAAGGAGCTGTCTGGGACACACTCACATTTAAATCTAATAAATATACTTTCATGGGATATCCTAAGGAAACTTGAGGATAATAATTTTACTCATAAGAAACAAATGGTTTGTTGATTATGATGATACTTTTCTAGATAAATGGTTTATCTCTAAAAGAATCAGTGGGAGTAAAATGTATCTCGAATGGTTCGAGACCTAGAAAATATATTTTAACCTAAGATGGAAGTTGAACAAGTTTTCACAAGGAGTCGTGAAAAGTCCGTTCAAGATATACAAATACTTGCAATACATGATAGGATACAATCTATTAGTAGAAATATTGGATATTTCGAAATAGAAAGTATTGAGGTAAAGTTCATTTAGAATGAAATATTTACTACCTATCAAAGATGCAATATCAACTTCACATTTAGATTAATGGCTTGGAGTCATAATATCTAAAAGGAAATCCATGTGTAATAATCAAGTTTGGAACTTGATCATTCTAACCTAAGGCGTAAAAACCAAAGGAGAGGAATGAGTTTTCTTGGAGAAAATTTACATGGGTAGCAGAAATTTACTAGAATTCTCATAGTCGCATGTTCATATTTGGAATATGAAATTTGATAAAATGATGTCAAAACAAGCGTTTCTCAACGGGAACTCACTTAAGGATGTATTGGATACAACCTAAAGGATTTGACAGTCAAGGAAAATTCTAATAAATTATGTAAGTTGCAGAAATCTATTGGATGGATTAAAGCAAACTTATGGGAGTTGGAATCTCCGTTTTGATAAGTCAAAGATTTTGGCTTGATCAAGAACGAAGATGAACCTTGTATATACAAGAAGATTAGTGGGAGCATAGCGCTATTCCTTAAATTAAATATGTGGATAACATATTGCTCATTGGAAACGACATTCCTACACGTTAGTCTGCAAAGACTTTGTTAAGAAAGTGTTTCGCAATGAAGAATATGGATGAAGCTGCATATATCCTTGGCATTAAGATCTATAGAGATAGATCAAGGAAGCAAATTGGTTTAAAGCCAAAGTACACACATTGACAAGGTCATTAGAAGGTTCCGCATAGAAATTCTAGGAGAGGACAGTTGCCAATGTTACATGGATGTTTTTCTATGCAAAGAATCAAATGTCCTAAGACAAATGATGAGCATGAGAAAATTAATGGGATGCCATTTGCTTCGACAATTGGATCCATCATACCATGATAAGTACTAAGCCGGATATATCTAATGCTTGGAGCATGACGAGTAGATATTAATCCGACAACCGGTGAGAGTCACTGGATGGCTGTGAAACAATTCTTAAAGCACTTTAGAAGGACTAAAGATTTGTTTTGATCTATGGATGGATGGAAGATGATCTCGTCGTATATGGGTACACGGATGCATGCTTCCAAACTGACAAAGATAATAGAAAAATCGCAATCGAGTTTTATAACTAATGGTGAAGCTGTAAGTTGGAATGGTTCCAAGCAGAGTACAGTCACTAATTCTACGACTAAAACTAAGTATATCGCTGCATAGGATGCTGCAAAGGAAGTTGTTTGGATTAAGAAGTTCATTGGTGAACTTAAGATGGTTCCTAGTATTGCTAATCCAATAGACCATATTAGTGATAATAGTGGTGCTATTGATCAAGCAAAGGAACCAAGGGCACATCCTAAATCCAAACACATACTTAGGCGTTCTCTTATCGTTCGAGAAATCGTTGATAAGGGAGACGTACATATATGCTAAGTACCTACTAATGATAACATTACGGACACGCTAAACAATGGGACTTCCACAAGCTAAGACATGATGGTCATGTTAGGTCCATGGGTATTGGATTCCTAGGGAATTGGGCCTAGGGCAAGTGGGAGATTGTTGGTGTTGGTGCCCTAGGCACGTTTGTTAAACGTTGTATAAGTTATCATTTTATTCATAATGATAAAGAGATAATAAGATTATTATTATGGCTCGTGTTTGCTTATAATAATCTCCGTCCCTAGAGCTTGTTAAGCACTAGTATAAAGGCTAAATGATCATGGGATAATCATGTTAGATTTATGGGTACTTGTTTGGAACAAGGTACTGGACATGACCCGCGGTATGAGATTTATATCATGGTCGATATCATATATAAATCTCATATTAGTTATGTCATTTGAATCCTTAGATATGAAGTTATTATAGTCTTCCACTTGATGAACATTATGTTTGACATACTCAAACGCTGCCTTAACCCGGTAGTTATAAAGTGTATGATTGGCATGATTGGATTCACGTAGGGAAGAATAATAAGCTAAATGTATTTGTCCCTCTTCGGAGAGATGTCAAGCTTGGGCCCCTCGTAGGAATGATGTTGATGAAATGTTTTGCCAAACTCAAATGGATTGATTGGATCAATGTCATTTGGATTATCAACATATTCAGAATCGAGAAAGTATTGAACAATACAAGTTGACTTGTTGACCATGACTTGTGTTCAATGACATCGTGGACAAAGGGATGTGACATATGTTGGGTTTCGTAGCAACATGCGCAGCGGAATTTAGCATTTAAAATTTTATGAAACCCAAAGCCATGGATCCGTTCATATGATTAAATCAAATACAACATAGTGAATAAAGGAAAAACTAACCCTTGATGACTATCAAAGTTTTCTTTGGTCTTGGTGGAAAAACTTGAAGTTTTATCACGGACAAAATCACGAACTTTGTAGATGATAAAATTCACCCTCTAGCGGTGTCCACACTTCGAACGAATATCAAGAGGCTCCTTGATCTTGGTTGCTAGACCAATAATTATGAAACACACTTTCACAATTTAATAAAGAACTATATGGAATTTATTTGTGAATTATTTTGTTCCTCAATCAAGGATGTCTTAGAACAAAATAAAATCTCTCTCAAACGCTTTGAGACTCACAAAAACACTAGTGAGTATGGTCTGGCCGAATTGGGGTTTTTATACACAATTAAGACTTATTCCAAATAGGTAACTTGTGCCAGAAACCTTTCCTAATCGAATTAGGAATTTTTCTGCCGCCAGACCGAGCGCCCGCCTGGTCCAACCCAAGCGCCCGCTTATTTGACCAGAAGGCCCAGATCTTTTCAGAATTCATTCAAGCGCCCGCCTGGTCCAACCCAAGCGCCCGCTTGGTTGACCAGGAAGCCCAGAATTTTTTCAGAAATTCCTTTGAGGTCCTTCGACCCTAAATTCCAATATAATCCTCTTTATTTAAGATTCGTTCTATTGTGTGTGACCCTCTAGGATTATACTAAGTTGGCAATGGGCTCAAACATGAAACCATAAGATATGATTAGGTTCTAGCAAACCGTCATACCTACCCAAATAGTATAACTAGATACAAGTTCGCATTCCTTTAGAATATGTCACAATTCTTTTGTCCACGATGTCTTTGAACACAAGTCATGGTCAAACAGTCAACTTGTCTTGTTCAATACTTTCTCGATTCCGAATATGTTGATAATTCAAATACTATTGATCCAATCAATCCATTTGAGTCTGGCCGAACATTTCATCAACATTATTCCTTCGAGGGGCCCAAGCTTGACATCTCTCCGTGGAGGGACAAATCCATTTAGCTTATTATTCTTCCCAACGGGAATCCGATTATGCCAATCATACCCTTTATAACTACCGTGTTAAGGTAGCGTTTGACTATGTCAAACACAATGTTCATCAAGTGGAAGACTATAATAACTTCATGTCTAAGGATTCGAATGACATAACTAATATGAGATATATGTACGACATAGACCATGACATAAATCTCATACAGCGGGTCATGTCCAGCACCTTGTTCCAAACAAGTACCCATAAATCTAACATGATCATCCCATGATCATTTAGCCTTTATACTAGTGCTTAACAAGTACTAGGGACGGGGATTATTATAAGTAAACATGAACAACAATAATAATCAAAACATCTCTTTATTGATATGAAATAAATGATAACAATTACAACGTTTATTAAATGTGACTAGGGCACCACTACCAACAACATATTCTAAAAGGAATGCGAACTTGTATCTAGTTACACTATTTGGGTAGTTATGACGGTTTTCTAGAACCTAATCATATCTTATAGTTTCATGTTTGAACCCATTGCCAATTTAGTGTAATCCTAGAGGGTCACACACAATAGAACGAATCCTAAATAAGGACTATATTGGGAAAATTGAGTTTTTGGCCTACTGAACCTAGTTGGGCGACCGCCCAAATACCTCCTGGGCGACCGCACGGTTTTGGGCAGCCGCACGGTTGGTTTGGGCGGCCGCACGGTGACGTCGGGACAGGATTCCTAATTTGATTTGGAATGAATTTTGGACGGGTTTTAGCACAAGTTTCCTATTTGGAATAGGTCTTACTTGTACATAAACACCAGAATTCGGCCACAACTCAACCCTTATCTTGTGTGCAAGCCTCCAAAGAGTTTGAGAGGGTTTTATTTTGTTCTAAGAGATCCTAGATTGAAGAACAAAATTATACACAAATAATATTCCATATAGTTCATATTAATTATGAAAACGTGTTTCATAATTTGGTCTAGCAACCAAGATCAAGTGTTCTTGATATTCGTTCGTGGTGTGGATACCGCTAGAGGGTGAAATTTATCATCTTCAAAGTTCGCGATTCTTGCTATGATCGTGATCAAGATTTCAAGCCTCTATCGAATTCAAGGTTGCAAATTCAAAGTCATCAAGGGTTAGTTTTTCTAGTATTCATATTGTTGTATTTGATTTAATCATATGAATGGATTTTTGGGCTTTGGGTTTCATAAATTTAAATGCTATCTTCCGCTGCGCATGTTACTTCGAAACCCAACAATCCCCATCTTCATCCCCAACCCTAACCCCTAAAATCCAACCCAGAAATTGTACCTTGGTAAGACTGAAAATTTCCGGAATCGTACCTTGTCGACGAACTGAGAGAGATAGATTTCGTTCGTACCTTGCCGACGAACTGAGAGAAAGAGAAAAAGAGCTAGATTTCACGGATCCAAGTAAAAGTAGAGGGAAATTGGGGATTTCGTTCATCAATTGAGTTTTCGAATTAGAGGAAGAAAGAAAGCAGAGACGACGAACTGAAAGAATAGATGCCAGAGTTGTGTCCGGCGTCGCGGCAGACGGACGGCGATGGGAAGTGGATCGGCGGGATAACCAGAAATGGGGCTGGAGTGGTGTGGTTTTGGCCGGCGTTGTTTGGAGCCGAAGGGAGAGGGAGGTTCGCCGGAATTTGGGACATGGTGCGGAGTTGGTGAAGACGGCGTTGTGGGTGATGGTGAGAGAGAGAGAGGGTCGGGGTTGAGAGTGGCGGTCGGATCTGTGAAGGTGGGCGGACGGAGAGGGTGAGTCGCTGTTCACTCCTCCAGAACCACCCCCGTCGGCCAATTGGATCTCGCCGGAGAATTGATCGGAGAAGCAGAGGACTGTGGGAAGGTGAGGAGGAAAGTGGCGGATTGGGTATTTATGTTGGGTGTAACTGGGTTTGGGTTCGGGTTTGGAAATGGGTAGATTTAACCCTTTAAATTTTAAAATTTACAGTTTGACCCTTTTTAACAAATTTTCATTACAAATCCATCAATTTAGTCGATCACGTGCCATGCACATGGCACTTAACTGACTTTTCTAACGATTTCCGTCAAAAAGCCCTTAACTGCCGAAAATTTGAGATATTGAGCCCTGATCTAGCGGAAAAAAAAAAACCCAGGCCCCTTTTAGACGCACCCCCCTGCAGTTCAGGCCCTAATCTGTCATTAACCCTTAATTATTGCTCAAAGTTTCTTTGCAGTAACAACGAAAAAAGAGAGACTATCTTTTCGGGATAGAGACTATTATATTTCGGTTAATTTCGTAATTAACTTTAAGGCCTAAACAATAATTTTGAACAGTGTCCCTAAAATTTTAGGACGCCGCCCTTTTATCACTAAGGCAAAGACTTATATGCGACCGTCTCACGCCGTGAGACGGGCGCGTGAGATGGCCGCCCACCCCCCCTTCCCAAATCCACGTGTTTGCTATATATAAAAAAAAAAAACCCTCCAATAATTTTTAAATTCTATATCTTGAGATTTTAAAGTCGATTTTTTTTTCAAAAATACCGTTGTCTTCGTCTCGACGAGACGAATAAAACTACATAGGTCATGATATGGTTTATTTTATTTAAAAAAATATTTTTTAACATACAAAACAAGTGAGCTGTTCGTCATAATAAAATGTAACACTTTCTTATGAAGAAAGTAACGTTTTGGTCTTTAAAAAGTAACACTTTTTCTAATCACAAAAATATTTATATTATTTGCGAAACTGCTGTTACATCTTACAATAAAAGTGTTACTTTTTTAAGACCAAACTGTTACTTTTTTAAGACCAAACTGTTACTTTCTTAATAAAAAAGTGTTACATTTTATTATAAAATGTTACATTAGTTTAGTTGTCAATCTTATGTTATCTTTAATTTATTTTCAGCAAAATTGTGGTAAATTTTTGAAAAAAAAAAAGTGTTACATATGAGAAAAAAGTATTACATTTCCTTTATAAAAAGTGTTACTTTTGGCAAGCAAAAAATGGCAGGAAAAAAAAAAGAAAAAAAAAAAGGAAAGGGCTTGCTTGCGCCGTAGCACGGCGTGCGGCGGTCGCACAGCAGTCCAGCTCTATCACTAATGGGTTTAATACATTATTTTTGGTGTAGATGATATCTTTACTTTTCCCCATCTCTGGATGCTTTTGGATTTCAATTAAAATTCTAATGTACAGTTAACGCGTAAGGTTACAAATTTGTCATAAACCTCAATACGTTTCTTGTTGAATCCCAACTAGAAATCACATCAAGAAGAACAAAAGAAGACAAAGGAGCTGTTTTTTTTTTGTTTTTTTTTAAAAACTCTTTTTTAATTGGATCTACGTTTGTTCTCATTTTCCGCTGACGTTATGAGTTCGAGTCTCATCAACCATTTTTTTCTTCAAATTATATATATATACATCTTTATAGTTTAATTTGTGCTATTAGTCAAATAATGTTCTGATCCGCCACTAAGCACGGGAAATATGCATGGGAACACAAGTAGATCCTCAGTCCTAGAGAGGCCAGGGCAAAGAGAAGAGTGCCAGCTGATGACCCCCATATTGAAAAAATAAAATTACTAGTGTTATATTTGCAAATAAAATTATAAATATAATATATGGTAAAAGTGTATGCTCCCTCCGTTTCGGGTAAGTTTACAAAATTTAAGAAAGGAGAATAATGAATGGTTGGGAGGAAGAGAGAGAATGAGTGGTTGGGAGGAAAGAGAGAATGAGTGGAGGATTATAAAAGTAATAAATAGTTTCCTTATTTGGCATTGTTGCAACTTAAGTGGAATGCCCAAAATGGTAAATTATTGCAACTTACTCGGAACGGAGGGAGTATTTGTTTGTTTTGACCCCCCTTTCGGCAAAAGAAAATTTGCATTTTAATATAAGGTAAAATTGTAAAAATTGTCTATTGTGACCCCCTTTTAGCTAAAGAAAACTTGCATTATATTTTTAAATGAGTGTGTTTTGGGGGAAACTAGTTCCTTCATAAGTTATAAAAAATCTTGTTTTTTACCCTTAAACCCTAAATCTGAAACCCTAAAACCTAAACCTGAAACCCCAAACCTTAAACTCTATAAAAACAAGACTTTTTATAACTTATGGAGAAACTAGTTTCCCCCCAAAAAAATTCTTTTTAAATTGACCCCCTTCTATAAACAAATATGAGAGTTATTTGAATTTTTGGGATAATTGTATAGGTTGACCCCATTTTCTTGAAATCCTAGGTTTGCCACTTATTACGCGGCAAGCGAATATGAGAACATATGTAAGATCCTTTTATCTGGTCAAGTTCGAAAACAGTTCGGAGAGTGGGATTAAAAACAGAGAGAATATGTCCTGAAATTATAAAATTAACAGTTGTTTGCAAACCCCGGGTACTACTATATACAAGGCCTGGATTTTACAAGGCATGAAAAAATGACCAAAATACCCTCATATATATACTGAAGAAAAAAAAATTCCCCTCTTTCCCATTTCAACAGTTCGTCTTCTCCCTCTCTCTCTCTCTCTCTCTCACGGCGACATCCATCCACCCACCGGCACCTCAACAATCCGACCACCACCACCATACGCAACCACACAAATGAAGCCAAACAAGCTCCCTATCACCGGTGGAAAGTCCGGAGCCTCCTCTTCTACCGCCGCTCCAAAGTAATCATAATTTCTAAACCTAAATTTCAATTTGAAAACCCAACTATAATTTCTAAACCTAAATTATATAACGCTTAAATGTTGTGTACACCTGTAGACACCCCGCCTTGGACCTCTTACCCCGATTGCATACAAAGTATTTTTATTTAACTTATTTTGTTGATTTCTGTTACTTCGGTTAAGTTCCTAACTGATTCCGTTAGTTTTGGACTAAACTGCATAACATAGTTAACTTTTAGGGTCATTCTGTCATTCTGTCATTTTTTTACCCGCGGGCGCTTCCGGCACTGCCAGTGAGCCGCGCGCGTGTTACCGCCCCAAAAGCCGGACCCGCGCGCTTCCCACTTTGGCAGTAACGGATTGCACCTTATTTCCCTCCCTTTTCTTATTTACAAACATCTTTTCTTAATCACAAAAACCATCTTTTTACATCCACATTCATCCCCCCTTTTCTCATTAACTCCCAATCCCAAATTCTAAGTCTTTTCCCAAAAAACTAATATTTCTTTCATTTATTATTTGATTTCTTTTATTTTTCTTTTATTCATTTATCTTATTTGTGATTGGCCCATTCCATTTCACATGGATGACCAATTTCCCTCCATCATTTCCCTCTCTTTTTTACCTATAAAAACCATCATCTTCTACCTTGGAAGGGGACTTCCTTTTGGATCCCAACCTTGATTCACCAACTAGATTTTACACAAATTCTCCCAACAAGAGTTCTTAGTAACAAGACTCTACACAAATTGTTCTACAACAATTTCATTACAACAACAACACTTTCAAGTCAAGGTTCCAAGTCCTCTTTCTCAAGGTACAACTCAATTTTCTTCCTTTGTTTTCTTCTTCTTGATGTATGCAATCCCCATTAATGGGACATGACCAACATGACTACTTCACATATTGAAGTTAGTTAAGGTTATCTCCCTACATTTTAATCTTAACTTTAATTCACCATGTTAATTTCTCTTCATCCCTTAATGTAATTCTTTAACATTACTTGTTACATGTAATCTTTATCATTAAATAAATAAAACAATTCTATTTTATTTCCCCTTTATTTCCCCTTTTCTTCTCATCACAATTGTTAGCACATTTCTATTTAATTAATTGAAGGATATGTAAATATTAGAACACTATTAGTAGCAAGACCCGCGTAAGCGGGGCGGAGTGGGTGTTTAAGTACTTCCCACTCCGTCACCTAACCCCCGAACCCTTCTCTCACGAATCTCTGGTTTTGTACATAAATTAGGTTATTTCTAGGTTTTTCTTATGTTCCTTTAAAAACATAGGTGGCGACTCTAAACAATCTAAAATAAGTTAGACATCCTAGGCTAATTCACCGCTCTAGCCAAGCAGTGGTTCCCCGGGGTATCTACAGTGGCGACTCCGCTGGGGAGTGATAGAGGGTTAAACTTGCGTTCTTAACTTTTGGTGTTCTTATTACTGTTTTCTGGGCATTCTGGTAAAAAGGGTGGGAAGCGCGCGCCTCTGGCCTTCTTGGCCTAAAGCGCGCGCGTCCGACCCCAATTACCAGAATCGCCCGCCTCCTTTTTTGTCCTTCAATTCCATACTTCTGTACTAACAATTACTGCAGGGGAAAGGTTTCTTAATTAAGGGTCAAGGCAATCCCTTGAACCCACTGATTTGCAGGTTCTCACCCAGAAGCGGGCGCCTCTGCCCTTCTTCCTCTCACGCGCGCGCTTTCCGCATAGGCAACCCAATGCGCGCGCTTCTGGGCGCATTCCCCGAACAGAACAGTGCACAGAAACAAAACAGAATGACAGTGTGTGGGCACCGGGCCTGCATACAATTTCTTTTACTTTCTGTTTATTTTTATCGGTCACACGGGTGATTCGAAAGTTGTAAATTACGTGCTTATTTGTTTTTTTTTTTTTTTTTATTTCCTTTGAAAAAAAAAAATGTTTTGTCACATGTTAGACCTCACACTACATGCACATATTCCTATCAACTGCTCACTATCGAGTCGCACAAGTCCAACCCCAAACCCGTCGAGGCCCGTCCTAGAAAGTTTCAAGCTCCACTCGACCTTGGCTCTTTCGAAGCGGTAAACCTCAGCCCGTGGCGTAGTTCATGACTACATGCCGGGGGTGACCTTTAAGCCTCATATTCAAGCCGAGCACAAACCACACAATTCTAGTCTAGGGTCTAACACTCCGTGACCAAGTCGGTTTTTCATGTGCCGAGATTTCCCTAAACTAATGTCTTCAAATCATACATGCCAACTTGTTGCAATGGACGAAATAAAACTCCGTCCCCAAAAGTGGTTATTTTGGACGAAAATAAAAATCCGTCCCCTCATGTATGATTTACTACATTAATTTAGTTTAATCCCGACACATGTAGGATTCACAAGCGTGGTGGAATCCGATGAGTATATGGGACCGCGAGATGGTCTATATACTAGTGTGACGATTCCACTATTTTCCTAGAAACCCCAAAAAGGACCACGTCCTTCCGACTTTGTAAATAAAAAAAAAAAAAGAGTCGTTTTTCCTTATGTTGTTGAGTCTTTTTATTTGTTTGTGGGTTAATTCATTTTATCCAAAAGGTGTTTGTGGGGCCAATCTAAGATCAACCGTGCTCTTCCAATAGGTCCAATGGCTTCCAACGGCAACAACAACAACGGTGGAAATGATTTCGTGTCCAACGAAGGGTTACTCAACATAATGAAATCAATGGGGGAAAAAATGGATAGGATTGTCGAGGATGCCCGCCGTAAAGACAATTTGTGGCAAGCCCGTTTCGATATCGACAAGAGGATTCACAAAGAAGAGGTTTCTGAACTCAAGGCTCGTCTTGATTATGAAAGAAGAATTCACGAGGAAGAGGTTTCCGAACTCAAAGCCCGTTTGCAAGAGCTCACCGACGGCAAAGCAAAGTTTAAGGGTAAAGCATGCTCAAGTGGCCCGTCCCTCAAAAGCTACAAATGTACCGCCAACAACCGAGTTTTCACTCCTCTCCTAGGAGTAACCCAAGCCGAAGCATTTGAAACTTTGGTGGCAAGTGGAAAGGTCAAGCCTTTAGAGGGGTACAAGCCGAAGACGATACCGAAGAATCATGCACATGGTGAATGGTGCGGCTACCACAAGCATAGTGGCCATACTACCGAAGGGTGCTTCCTTCTCCGAAACATCATCCAAGATTTGTTCGACAACGGCGAATTTACTGTGGGTGAAGAGCAACCTTTAGAGAGTGCCAACATGCAAGAACTCATCAAAGAAGAATGATTTGGTTTCGAAATGGGGCTTCTACAAGAAATCATGGCACAAGGAGACTACAACGACAATGGGGACTACAACAACAATCTCCGTTTCTCTTTCTCTACCTAGTAGTAGGAATAAAAAAAAAAAAAAAAAAGAGTCAAAAGTCCTCTTTTGTGTGCATTAATGTTTTCTCTCGTCCCATGTTAAGTGTCGAGTCTTCTTATCAAATAAAAGTCGTTCTTGTCCTTATACACTCTTCCAAGTTGTTCAATCTAATTCTTGGCAAAATGATGAAAAGATGTCTAAACGAGTTTTGGAATGAAGGCCATCACTTGAACGCCTAGGGGCTAAACATTGTGACGAAGGCAACATCATCAACGACGAAGACAAAGCCAAGACATCAAAGGTGAAGCAACAACCATGGAGAAAAATCAAGCAATGTTTCAAAAGGGGATTAAAAAAAAAAAAAAAAAAAAAAAAAAAAAAAAGCTCGCTAGGTTGAAATCATCAAATCAACGTAGGCAAAAGTTAGAGCACAAAAAAATAAAAAAAAAAATAAAAAAAATAAAAAAAAAATCCCCCTCAATCAAAGAAGATCAACATCATCATCCACCAACAAAGGACGAAGCTACGAAGCAACAATTCCATCACGAAGAATGGAGAATCCACAAGAACTACGGTGACCTGAGCCTCTACACTGGAGGAACGTAGGCAACCTGCGGGTCCGGTCTCATGCAAGAAAGAAGATATGTTTAGCCCTAGCGCGTTATGGTGATCGGCCTTCATCTCGAACTTGTCAAGACATCTTTGTACGATTCATTTGCCAACGAATTAATCACCAAAAAGATTGAACAACTTTCTTAGATTTGAAATCATTTCGCGCTCCTTGTCGAGTCTAGGGACTTCTATTCTTTCTGCATACTCCCAATTCCTTGCAATCAAATTGGGGCTTTCCTTCTCTTCTCTCTTAATGACTCACTTTCCTTCGTGAGTCATTCAATTCAATAAAAAAAAAAAATACATGTCAATACTAGGGACACTTCCCTAGTCGAGTCAATGTCACTCATCTTTAGTGACAAAAGGTTTCCACCGCAAAATCACACGTCTCTCATCCTCAGCTAGAGTCAATGCACACTTCCTCATTAATCGAGTCAAAAATGAAGACGCAAAAGAGATGCCCGCTAGATTGAAAACCCGAAAGGGCGGTCTAGGCAAATAACAGGGTGCGTCATAAAAAAAATGAGAGAGTGAGAGAGAGAAGGGAAAGAGAAATGGAGATCCCCGGCCTCTAAAGAAGACAAGTTCTACATTGAATCTCCTCAGCAAGTCAATTCCCACCGAGTCAACTTTGGGATTGCAAAAGGCTCGACAAGATATAGCACCGTCAAAGGTTGTCTTGGGTTATCGGCATTACTCTCCAGCAGTGTGCATTTTTGGGTTCATGAAAAGAAGGCCCGTGGTAGCCAAGACCCATCCGAGAACGAGCCTATCATAAAAGGGGCACGAGGTTGCACAAATAATCCCTAGCTAGTCAATTGGCTTGGGCAACAAATAGCAACAACATGTGTCTCAGTTTTCAAAGCTTCTTCAAGTATGTGCTTCTAATGTACGCCGAAAGGCTCCCGAGAAATGGAGTAGCTCTTTCCATATCTTCTCATGTTTATTCCCTCACACTCTTGCTTTACTCAACAAATGGTGACGCCCTAGGGGCTATGTGACTCAAGAACAAGGACTTCTTTTGCTTCACTTGACAATCAATACGCCCTTGAGGCTATGCTCGGAAAAAAAAGATGTGTGAGACTACCCTCAAAGTCTCTCAAAAAGGGATGTCAAAAACGCCCTCTTGTCACGTGTGCCCATGCTCGTTCCCCCAATAAAGGATGGACCTTTCTCGCAATCAATGATGGCACTCTAAGGGCTACGGTCAAGTCTTAAAGGCTCCCTCGGCAAAGAGCAATTAACTCCCCAGCGGTATCCCCAGCAAAGTCATGTGCAACATTGGAAGCTTCCTCAATTCGGCACCGAAGGTCTCAACGGGCTTCGCAATCTACAATCTTTTGGGTTACGGCATTGCAGTAATTCAAGCAAAGGGCAGTATTAGGGCTTCGCGACCGACAGTCTTTTGGGCAACAATACTCGAGCAAGTGCAATGTGGAGTAGTCTTATGGCTCCATGAGAACAATCAAGCTTCAAAGGGTCTCTCAACACTTCAAGTCAAAGGCCTCTTGGTTTTAAATGAAGACTCCGATGTTATGAATGAAGTTGATGATTTTTGTTAGAACTCACAGCGAGATTTTAAAGGAAGTCTTAGAGAAAAGGAAAAAGATTCAATATGCTAAACTCTAATCAAAACAGGGTTATAGCGGGAAATGCCACGGCCAATCCCAATGTTTCTGCAATTCAGCACCCCCTTCTCCAAGATCAAAAGCACAAGGTGCAGCTCAGATAAAGTTGGGCCACAGCACTAGTTGCATCCGAAGATCCGTCATTAGTTCAACTCAAGAAGAGTCAAGCAAGCATACTCATTTGAGACTTTATCACGCCAAGACCTTATCCTCTGCGACCTCGACGGCACCGCAAGACATTACTGCATCCTTTGACATAAGCCCTCAGCCATTTGGGTATCGACCACAATGAGGCCATTCATCTCCCCAGAAAGAGCAAGAAGGAGATCTCTATCAAGAATTCTACCAAACGGTACATCCGTTCTCAATGCCGAGCCAATCACGAGGTAATTTGGGGCTTACAATGAAAGGTCTTCACATCCCGCCATCTACAAGCCCACGGCACTTGGGGCTTTGCAATCTCTCGAAGCTTGGCATCAACGATCTCCTCTTGGGGCTTGCTCACTACAACAACAAAGGGCGATTTACTCGAATGGGCCAAGAGCTGATTTATCTTGGAGCTATGCAAGTCCCTCAAAATTTGGCATCAAAGGCATTCTAGGGGCTTTACAATCAGCAACCCCTCATCTCGGCATCAAAAGCCTTTTTGAAGCCCCATAACCGACAAATCTCTTGGGGCTAGACATCAATCTTCGTTGGACACACCAGCGACAACAGAATTCAAGTGAGGCAATCCAGACTTCGACTGAGCATGACTCGATCTTGGGTTGGCTTTACAAACACACAATGGTTAAAATGGTTCACCCACGAACTTAAAAAAAAAAAAAAAAAAAAAAATCTCTTTTCCTCACATGTGTGCATATTCTTTCCTTTCTAATCTTTAAAAAAAAAAGATTTTTTCTTTCTTTTTCTCCTTCTATGTGCAAAAGTATGTGCTTTACTTTGCTTTGCTCCTAGCTTCTCCTCCAGCATTCTCCATCATCCTTGAACTACGCTGGTCTGATTCCCTTCAAGGGATACGTAGGCAACCTTTGGCACGACCAACCCATCATCCAGAGTACCATCTCGCCAACCCAACATCAAGGGCATTCTCTCATCAACATCTAAAGAATGGACATTCTCCATCAAAGCATCCTCCGCGGACATCAAGAATCCATCTCCACTCAAGCGGCAATGGTAAGCGAAGGTATGAATACATCCAATGCTTTCCTCAAAATCACACCGCACACAAGATCACTCTCTACATTCTTACTTCTCTCTCATTACAAAGGTGATTTCAAGATCATATCACACCACAATCACAATTTTCTCTCGCAATTCCTATTTCACATCTCACACAAGCACGTATATCTGCAAAGCATACACATAACAGGAGCCGGACAGAGCACCAGGTGCCGCACAAAGCACCAGAATCAACAAGTGCCGCACAGCGCATCAGAATATGCCGCACCGTGCACCAGAATCAACAAGTACCGCACAGCGCATCAGAATATGCCGCACCGCGCACCAGATTCAACAAGTGCCGCACAGCGCATCAGAATATGCCGCACCGCGCACCAGAATCAACAAGTGCCGCACAGCGGATCAGAATATGCCGCACCGCGCACCAGAATCAACAAGTGCCGCACAGCGCATCAGAATATGCCGCACCGCGCACCAGAATCAACAAGTGCCGCACAGAGCACCAGGTGCCGCACAGAGCACCAATTTTGGTCCATGGTGAACCACTAAAATCACCATACCTCTTCCATCAGCAAAAGTCGCTCACACAGGGAGCGCATTTCTATCCTTTATAATTTCAAATTCCTGCTTTATCGAGTCTTTGTTTTCTCTTGTCGATGTCCTCGGCAGTTGTCTTTCTTTCGTCGACGCGTTTTGCTTCGCAATCCACTTCGTCGAGGGGCTCTGTAGACACCCCGCCTTGGACCTCTCACCCCGATTGCATACAAAGTATTTTTATTTAACTTATTTTGTTGATTTCTGTTACTTCGGTTAAGTTCCTAACTGATTCCGTTAGTTTTGGACTAAACTGCATAACAGAGTTAACTTTTAGGGTCATTCTGTCATTTTTTACCCGCGGGCGCTTCCGGCACTGCCAGTGAGCCGCGCGCGCGTCCCGCCCCAAAAGCCGGACCCGCGCGCTTCCCACTTTGGCAGTAACGGATTGCACCTTATTTCCCTCCCTTTTCTTATTTACAAACATCTTTTCTTAATCACAAAAACCATCTTTTTACATCCACATTCATCCCCCCTTTTCTCATTAACTCCCAATCCCAAATTCTAAGCCTTTTCCCAAAAAACTAATATTTCTTTCATTTATTATTTGATTTCTTTTATTTCTTTTATTTTTCTTTTATTCATTTATCTTATTTGTGATTGGCCCATTCCATTTCACATGGATGACCAATTTCCCTCCATCATTTCCCTCTCTTTTTTACCTATAAAAACCATCATCTTCTACCTTGGAAGGGGACTTCCTTTGGATCCCAACCTTGATTCACCAACTACATTATACACAAATTCTCCCAACAAGAGTTCTTAGTAACAAGTCTCTACACAAATTGTTCTACAACAATTTCATTACAACAACAACACTTTCAAGTCAAGGTTCCAAGTCCTCTTTCTCAAGGTACAACTCCATTTTCTTCCTTTGTTTTCTTCTTCTTGATGTATGCAATCCCCATTAATGGGACATGACCAACATGGCTACTTCACATATTGAAGTTAGTTAAGGTTATCTCCCAACATTTTAATCTTAACTTTAATTCACTATGTTAATTTCTCTTCATCCCTTAATGTAATTCTTTAACATTACTTGTTACATGTAATCTTTATCATTAAATAAATAAAAAAATTCTATTTTATTTCCCCTTTATTTCCCCTTTTCTTCTCATCACAATTGTTAGCACATTTCTATTTAATTAATTGAAGGACATGTAAATATTAGAACACCAATAGTAGCAAGACCCGCGTAAGCGGGGTGGAGTGGGTGTTTAAGTACTTCCCACTCCGTCACCTAACCCCCGAACCCTTCTCTCCCGAATCTCTGGTTTTGTACATAAATTAGGCTATTTCTAGGTTTTTCTTATGTTCCTTTAAAAACATAGGTGGCGACTCTAAACAATCTAAAACAAGTTAGACATCCTAGGATAATTCACCGCTCTAGCCAAGCCGTGGTTCCCCGGGGTATCTACAACACCTATCCAAAATGGTTCTAATTATGATTTGGTAACTCAAATTGGGGTTTTTTGTTTGAATTGGTTACGAATTTGTGGGTGTATAATCTGGACATGTCGGGGTGTGTTTCGTATGAACACACACGAGATGCTTGTCCACATTTCGTGTATTAGCACACGAAATGTAAACTGATGAATCAGTTTACATTTCGTGTTCCAATACACGAAATGTTGGTGAGCGTTTCGTGTTTAAGTACACGAGATACTTTCCACATTTTGTATATTTAACTATCTTATTTATATTCGTTATATTTAAATATCTTTTTTAAATTTGTTATATTTGACTATTTAATTACTTTTGCAGCTGCACATGTCCGATAGTGATTATCCGATACCATCATTAGCACTATATTGGGAGGATCGACGTGATCCAAGCGCAAGTAACCTGTGTTGGGTTTCCAAGTAACATGCGCAGCGGAATATAGCAATTAAATTTTTAAGAAACCCAAAGCCATAGATCCGTTCATATGATTAAATCAAATACAACAAGATGAATAGATGAATAACTAACCCTTGATGGCTATGAATTTTTTTTCTCTTTGGTCTTGGTGGAGATCTTGAAGCTTTATCACGAACAAATCACGAACTTTGTAAGATGATAAAATTCACCCTCTAGCGGTATCCACACTTCGAACGAATATCAAAGGAACTTCTTCGATCTTGGTTGCTAGACCAATAATTGTAAAACACGCTTTCACAATTTAATAAAGAACTATATGGAATTTATTTGTGAATTATTTTGTTCCTCAATCAATGATATCTTGGAACAAAATAAAATCTCTCTCAAACTCTTTGAGACTCACAAAAGCACTAGTAAATATGGTCTGGCCGAATTGGGGTTTTTATACACAATTAAGACTTATTCCAAATAGGTAACTTGTGTCAAAAACCTTTCCTAATCAAATTAGGAATTTTCCTGTCGGCAAGACCAGGCGCCCGCCCGGTACCACCCGAACGCCCGCTCATTTGGGCAGAAGGTCAAGGCCTTTTCCGGCTTATTCAGGCGCCCGCCTGGTTCAACCCAAGCGCCCGCTTGGTTGACCAGGAGGCCCAGAATAATTCCAGAAATTCCCTTGAGGTCCTTCGACCCTAAATTCCAATACAGTCCTTTTATTTAAGATTCGTTCTATTGTGTGTGACCCTCTAGGATTATACTAAGTTGGCAATGGGCTCAAACATGATCCCATAAGATATGATTAGGTTCTAGCAAACCGTCATACCTACCCAAATAGCATAACTAGATACAAGTTCGCATTCCTTTAGAATATGTCACAATCCCTTTGTCCACGATGTCATTGAACACAGGTCATGGTCAAACAGTCAACTTGTCTTGTTCAATACTTTCTCGATTCCGAATATGTTGATAATTCAAATGCTGTTGATCCAATCAATCCATTTGAGTCCGGCCGAACATTTCATCAACATCATTCCTTCGAGGGGCCCAAGCTTGACATCTCTCCGTGGAGGGACAAATCCATTTAGTTTATTATTCTTCCCAACGGGAATCCGCTTATGCCAATCATACCCTTTATAACTACCGTGTTTAGGTAGCGTTTGAATATGTCAAACACAATGTTCATCAAGTGGAAGACTATAATAACTTCATGTCTAAGGATTCAAATGACATAACTAATATGAGATATATGTACAACATAGACCATGACATAAATCTCATACAGCGGGTCATGTCCAGTACCTTGTTCCAAACAAGTACCCATAAATCTAACATGATCATCCCATGATCATTTAGCCTTTATACTAGTGCTTAACAAGTACTAGGGACGGGGATTATTATAAGTAAACATGAACAACAATAATAATCAAAACATCTCTTTATTGATATGAAATAAATGATAACAATTACAACATTTATTAAACGTGCCTAGGGCACCATTACCAACAATCTCCCACTTGCCCTAGGCCCAATCTCCCATGTATCTAATACCCATGGACCTAACATGACCATCATGTTTAGCTTGTGGAAGTCCCTTTGTTAGCGGGTCCGCAACATTGTCATCAGTAGGTACTCTGCATATATTTACGTCTCCCCTATCAACGATCTTTCGAATGATATGAAAACGCCTAAGTATATGTTTGGATTTTTGATGTGCTCTTGGTTCCTTTGCTTGAGCAATAGCACCATTATTATCGCAATAAAGGTCTATTGGATTAGCAATACTAGGAACCACTTCAAGTTCAGTTATGAACTTCTTAATCCAAACAGCTTCCTTTGCAGCATCCGATGCAGCAATATACTCAGCTTCTGTTGTAGAATCAGCGGTTGTACTTTGCTTGGAACTCTTCCAGCTTACAGCTCCACCATTTAACATAAACACAAAACCCGATTGCGATCGGCTATCATCTTTGTCGGTTTGGAAGCTTGCATCCGTGTAAGCATTTACAACGAGATCATCTTCCATTCCTCCAGAGACCAAAAAGGAGTCTTTAGTTCTTCTCAAGTACTTAGGAATCGCTTTTACAGCTATCCAGTGATTTTCGCCAGGGTCGGATTGGTATCTACTTGTCATGCTCAAAGCATAAGATACATCCGGCCTAGTACAAATCATGGCATACATGATGGACCCAATTGCCGAAGCATATAGAACATCATTCATTTTCTCACGCTCATCGTTTGTCTTAGGACATTGAGTCTTGCTTAGAGAAACTCCATGTAGCACGGGCAAGGTCCCTCTCTTAGAATTTTCCATACGGAATCTTCTAATGACCTTGTCAATGTATGTACTTTGGCTTAAACCAAGTAGTCTCCTTGATCTATCTCTATAGATCTTAATGCCAAGAATATATGCGGCTTCACCCATATCTTTCATTGCAAAACACTTTCCTAACCAAGTCTTCACAGACTGAAGTGTAGGAATGTCGTTTCCAATGAGCAATATGTCATCCACGTATAAAACAAGGAATAGCACTATGCTCCCACTAATCTTCTTGTATACACAAGGCTCATCTTCGTTTTTATGAAACCAAACTCTTTGACCGATTCATCAAAACGGAGATTCTAACTCCTAGAAGCTTGCTTCAATCCATAGATGGATCTCTGCAATTTGCATACCTTAGAATCTTGTTCAAAACCTTCTGGTTGTGTCATATACACATCCTCTTGAAGTTTTCCATTCAGGAAAGCGGTTTTGACGTCCATCTGCCATATTTCATAGTCATGATATGCGGCAATGGCAAGCAAAATTCTTATAGACTTGATCATTGCTACGGGTAAAAAGGTCTCATCATAGTCAATACCATGAACTTGCCTATAACCTTTCGCTACAAGCCTAGCTTTGTAAGTATGCACCTTCCCATCCATGTCGGTCTTCTTCTTGAAGACCCATTTGCATCCTATGGTTTTTACACCTTCGGGCGCATCAATCAAATTCCAAACTTGATTGTCTTGCATGGATTGCAATTCGGATTCCATGGCTCCAAGCCAGTTGTCCGAATCAGGAGAAGACATCGCCTCTTGATAGGTTGACGGTTCATCATTCTCAATGATTTCTACCTCATTACTATCCGTTACGAGAAATCCATATCTCTCGGGCTCGGATCGTAACCTACTAGATCTGCGAGTTGCTTGTGTATTTTGAACAGGTTCCACAACTCCTTGTAGTTCTTGTTCCACTATTGGTTCAATGTTATTTTCTGGGTCTCGAATTTCTTCAAGATTTATTTTACTCCCACTGATTTCTTTGGAGAGAAACTCTTTCTCTAGAAAGACACCAGTTCGGGCAACAAACACTTTGTTGTCCTCACGGTTATAAAAGTAATATCCTCTAGTTTCCTTAGGATATCCCACGAAAATACATTTATCAGATTTGTGTGCAAGTTTGTCTGAGATAAGTCTTTTGACAAAAGCTTCGCAACCCTAAATCTTCATGAAAGACAGACAAGGCTTCTTTCCGCTCCACATCTCATATGGAGTCTTTTGAACCGATTTAGTTGGAACACGATTTAGTGTGAAAGTAGCGGTTTCTAGGGCGTAACCCCAAAAGGATATTGGAAGATCAACTTGACTCATCATTTATCGAACCATGTCTAACAAGGTCCGATTCGGACACACCATTCCATTGTGGTGTTCCGGGTGGAGTCAATTGTGAAACTATTCCACAATTCTTTAGATGATCATCAAATTCTTGACTCAAGTATTCTCCACCACGATCTGATCGAAGTGCCTTAATACTTTTGCCAAGTTGCTTTTCTACTTCATTTTGAAATATTCTAAATATCTCAAATGCTTCACTTTTATGTTTCATTAGGTAAACATACCCAAATCTACTATAATCATCAGTGAAGGTTATGAAGTATTGAAATCCTCCCCTAGCATTGCTACTTAATGGTCCGCATACATCGGAATGTATCAACCCCAATAAGTCGCTTGCCCTTTCACCTAGCTTGGTAAAAGGTGTCTTAGTCATTTTTCCAAGAAGACACGACTCACAAGTGTCATATGACTCGAGGTCACATGAACCTAAAAGTCCGTCCCCATGGAGCTTTGAGATACGCTTCTCATTTATATGACCAAGACGGCAATGCCACAAATAAGTATGATTTACATCATTAGGTTTAGATTTCTTATTTACATGATAGACATTGTCATTATTTTCATTCTTGACATCCAAGATATAAAGGCCATTAAATGAATTAACAATACCATAAAGCACATCATTTAAATAAATAGAAAATTTCTTATTCTCAATAAGAAACTTAAAACCTTCATTATCCAAACAAGAAATTGAAATAATATTTCTGCTTAAATCCGGAACATAATAACAATTGTTCAAAACAAGAATTAATTCAGAAGGTAAAGTGACTTCATAAGTCCCTACGGCTAATGCAGCAACTCTTGCTCCATTCCCCACGCGTAGATCTACTTCACCTTCTTTAAGCAGTCTCCTATTCTTTAGTCCCTGCACATTTAGACAAATGTGAGAACCACATCCGGTATCCAATACCCAAGAATCAGTGGTAGAAAGGAGAATATCTATCATATAGATACCTGAAGTTGACGCAGTCTTGCTGCTCTTCTTCTTCTTTTGCTCTTCCAAGAAAGCCTTGCAATTACGTTTCCAATGACCAATTTCTTGACAATGGAAACAGATTGCATCCTTTTGTGAATCGGGTTTTGCCTCAGAAGCCTTGGCAACCTTTGCCTTGCTTATTTTGGGTTTGACAACTTTCTTACCCTTTCCTTTGGCACTAGCCTTCTTCCCATCATGAACCAAGAGCACGGGAGAACCTTTCTCCACAATTTTCATCTCTGCAGTTTTGAGCATCCCATGCAACTCAGAGAGATTCTTATCCATTCCATGCATGTTATAATTCATCACAAACTGATTATAACTTTTAGGCAATGAATTAAGAATGAGATCCGTGGCTAGCTCCAATGGAATTGGATAGCCAAGTTTCTCAAGGTGCTCTACATAACCTTTCATTTTAAGAAAGTGAGGACTCACTTGTTGCCCTTCATTCATTTTACAAGTAGTGAATGCAACAATGGTCTTGTACCTCTCTTGCCTAGCTTGCTCTTGAAACATGGTTCTCAACTCCACGCCTATCTCATAGGCTTCCAAATGTTCCAAACTTTGTTGGAGTTTTGAACACATAGCAGCAAGCATGAGACAACTTACATCTCTAGAATCATTACGATGTTTCTTGTAATTGTCCCTTTCTACCCTAGGGGCAGTAGGCGGTGGTTCAGCAGGGAGAGGCCCATCGAGAATGTACAACTTATCTTCTTGCCTAAGAACGATTCTTATGCTACGGATCCAATCCATAAAGTTTGTACCATTCTCTTCGAGCTTATCCTTCTCAAGGATCGATCGCAACGACATTGATTGAGTGTTATTAGTCATTATCTACAAATATGCAAAATTTCCAAAATTTAATAAGTACCGGTTTTCATTAAAGAGATAAACAATGTATTTTTCCAAACAAATACTCCCACTAAATTATATAACCTTCTTATGCATCCAATGTATAATATAATTTAATTGGGCTAAGATCCAACTTTAATTTAACTTTTGAGTCCACGGAGGCGGACCGCTCAAAAACTAAATTAATTAGGTAGACAATCATGTCAATCATATCTCATATGATTCTTAGATCCTTTTTATGAGATTCTTTGAGAAATCCGATTTAAAAAAGCATGTTTAATCTCATCTTTTGCCTAGGCCCAAAACTTTTTTGACGCCTAATTAAGTCCGACCATTTTAAACGCATAGGAACCATTCAATTTAACGCACCTTGCGGAGGCAAGCCCACATTAAATTAATGAACCTCATCTTGCTCATATATGAATAAAATCAATGCACTTCGTGGAGGCGAACCCACATCAAAATCACCCATATATAAACAAGTGTTTTAATCATGGCATGGCAAAGAAGGACTTAAAACTTTCTTTAAAGGTTCATCACATATAGCATATAACACATTTATGAGCACATAATATAAACATGTTACACATCAAGTTTAGCCACTAAATTAATCTCTATTAATTTAAGCATGATATTTATGTGTCATTAGTTTCTCTATAATTATGAGGATGAGACTATTTCAACTTTGGTTATTATCTCCAAATCAAGACAACAAGAAGTGCGGTCGAACTAAGCCATTAGGCAACCACAATCCCGCACTAATTCAAGAAACCAAGAAAGTAGTCCATGTGACCGAAACTAAGCAATAGATGGTCTCGATGAACGTAGGCCAATTGCATTCACAATTCCACATGGATCTCCAATCATTGAATCAAGAACTTTGTTTCTCAATTTTAGCAATTATGAACTCTTCATAATTCTGACTTCGTTTTATCTTTGAAACTTTGATTGCGATCAATTTTGGGAAACACAATCTCGATGAACGCAGATTAGCCATCCAAAACATGAACCAATCTAGGAATCACAAGACTAAAACAAATAGGAAATTCAAACCCCAAAATCCACACACAAACTAACTACCCAAAACCCATTCCAGATCAGCAAGTCTGGATTGGTTCTGTTACTGGTTTTGTTGAATTTATCGAAAATTCTATATTCAGATTTTATCCAAAATCAGAACATATTCTGCCGAGCGAGCGCCCGCCTGAATGGTCAGAATGGTGTAGAATTTTAAAGTTCGAAAATTTTGTCTCAAAATTATTTTTCCCCCGATTATTAAAACTTTGATCTAATCAAAAATCAATAATCGATATAATTCATAATCCACCATAATTTTTATTGCGATTGAATCGTGCGATTAAAGTTGCAAAACAATAAACCACATAAAATCACAAAACACATAAACATCATATAATCCAATATTCATATCATGCTTGGCACATAAACAATTTATATACACATAACATGATCCAAGTATCGAATTAATCAACATGAACGGGGCTCTGATACCACTGTTGGGTTTCCAAGTAACATGCGCAGCGGAATATAGCAATTAAATTTTTAAGAAACCCAAAGCCATAGATCCGTTCATATGATTAAATCAAATACAACAAGATGAATAGAGGAATAACTAACCCTTGATGGCTATGAATTTTTTTTCTCTTTGGTCTTGGTGGAGATCTTGAAGCTTTATCACGAACAAATCACGAACTTTGTAAGATGATAAAATTCACCCTCTAGCGGTATCCACACTTCGAACGAATATCAAAGGAACTTCTTCGATCTTGGTTGCTAGACCAATAATTGTAAAACACGCTTTCACAATTTAATAAAGAACTATATGGAATTTATTTGTGAATTATTTTGTTCCTCAATCAATGATATCTTGGAACAAAATAAAATCTCTCTCAAACTCTTTGAGACTCACAAAAGCACTAGTAAATATGGTCTGGCCGAATTGGGGTTTTTATACACAATTAAGACCTATTCCAAATAGGTAACTTGTGCCAAAAACCTTTCCTAATCAAATTAGGAATTTTCCTGTCGGCAAGACCAGGCGCCCTCCCGGTACCACCCGAGCGCCCGCTCATTTGGGCAGAAGGTCAAGGCCTTTTTCGGCTTATTCAGGCGCCCGCCTGGTTCAACCCAAGCGTCCGCTTGGTTGACCAGGAGGCCCAGAATAATTCCAGAAATTCCCTTGAGGTCCTTCGCCCTAAATTCCAATACAGTCCTTTTATTTAAGATTCGTTCTATTGTGTGTGACCCTCTAGGATTATACTAAGTTGGCAATGGGCTCAAACATGATCCCATAAGATATGATTAGGTTCTAGCAAACCGTCATACCTACCCAAATAGCATAACTAGATACAAGTTCGCATTCCTTTAGAATATGTCACAATCCCTTTGTCCACGATGTCATTGAACACAAGTCATGGTCAAACAGTCAACTTGTCTTGTTCAATACATTCTCGATTCCGAATATGTTGATAATTCAAATGCTGTTGATACAATCAATCCATTTGAGTCCGGCCGAACATTTCATCAACATCATTCCTTCGAGGGGCCCAAGCTTGACATCTCTCCGTGGAGGGACAAATCCATTTAGCTTATTATTCTTCCCAACGGGAATCCGATTATGCCAATCATACCCTTTATAACTACCGTGTTAAGGTAGCGTTTGAATATGTCAAACACAATGTTCATCAAGTGGAAGACTATAATAACTTCATGGCTAAGGATTCAAATGACATAACTAATATGAGATATATGTACGACATAGATCATGACATAAATCTCATACAGCGGGTCATGTCCAGTACCTTATTCCAAACAAGTACCCATAAATCTAACATGATCATCCCATGATCATTTAGCTTTTATACTAGTGCTTAACAAGTACTAGGGACGGGGATTATTATAAGTAAACATGAACAACAATAATAATCAAAACATCTCTTTATTGATATGAAATAAATGATAACAATTACAACGTTTATTAGACGTGCCTAGGGCACCACTACCAACAACCTGATCATGCCCGACCCCGACCTCGACCTCTACCTCTACCTCTACCACGACCTGAAGCAGCTAGTGGTGGAAGAGATGTAGGAGTAGTAGGGCTAGATGGTGTAGTGTTTGAAGCTGATTTCGGATTGGGTGACTCCCGCGACATCAAACCTGATTGGGTTGATGCAATAAATGAAGATCTAGACCTGCTGCTAGTGGAGGGTGGTGTAGTGGGGACTCCAAAATGTCTGTCGGTACGCTCCCAATCTGACAGTACTCTACAACTGGTGGTCCGGGGTTTATTTGCCTTTGAAATATGATCCGGCTCAGAAGCATCTCCGGTTTGTGGATGTAGCCCTTCATTTATCGTTTGAAATAACCTTCTTTTTATCGGTGCAGGTGCGTTCTGCAGTTCATTCAACACAGCTTCAAAATCAGGCCCAGTTGGACAGTATTCTAGTTCAATGTCCAACTTCTTCCAGAAAGCATGAATCGAGGACAACTCTATCCAGCCCCCAGACTTTTGTATGCATGCAATATCGTGACTACATGGAAGTCCATGTGTTCGCCTCAAGTAACACCCACAATCTGAAGCATCCATGACATTACCCCCACAACGACTCCGCTCTTCTTTGATGATGTCCAAGGCTGCCTTTGACACTCGCCCCAATATGTCGTGATACAGATCACATGTCTTCATATCATTTGGAATTCTGCTCTTTGATTGCTCCATACTAGCTTTGATTGTTGTTATTTGGATTTCCATAATCTCATGAGCCTTTTTGAACAATGTGTCAAAAGTAGAAGAAGCACTCCCCAAGGCCTTCTTCAACCTGTTATGCTCACTCTCAGCCCTGTTCGTGGTGTGGGTTCCGAAGTGTAGTAACTGATCTATGTGTATGGACAAAATACTCGTAGAGTATGGACCAATCCATGTCTCCCGGAGGTAAGTCAATAAATCAGGATAAGAGCTGTAATGATCGCAAAACAATTGCCAACGGGTGTCCCACTCTGAGCGAGTAGCGGCTGATATTGCATAATTGAATCTCTTCATGAATGATAGTGCGAACTCCGGGCTACTAGTTCTACCCAACGCCCTCTTTCTAACATTGACTTCGATATGCCTTCGACACAAATGGTGTGCGGTCTCGGGAAATACCATTTGGACAGCATTAATGAAAGCCAAGTCACGATCAGTTAAGAAAACTGTTGGCATGTGGGGAGTATGAAAAAGACTTTGCAAATTCTTGAGTGCCCACGTGTAATTCTCAGTCTTCTCATTTTGGAGGAACGCATATGCAATTGTGAAATTCTTTCCCGTTGAAGTAAATCCTATAATCTCAAGGAATGCCATTCCATAGCAGTTGGTGTTGTAAGTGCAGTCACCTTGTACTACATATGGAAAACAGTTAAGCATATCCGATGCTCGTGGGTGAGAGAAGAATATGTCACCGATCATGTCACTCTCATCGGCTTTCCTCATGGAGACGATATATTTCTTATCCTCGAGTAATTTTATGAATTGTTGAAGAGAGGATCTCCCTTGTCGTTCTTGTAACTTACATTTTGTGAGGGCATTGTGGACGTGTTTCGGAGTACTCACGTTCTTCTCATCCTTCCTCTTTAACATTGTTAGAATGTTATTTGGACGCACCGAAGACTGACTTGCGCTAAACACCTCCTCATATTCAGAACTTGTCAATTTACCCAACGGATGACCTTCGGGATACGTTGGAAAGTCATGATTATGAGAACCATTCTTCACAACGTAACCCCATAACCCATCACCCCTTTCTTTGGCCCGGATTTCAAAATTACACCCAATCTTCTTTGTACTAGTCAACCTCACATCCTTAGTTTTTTCGGACCTGTACTTGCCACCAAAATGGCATACAATCTTCGCGTAGCCTAGGATCTTGCCACTTGTCTTCCTCGAATCTCCTATAGAAAGGGTTATATTTTGACGGGCCGCGATATCCCGTACGTGTTTAACAAGCTCATCCCTATTTGAAAATAATAGGGATGTATCGAATTGATCACTGACATCCGGTCCCTACAAATTGTATTACCATCAATTAGAAAATTGCAAAATAAACAACAGGCTGAATGACATTTCGTGTAAGTTTATACGAGATAGTCTGGCAAATTTCGTGTAAATACACACGACATAAACACACTTATCTCGTATGAGTGTATACGAGGTCAAACATTACATCTCGTGTAACAACACGCGACACATAGCATACAACTCGTATAGTCGCACACGAAATAGAGTAATATCAGAATATAAAAATCCAATCTTGAAAAACAATTTCGTTTCAACATTGGATTTTTATTGTGATTTTGATCAAAACACCAAATATAACTTTAAAAACTTACTTCATTGCAGCTTGGATTTTGATTTTGATGTGGAGAATTTGGTGGCAAACCTTCTTCTTCAAAAATATATTCCACAAGATCAAGATCAATGTGATCATAAAGACTTGGAGAATGTTGTGGAGAATCCATAGTATGGTGTTAGATGATTTGAGAATTAATGAAAATAATGGGTATAAATTTATGGGTGTTAAAGACATGGAGAATGGGGTATTTTGGAGTATATCAATGTTGCATGGGTGTACAGCAATGGTGTTTCTCTGTAGGGTTAAGTGGTCTGCGTGTTATCGTGTTTTATGTAAGTGTTCAGGGTCTATCTCGTGTGTTTATACACGAGATACTATGATACATGTCGTGTAAAGACACACGATATAGTCTTTTTTTCTGGTAATTATATCGTATGAACAATACACGAGATATAACGTTTAATTTTGTGTGTTGTTCATACGAAATGTCTTCATACATGTCGTGTATGACCACACGACACACCTTATCATAAAAAAAATTATAAATAAATGTGATAGGTTATATGATATTGTATGATGTTGGTTCAATCTTATATGTAATCATTGTTTGTTTTCCAACTTATTATAACAAGAAACATATAATCTTTTTTAACAAATATGATAATTTCAAATATATAATCTTGAGTAGTTGGTATTCCTCTAATGTACGACTTATCATTAACCTCGCTTGGTAAATCATCGAAACAACTTAACTTGTTATATAACATGTTTAATTAACTCATTATATATAATCTTGATTAGAAATATAACACCATAATTCATTAATTTAACATAGTATATGCACATCATAACATCGTTTGTTAGTTGATAAATAAAGTGGTATCACTTTAACCTAATGAATGTAATAGGTTATATATGATATTGTATTATGCATTATAACATGTTTAATTACCTCTTTAAATATAATCTTGATTATAAACATAACACCACAATCATTTGTTAGGTGATTATAAATAAAGTGGTATCACTTAAATGTGACAGGTTATATGATATTGTATGATCCAAAAAAATATGACGTTTGTTACTTGTCATGTCTAAGTGTATAAATTTTGCTCAATTAACAACACAATTCAATAATCTAACATAGCATATGCGTATCATTAACATCATGTTGCAAATCATCGAAGAACATCTTCATTTGGACATGTCGTGTGAATATACACGAGCATAGGGCAATATATCGTATGACTTAATACGACATGTGTGACACAACATGTCTTATAAACTATACACGACCCGTTCATATTCATGTCGTGTATGGTTGTACGACATATTATAGTATAACTCGTATAAATGAACACGACTGAACATTTTATACAATTGGTATATCTCGTGTGTTTGTACACGACACAAAGCCTTCAAGTCGTCCTTTTGCACACGACACGCGAAAGGTAGTTTTGCCATTATTGGTGCCTTGTATGTAATATGCCTTGTATATAGAATTTACCGCAAACCCCCCCCCCCTCCTTCCAAAAAAAAAAAAAAAAAAAATGAACGAAAAGAAGGGATAAAAAAAATATGAACGAAAAGAAAGGATAAAAGTAGATAACAAAAACGAAAAGGTAGTTACATTATAGTTTTACATAGAACAGAGCAATGTTCTAAAAGAAGTCCGTCTGGCCGCCTAGGAGCTAGGCGTTCATGAAACGCCTAAGTCCCGCCTAGGTTATTATAACTATTTCTGAATTCTCGGCCCCGCCTAAGTTCCGTCTAGACCCTGCATAAGCGCTAGGCATTGCTGCGGCGCCTAGCGACCGCCTAGCGCTTTTTGGAACCTTGGAACAGAGTCGGCTGTTCACTCTCGTTCCGTTTCACCTTTTGCTTTAGCATTATTATCCAATACAGTAGTTATTTGAAAGTTTTATTTAGGGGTGGAAATGGTTTGGCTCAAACCGCGGTTCGGAACCGAGCCGAGCCAAACCGTGCGGTTTAGCTCGGTTTTTAAACTTATGAGGTTCAGCTCGGTTTCGAAAATTGATAAACCACATGGTTCGGTTCGGCTCACGGTCTGACCATTCAAGCCGAACCGAGCCGAATCGTTTCGAGCTGAACTACGAGCCTAACCGTAGAGCTGAACCGTTATGCTTCTTCTTGTAATTTTACTTCCAATTTTGCTGTCATTTTTATACTCATATGAACATCAGTGTTTAATTTCTAAGGATTTATTGGATTTATTTGCACTGGAACTTAAGATTACAGTCCTTGCTAGTGCTAAGCGGTATAGTATGGTGTAAGAGTTGTGTTTCAAACCGCGGTTTAAGCCACGGTTTAAACCGTAAAATCAGACCGTGGTTCAAACCGAGTCGAGCCGAACCGTGATGGTTTAGCTCAGCTCGGCTTGGACTATTTTGTGGTTCAGCTCGGTTTGGGATTTCTCCAAACCGATGTATAGTGGTTTGGCTTCTAATTTACCCCAAACCGAGCTAAACCGAACCATTTCCACCCCTAGTTTTATTGGTACCTTCCCGCCTAAATTCTAATATTTTATATACTGTATATTCAAATGCTATAATAATGAACCCTGAAACACAACAAATATTTACTTCTTCCGTCCCAAAATAAAGTAAATTTGAAATTTTTTAGAACATTCATTTTCGGTACTAAGTAAATTTATGTATGGATCTTTAGATGCACCAAGTATAATGTACATTGACAATCAAAGTGTGCCTGTCAGAAAGAGAGAGAGAGAAATAGACAGGGTATATTCATAATCAAATGTCTAAAGCAAAATTCTCAAAAATAAACTAAAACCCTTAATAAAAAATAAATTTAAAATAAAACCAACCAAAAACATTCCTTCTGTAGTTCACAACAACAAAATGGAAATAAAGAAAGCACCACCTGCTCCTAAATGTCTGAAAGCTGAAAGTCAATGAAATAGGACCAAACCTACCTCTGATCAATTACAAGCCAGTAAAGCAAGATCGATCCACCAGTTTTCTTCCCCCTCATTCCTCCATAGATGCTGACGCATTCAGATAAGCTCGATGTTGCATTGGATATTCAGCACCGTTCCATCCATTTCTAGCAGTAACGTTTGATGCATGAATTGGATTATAGCTTGAGGCACTCGGACCTTCTCCGTGGGCCCTCACATGTGGTTGAGGAGGAGGTGGCGGGGGAGATTGAAAGAGATGTCCGTTAGGAGGAGGCGCCTGTGAGATTGGCAATGCTTGTAAGGCCTGAGCAGAGTGGCCATGCGGAGGTGCTGATCTTGGCCCGTATGGCTTCCTCTTCTTTTGCTCCTTGCCAGTTTGTATAATATCAATGATACCAACCACCAACTGCCCATTCAAAAACAACCCAAATTGTGTGTGTGTGAGTGAGAGAGAGAGAGAGAGAATATGGTGTTTCACAGATTTTCGAAAAGCCTAAAGAACATAAAAAAACATCTTCATTAGTGAATTCTCCTTTTCCCAAACCCGTGAAGAATACTCCCTCCGTCACAAAATGGGTGCCCATTTTTGACACTGAGGAGAATTTATGAAAGCTGTTTTTTAAACAATGTTACTAGAAAATATGATTACTATCCACCTTATGATACTCTGTATCGATTAAAGGTCAATTTTAGTAACTTTCTTAAAATGACACTCATTCAGTACTCCCTCCGTCCCTAAATGAATGTCCATTTTCAAAAAAAATTATCCCAAACTGAAGGCTCTTTTTTAGAAAAAAAAAATGTTAGGAAAATGGATAGCAAATATATTCATGCATATTTGTCATATAATTGTATAAAAAGTAAACATACTCAGAATGCCCCCTAAATAAAATTCTGACATTCATGATGGAGGGCGTAGTACATTATCAGATACCATCAATTCAGCCGGCTGGATTTTCTCCATATCAGCACACAATTAATGGCAAAGTTTAAGCCTAAGAGCATGTTTAATGGAACAGGGAAGTTCTTACTTGGATATGCCCAGCAGCCTTGAGCATGCCAGCAATGCCACCGCCAAAGAGACGGCTATCTGAAGTAGCCAGAGAAGCACTTAATGAACCATTCATAAGATAAGTGCCGTTCTTTTCTAGGAGTGTATACGAGCCAGTTAAGGTTAAAAGCTCAAACCGCCCCTGAATCAAATTAAATACTCAAAATATTTCAAAACATGAACAAAATGGAGGATATCCACTAACCAGGGTTGTTACTTCTGACCAAACAAAATCATAACCGAGTGCTAAAATATAAAGTCAGTGCAGTTAAATGACCAAAAAATGTGTAAAACAGAGTGCTAAAATCTAGATAGGTTCTAGTAGTGAAAAGCATAAAACAGAGTCACTGTCTGGAGAAATACAATCACAGTTGAGCCACACAAAAAGTTAATAATATAAAAAACTGAAAAAATATGGTTTTGAGTTCATCTAAATGACCAAGAAAGCTCATAAAATGAGCAAATAAAAATTAAGGTACAACAATGAAGCAGTGGTCATACCTCGTAAGTCAACGTACCCCCAGCTGAACAGGGCTGGCGAAGTGTGACATTTGAAATAGGTCCATTACAAGCAACAACACACACCGCGCGCAACTCCTCCAAAACAAGTGAAGAGACCTTCTCAGCTATGTCCTGCAAATTTAAAAGGAAATTAGCATAATAATTATACAAATTCAACAGGATTTCAAAGAAAAAACAATTGAGAATTAAAAATCTCTTTTTTCCCGTCTTTTGTTTTTCTTTTCCGGGTGATTGAAAGGTCAACGGATATCCTTCAACTTACCTCCCCCGGAATCACATGTATAAAGCGCGGAGTAAAATCCTTTCCAGCTGTGCTCGCATACAAATCACCTTCATAGATCATAGTACTCATATTAGATCTATTTGACTCAAGCAAAGCAAAGCGGAAAGAAGAAAAAATTTTGACATCTAACATTCCATTTAACATGAGTTACATTATTGCTTAGAATATCTAGCATATTCCATTGCACAATTGAATGAAGTTCCTTCAATCTAAACCCTTCCTTTAACACCATTTTTTTTAAAAAAAAGAAAATAAGTACTTTCGTCCCAAAATAATGTTTATTTTCATTTAAGGGATATTTTGATAAATTTGGATTTTAGTAAATTTTGGTAGAAAAATGTATGAATATTCTCGTTATCAATTTCCAAGCATTTAATTTAGCAGGTGTATAACGAACCGTGAAAAAAAAAAGGATAAAAAAAAAAAAAAAAAAAAAAAAAAAAACCAATTGAGAGGACAACGTTTTGATGATTGTTATGTAGACCCCAATTTTTCATGCATCAAACTAGGGATGGCCAAACTGGAACTGGAATTGGACCGGAACCGCCAAACCGGCCTGGAATCGGAACCAAAAAGCCCGTTACCGCCATTAACCGTCGGGAAAACCGGAACCGTTTTCGATAAGGGCCGGTTAAGGTTCATCCCCCCAAAAAACCGGGTGGTTCCGAACTACCAAGAACCGCCAAGACCAAACCGTGAACCGGAACCTTGAACCTGAACCTTGAACCGTGCCAGAAACCGTCAGATTCCTGACAGTCTCATCATAAATATCCGTTACTAACGGGAAGTAACGGGAAATTGACGGATTATAGCCGTTTGACTGAGTTTTTTTGACAATATTTTAGTTACAAAATAATTTTTAAATTGTTTTTCTATGGAAAAAATGATAATAAAATAAAAAAATAAAACCGTGAACCGTGCGGAACCGTGATGAACATGGGCCGGTTAAGGTTCATGGTTTCCGCGAACCAGAACCACCCGTTCCGGTTCTAAATAAACAAAGACATTCATTTTAAGGCAACTTTTTTTAAAAAAAAAGAAAAAAAAACATTTATTTTGGGATGGAAGGATTAACAAATTATATTTTTTAGTCAATTCACAAAATCCCAATTATTCTTTCCAAGCAACCCATTTCCCACCCAACCAAAAGGTACAAAATGAGACTAGCAAAATTTAATTAAATTGAAGAAAAAAATATTTTATTAAAAAAAAAAAAAACCAAAACATGATTATTTGCAATGCTAACAAATAACAATCAAGCAAGCAGAGAGGTACACAAAATAAGCAACTGAATAAAATAAATAATTGAACTGACTTTACTTTAAGAACTCACCCATGGAAGCAATAAGTTGGGAGTTCCCAGAACCAGCTGGCCGGCCACGACCCCTTTTGCCGGAAACATTAGCAGGTGGAGTCGAATAGAATCCCGGTGGCGGCGGGGGCACCGCCGCTGATCTCATGTAAGACGCCGTCAAGTTCCCATTCTCGTCATACTTCCTTGGCCTTCCACGTTTCCTCTTCACGCTCGAATTAATTCCACTTGGGCCAGCAACAACAACAATGCCGCCACCTGACGTTTCATTCCCCACCGCCGCATCTCCTCCGGGTGCCACTCCGTTGTTCACGTTCAATGCCGGCGGAACCACCATAGCAACATCCCCTGCTCCGCCGCTGCTATAACCCCCACTCACCGGCGGTGAGCTGTTCTCTGAGTTAGTTAATGGTGACCCAGAATCAGTACTCCCCTTCTTCTCCATATACAAACCTTCTATCATCTACACAAAGAGAATCAACAAGTGTGTGTGAAATTGAGTATGTGATTTTTGAAAGAGGGGATGGAAGGGGAAAATGGCGCCAGAAACAAAAGGAAAGATGGATTTTTTTTTTCTGCAGTGATTTTGTGAATGATCTGAAGGGTGAGGGGGTATTTATAGTGTTTTCAGAGTTACCTCCATTAATGGGGAAAGGTAAGAAAACCAATTGTAAGAAAAAACTGATTTAATTTCAACAACTACTTTACTATATTACCACAATATATGCTCATTTTTTTATTATTTTTTTTTAATTTCAAATTATTTTTCCCAAATTACCCTTTTGATTTGAATTTTTTGAAAAGATTTGTTTTCCTATATGATATTATTTATTTTCTAAATTTACTCTCTTAGATAATAATTGCAAATCGAAAAAATAAAATTAGAGGGAGGAAGATAATAATCACAATTAATCTAAGTGATTATATTGTTTGTTTTGCAATGTATTTGAAATACGATAAATTTGAAATTAATTGCTAAAATGGATATAAATCATTTAATTAATGAATATTACCATTATTTTCGAACCAAATTTAGGCAAACCATGTAAAATATTGATGTTTTTGTATATCGTTAATCATTTATTTGGCATCATATCTCGAGTTAAGAAGATTTCATAAATAAATTACTTCTCTTTTTTTTTTTTTTTTTTTTTTTAGTTTTTTTTTACTCGCAGGTGAGTGAATGGAGCCCAAAAAATCAAATATAAGCCTAATAGGAGCAAGTAAACAATAACATGAGTATTAGACATCCATAAAATTGATAATTCTTGAAATTGAAGAAATTTTTGTGAGTAACGAAATAGTGTCAACTATCGAATCATGACACTATGATGTCTTTCTATTTTTAATTGTACGGTTATATTATTAAAACTTTTTAGTTATCACTTATTTTTGACAAAATATGTCTATTATAAAGTTATTGATGTAATTACTAAAGAAATAAAATATTAAAAATTAAAGACTGACATTTTGTTATAAGGTATACTCTATGTTAATTAGCATAGAGCAAATGCTACTTCTTGTATATCACTTTTATGCAATAGTAGATGATATCAATAATATTATCAAATGGAAAGACGTTTTGATTTCTTATTATTTTTATAATTTTATAAGACTCCTCTTAAAAATAAAATCAAAATACATAAACTAGTTAATTAGTGAATTACTTGAGTTTATGACTTACATTTTGGAATCCAAAAACTGAAGAGGTGGTCTCCCATGAGAACAAGGGGATCCGTCTCATGCATGAGACGGGTCGCCCCATGACCCATGGGCCGAACCCGCCACGTGGCAACCCACCATTGGCCGATTTTTTTTTTTTTTTTTTTTTTGAGTTTTTATATTTTTTTTCGGCTTTTCAGTGGTTTAGCAAAAAATAATAGTTACCATCTCTTAAAGTAACATTGTTCATAAGTAAACGTAATACTTGTTTTAAAAAAACAAAAGCTCGTTTTTACCCATTTGAAAAGTAATAACTTATGTATATGAATGTAATAGTAAGTTTATACAAATAAATGTAACACTTTGATTGACGAAATTGTAACAGATTTCTATAGATAATGTAATACTTTTACATGTATCATGATAAATTTGACCCCAATGTAACTTATTGTTTGAAAACAAATAGATATCTATACATATGTATTACAATTATTTACAAATACTATTACATATAAATAACACGTTTGTTACATTTTAGTTATAATAAGTATTACTTTTGGCAAACGAAGAAAACATAGGAATAACACTATTACTTTAAGAGATGGTAACTATTACTTTAAGAGATGGTAACTATTACTTTTCACAAACCGAAAAAAAACCAAAAATAAAAATATAAAAATTTTAAAAAAAGCAAAAAAAAAAAAAAAAAAAAAAAAAAAAAAATAAATAAAATTTGGGCCAATGAGGGGCTGCCACGTGGCAGGGTCCCCCCATGGGTCCTGGAGCAGGGTTGTGGGTCGGGTAATGGGTCAAAAAAATGACCCGTCTCACCCATGAGACGGGTTGGAGTGTTCTCACACAAGTTTTTGTCAAAACTGAAAAGTTCCTCAATGTGAAGAAAGATTTTTTGTTAATTGTATAACATAATAAAAATTTAAGTTTATTAGTTGTTTAAAAATTATAACCTCATTCAAAAAATATAACTATAACATAAAGATTTGTTTTTTCATATTCATATTTATAAAGAAAAAAATTCCCCCCATTTTCATACCCCTCTGTGCATTTCGATGATAAAATGTTCTTATCACGAGAGCTAAAAAAGATCAAGTAATGATTAAGTTGAAAAAAAATGTGTTTACTTCTTTTAAATTAGGTAATGCAGCGACAAAATATATTTAATTTGATTGGTAAGCAACAGTTATGTTTACAGAGAGTCATTAACTTTTAAGTATGATATTATTTTGATAAGGTAAGGGGAAATTCCCTTTTAAATAAATAAATAAATAAATCTTTACATAGTGTCATACACTGTTGCATTTATCATATTCCTTTTTAATGAGTCACTCTTACGGAATACTTGTTTTACACTAAGAGATAAAAACACGTTTTACACTGAAACGATCGTAAAACATGTTTTGCACGATATTTTCACCTTTTTAATAAGATAGAAAATAAAATATGGTTAAGAGTAGTTTTAGTAGACATGAAATTAGTCTAAGAAATTGATATTCTCCAATTTACAAAAAAATGAAGCACAAAGTTAATAGGATTAATTGTTTATCAAAATAGGCATTATGGGTCTTTCTACATTTTTATTAATATAATTACAAAATTTTCAAGTCCTTAAATTTCAAGTTTCATTATTTTAAAAGTGAAAAAAATAAAATATGCCAGGATTGTGCTAAAGTTTTCAATCCTATGATACTAACGATATTAGGGCCGTAAACGAGCCGAGACGAGCTTTGGAGTTTTGGGCTCGAGCTCGTTTACAAATTATCGAGCTCGAGCTCATTTTTGTTGTTCGAGCTCGAATCGAATCGAGTTTCGAGCTGCTCGCGAGCAGTTTTCACGAGTTGTTCGAACTCGAGTCTACCGAGCTCGAGCTTAAACATTTTCCTGAAAATTATGCAATCAAACGAGCTCGAGTCCGAGCCTTACCGAGTTCGAATTCGAGCTCGCGAGCTTTCACGAGCAGTTCGAACTTGAGTCTACACGAGCCGAGCTCGAGCTTAAACATTTTCCTGAAAATTATGCAATCAAACGAGCTCGAGTTCGAGCCTTACCGAGTTTGAATTTGAGCCTTACCGAGCTCTAATAAGTATTCTCTGCATTTTGAACAAAAACTCTAAAAAAAATTCTTTTTTCTTTTTACTCTTCTTTTAATCTCAAAATATGTGTCTAATTTACAAATGTAAGTATGTAACCTCATGTTTATTTTTTTATTTTTTTTTTGAAAATCTCTTGTTCATTTAACTTCACATATTACAAACGAAGGAGTATATTACAACTTGTAATATACTCCTTCTGTCCCAAATTTTTGGTTACTTATCAAATTTACTTAAACTTTAACTAATATTTTACACTAAATTATTAATTCTCATAAAAATTTTAAAATGGTTGCTAAATCATTAATAAATTATGTAAATTAATAATTTACATAAAATATTAATCAAAATTCATAACAATTTTTGAAATTAAAGTTGAGGCCGACCGTATTCTAACGGTGAATTCATAAAAATTTTGAAATGCGTAGGGATAGGTAGGTCTTCATATTGTGGTCAACGTTTTATGGAGTTGACCATGAAAGTCAAAGTCAGACAAACTTTCTGGTTAGTATATATGTTATATACATATATAACATATATATATATGTTATATATATATATATATATATATATAATATATATATATATATATATATATATATATATGTTATATATATATATATATATATATATATATATATATATATATATATATATATATATATATATATGTTATATATATATATACATATGTTATATATATATATATAACATATGTTATATATGTATATAACATATATATATATATATAACATATATATATATATATAACATATATATATATATATGTATATAACATATATATATATATATAACATATATATATATATATAACATATATATATATATGTTATATATATATATACATGTAGGTAGGTGCTCAAATGAGAACCTAAATATCGTGAGAACCGTGAGAACCAATCATAACCATTAGATTAGAAAAAAAAAATCAAGGGTCCATATGTTAGATACAATTGATACACTTAGATACATTACAAAAAATTCGATTACACTTGGATACAATAGGTTAATAAGTATTGTATCTAAGTGTTGCACTTGGATACACTATGTTAAAAACTAATGTATTCTCAATTGTTTTTCGAAAATTAACTAATGTATCAAAGTGTATCCAATGTATCTAACATCTGGACCCTTGATTTTTTTTTTTCTAATCTAATGGTTATGATTGGTTCTCACTGTTCTCATATAAAATGGTTCTCACAGGAGCGCGACCCTATACATGTATATACATATATACATATATATATATATACATAGATACATATATACATACACACACACACACACACACACACACACACATATATATATATATATATATATATATATATTTATTTATATATATTTAATAAATATTTTTCTACATGCAAACGCATTTATATGTGAAATATATATATGTGTGTATGTGTAAATGATAAACATTTTGTTCATTCTATATTTGAGTAATTAAATATATTTGCATATATAACTACAATAATAGATATTAATTTTATTTTTTATTTCAATGAGAAAAATAATATAAGACAAATATGTGTACATTTGAAAATAATAAATTAGTTTTGAAAAAAAAATGACTATTGTGTATGTATATCTCTACGTTTTCATTATGAATGTGCATAGAATAAATTAATTTTAGTTGTTGTACAATCTATATATTGTATTATTGTATGTGTATAGTCCCTATATGATCATTATATGAATGTATAAAAATTAAATTAATTTTAGTTGTTGTGCAATTAATGTTGTTTGATTCATTTTGAAGATAAAAATATTTTAGTTATGATTTATTCCTTGTACATTGTTGTACATACATATGTATATGTATTCATTACAAAAGTAATAATTATGATTATTTAGTCGAGCTAGAGCTTAACGAGCCAAGCCGAGCTCGAGCTTAACGAGCCGAGCCGAGCCGAGCTCGAGTCAAACGCAAACAAAATAACACGCGTTAACGAGCTTATCGAGCCAAGCCCGAGTTATTCGTGAATTAAACGAGCCGAACACGAGCCGAGCTCGAACAAAGCTCGTCGAACAAACGAGCCGAACACGAGCCAGCTTGATAAAAATTGGAGCTGAAAAACTCGGTTCGAGCTCGAGCTCGAATAGCACTTCGAACCCATTCGGGTCGAGCTTTAACGAGCCGAGCTCAAACAGGCTCGGTTCGTTTAACAGCCCTAAACGATATAAGACAATTTGAGGAAATACAATTTTCAAAATTATTATAATTCATTCCCCTTTACCTACTTGACAGGATATTGTCAAGAACTAGTATATCATAACCAACGGACAAATAATTAGAAAGCAAAAAAAAAAAAAAAAAAAAAAAATTGAGGAGAGGGATATAACATACGTGAAGGGTTAATTTCACTGCCCACCCTCGAGGTTTGGACAAGTATCAGTGTCCCCCTCGAGGTTTGATTTGGTTTCACTGCCTACGCTTTTAAGATTAAATGGACTGTTTTGCCCTCACCTCAAGGAAATATTGTTTTATCTTCCATAAATTACAACTACTTCACTAAAACAAAACACAAAATTCTAAATAAAATAAATTTTAAATTTAAGTGATGCTGTAAGCCTCATTACCCTTTTAAGATTAAATGGACTGTTTTGCCCTTATTAAATTATTAATTACTTATCAAACTCTTTAATTCATTTAAAAAAAATACTCATAATTGTATTTAATATATTTATCTTACTTATTAATACAAAAAAACATTTTATTTTGGTTTTGAATTAATAATCACTACAATACTAGTTTCGTGGTTTATAAATTCAATTAACACTTTTATAGTAATATTAAACATATTAACAATTATCACACAAATAATGATTTTAAATTTACAAAAATTAACATTTGCTACCTTTCTGTTATTTCTTAATATATTTACTGTTTTTAAAATAGTTCATCCGAAAATTTCGGATATAGTAAAATTTATACAAAGTGATATATTTATATATTTATATTAGCGTAATTATATTAAAAATTAAGAAAATGTATCAAATATAAATGTTTATAAAAATATAATTTTAATTTGTGTAATTAGTGTCAAATATAAATGTTTGTTAAAATCAAATTTTAATTTGTGTAATAATAATTATTATATTTGATATTACTCTAAAAGTGTTACTTGAATTTATATTTTTATTTTTTTGAGAAAGACAAATAATTCAAAATGTGATGAATTATTTGATTAGTAATTACTAATTAATAAATTGTTTATTTAATCAGAGGTGAGTTTTAATATATTACTTAAATGTTAAATTAATTTAAATTAGAAATTATATGATTTTCTTTTTAGTGATTTAGTTGTAGTTTATTATGGAAGACACAATAATTTTTCATTAAAGTGAGGGCAAAACAGTCCATTAAGTGCTAAAAGGGTGTGCAGTGAAACAAAACCAAACTTTGATGGGGCAGTGATACTTGTCCAAACCCCGAGGGTAGGCAGTGAAATTAACCCCATAGGTGAATGACCAAATATGCAACGTACTATAACAAATTTGCAATTAATGTAATGCACAAAAAAATGAACACTTAATCATATGTACCTTATCATTTTGGTTACAATAATGCAAATTCTGTTAAACGACTAGCGTAGTTAAAATAATATGTGGAATGTCGGTGGGGTTACATCCTAATTGTTAAATCCACTAACGTCTGAACACTAACTCTAGTTAGAAAATAAAACTCAATACAAATATTTCAACCATTACATCATCTTCCTAGCACTACCTTCAACCAGGGATGGCAACGGGGCGGATACGGAGCGGGTTCACTCATTACCAAACCCGCCCCTCAACCAAGCCCCCTTGTACCGAACCCGCCCCGCCCCGCCAACCGCCAAACCCGCTGCCGCCCCGTATGCAGTAAAATCTTACTAAATTTGGGCTTTGGCCCAATCTTTAAAAAGCCCAGGAAGGCAAGAGCCCATTCTTACTACTTTTTCTAAGCCAATGGAGCATATATTTAGGTAATAATTGAAATGTGTTAGGGACATTATAGTAATTAAATGCATATACTAGTATACGGAGCGGGGCGGGGCGGGGCCCCGCGGGTTTTAGTGTGCAACCGTACCCGCCCCGTGACCCGCCGGGTTTTGAAAAAAGGTTACCAAACCCGCCCCGCTGCGGTGCCGACTGTCACGGATACGGAGCGGGTTCGGTCAAATTGCCATCCCTACCTTCAACCCGGTGCCACCGACACCACCACCAACACAACAACATCAACAACAACTCAGAAAATCACTTTTCTTCATTTGGAAACCCCAAATCAACATTAGTTTCCCCAGTTTCTCTCTCCTTTTTTTGATGACGACAATCAACGACACCACCATCGTCAACCACCAACACCAACTACACAATCTGATTCTCCCAAGCTCAAGAGAATATCAAAGAATCCCAAATTAACAATATCTGCTCAAACTTGAAAAAGTTAGGGCTAAGAGGACTAACAAATCTCTAGGCACACTTCAGAAAGAATCAAAATAGGAGAAGTTAGGATTCGAAAGTGAAAGAATTAAGGCTTGAAATAGATGAAATTAGGGCTCAAAACTTAAACAATTGATCCGATTTTGCAAAATCCTAAATTTCTATTGAATACCCAGTTCTTTCTTTTTGATGGGTGTCTTCAAACTCCCAAAATTGAGCTTGTACTTTAGCGAGCTACTTACTAGGCTATTACTTCGTTCTTCCATTGTCATCATGTGTGAGTGCGGGGTCGAAGAAAATGAGGTAATATGGTTGAGGTGTTTATGTTGGGAAGGAAAGGCTAAGGTTCATTACATTCGGATTCGAGGGGATTTCTTGGAGTTAATTTTGATACATTGTTTTTGTTACTGTTGATTTGCAACATAGAGAGAGTGAGCCGGTGGAGGCCTATGAATTTTTCGAAAATTGCAGTTAAATCTTTAACGGTTTTAGTTTTGGATTGATCACATAAACATTATGTTAATAAAATCTAACTCCATCCAATTAATTTTATTAATTGAAAACACTACTACAAAAACGTCGTATTAAATGTTCAATTTTTGGTACATTAGCCTTGTTGTAGTTGAGGGTGTGGTACGTTGCATGTATTGGTAATTATTCTTAATTTCTAATAATCTAGCGTTTTTTTTTTAAAAGTATTTCAAACAAGATAAATTTTGAAGATAAAGTGCATTAAAAAATCACGTAACTTAGTTTTTTTATTTTAATTTGATCACCGAACTCATTTTGATTGTAACAACACATCAAACTCTTTTTATTTGCATCTATATAGTCACTTCAACTAACTTAGTCAATTTTTTCAGATAAAGGTCACATGCAATGCATGTGACCAAATATTTAGGTAATGCAGATAAATTTTATTAATATGATAAAATGTTCTTATCCCAAGAGGTAAAAAAAATTAAAGTAATTAATAGGTTGAAATAAATTGTGATTACAACTTTTTAAAGTAGGTAATGTAGAGACAAATTATATTTATTTTAAACGGTTATCTTTGTCGAGAGTTACCACCTTTAATTATGCTACTTATTTTTATAAATCTGAAAAAAAATTCCCTTTTAAATTAAAAATATATCTTTACCTAGTGTCATAAACAGTTGTATTTAGCATATTCCTCATTCATAATAGAGAAAAAAAATATAGTTTGAGGATGGTTTTAGTAGACATGAAATTAGTCTAAGAAATCAATATTCTCCAAATTGCATTAGTAATGAAACACAATTTTAATTAGGATTGTTTATCAAATTATTATTTTATGATTAGGCTATCTCTTTGTTTCATACGATGACAAAATTTCACGGTTGTGGTAAAGTTATTAATCTTATAATATTGTCGATATTAGACAATTTGAGAAATATAATTGTTATCATAATTCATTCACCTTACCTATTTTATGGGATATTGTCGAGAATACTTTTTAATGTAACTGACTAATAATGACAAAGCAACAACAATATTATTTGAAGGAAAAAAATGCAAATTAAAATTAAGAAAACCACCCAAGGATTCACATATTTGAATATGATCGCCAAAATCATTTACGTTATAAAAAAAATCCATCTATTTTATTTGGAGAAAATTTTGGGGGAAACTAGTTTCTCCATAAGTTATAAAAAGTCCTGTTTTTATAGGGGTTAAAGTTTAGAGTTTAGGCCTTTTAAAGTTTAAGAAGGGTTAAAAAACATGACTTTTTATAACTTATAGAGGAACTAGTTTCCCCAAAACCAACTCTTTCATTTTTGTCCATAGACTCCAACTAACTCCATCATTTGTTTCTCGTTAGCATGTGACCAAACATTTTGGGGGCATTTTCAACAGTCTCACTCTTCCCTTTCTCTTCGCTTCAATTTGTATATCCTATATAATACTGTATCATTTAAAATATTTCACTAAACCCCCTAAGATATTTCACTAACCTCCTTACAATTAAAAAAATAACCCTAATATTTCGTGTCTAAAATCAATCGGCTCCTCTCCCACCCTCCTCCCTCCCCTCCATTTTCATGACAGTCCCTATTATTCACTAGGCAGGATTTTTTTTAAAAATCAGTTTTGTTTTTAGTACTTGAAGAGAATATTTCTAAATGAGTTATGTTGTCTCCAATACTTGTTAGTTTTGTGATTAAACATTCAAAATAAGAGTTGGGTAATTTGGTGAGGCTAGTTTGTGTTTTGTTCAGAACTGGATTTTTTTTGAATTTAATGTTTTGAAGATTAGCCATTGGAAGATTACAATATATATATATATATTATTTATTTTTATTTAGAGAATTTTATGTTGTTAATTTCATTTATTTTTTTTGTGGTCATGGAGGCGGTGGAAGTGTAATTGTGGTGGTTGCGGTATCAGTGTTAAATGTTAATCGTGGTAGCAGTGTTCATGGTGGCGTTATTATTCTGAAAAGTATACACTTTAAAAGTGAACAAAAAGATTGAGTAAATGGGTGGGTGTTAGTACTTCACTATGCCTAATCACCAATTAATCATAGTAAACATGTTTTGATGAATAAATAATCAAACTCAGTTGATTACATGATGCATACAAAGACCTGAGCACAGGCAACCCAAGACAAAGTTCAACAGCTAAGCTGTCCTACATCTACACAACTCAACAACTAAAACATTACATGATCTACCTATCAAACAAACTGAAGAACCATCACTTACAGACCCTTATTCATTCAAATGAATTATCAATATGCCAATTACAAATAAGCTTCAACAGAAAATGCCTCAAAGGCCCAACAGCTAAGACACCTACTTGAACAGCTAAGCCTGATCTTGGCCAACAGCGATCAATGCCACATCAGATAATTGAAGATCAATTATTCCAATAATTGAAACATTCTCCCAATCATTGGAATAAACACATATTGAAGCTTGATCAAGTCTGCATAGCCTTCCACTCAAATTGACAACTTGCATCCAGCCAAGTAATAAATATGTTAGTCAACTTGACTTAAACCATTACTCCTCTGCACCTTTGTCCCCCAACGGCTATATGCCAACCCTTATTTAAAGGAGCATACTGGCATGTTGTCAAGTAACCTTTAACCATTTTACACCCTTCAAAACCCCTGCATTCCATTTGCTCTCGCTCTCTGCTATTTTCTGCAGTCTTGAATATTTGCATAAAACCCCTACAAATATTGTGCTATCTTGCACCCAGTTACAACCCTTATTAAGCCAGCTAACAGCCAAGCTACTCTCTGTAAAAACTCTTGTGATTTTCTTTTTCTTTTCTTTTTCGCTTTGAAAGAAGCAACCTTAATTGAAGTGACAATTAAGTAAAGGGGGTTCTAGGAACTTTCCTTATCAATTCTTGTAACTCTTAGTAAAGAGAATATTATAGTGAATTGATCTCACTGTTCTTCAACAGTGGGGGTGGATGTAAGAGAAGGGTTTTGCTTCTGAACCACTTTAAAAAATCATGTGTACACTCTTGTTCATACACTTATACACACACTGCACATTGTCCTTTTTATTCCTTACTTATTTATATTCCGCTGCACAATTCCTTTTATTTCTTATTTATTATTTCTCAACAGCTAACCCAAAGTGTTAGCTGTCCAAGTTTTAATTTATATGTTTACTAAGTTAACAGGGCCTTTCAATTGGCATCAGAGCTTGGATTCACCATAAAGAGTCTAACAACTTGTGAAAGATCCATTCAACCCACCATGCCTCAACCAAAAACAAACAATGAAAAGGACATTCCACACATTGAGGATTGTGGATCTTTTGAGATTTATTCCTCAAAAATTAAAACCTATCTAGATGCTAATAACATATGGAACTGGTATATCTTAGAAAATGAAGTTGAACCTCCCACTCAAGCTGAAGTTAATGGATGAGATAGCAAAGTTAAATCTCTTGAAAACTGGACTGATGCACAAAGACAACTAATGACTGCAAATCTTAAAGTGAAAAATATTCTACAAAAGAGTGTAAATGATTCCCTAGCTCAAGAAATAGCTAAAGTTAAAAGTGCTAAAGCTGCATGGGAATTAATAAACACCAAGTTCACTAAACACACTAGTGTAAGAACTCAAAATCTTTACAACTTACTAAGACAACTGGACAACTTCAAATTCTATCCCGGAGAAAAAGTGAGTGCTGCAAGACCAAGATTTGAAGATCTTGTAAGAGCCATTTCAGACAATGGCAAATCATTTGATCAATCTGACCTATGTCTAAAAATATACTCAAATCTTCCTCAAGAGTATGAGAAAGTAGCTCTACCCATTAGAGAAGGAGCTGAATGGAGTAGCATGACCATTGAACAATATTTTGGAAAACTTGAAGCTTATGAGCTTGATGGAATGGTCAAACTTCAACCAACACCTACCATATCCCAAACCCTTTCCCTTATTGCTTAAGAGCAAACCCAAAAGCAATTCTCCCAACAGGACATTGACACACTTGTGAACAATGCCCTGCAAAAGCTAAACATAACCCCTAAACAAGAATCAAAACCTATTTCTCAAGAAGATATCCCAAGCCTAATCTCCATGGCTGTCAGAAATGCCATGAAACACCAAAAGAAAGTATTTGATAGAAAATACAGTCCTTCACCATCCCACTCAACTCAAGAAGTTGTGAAGAAGAATGTTGAGTGTTACAACTGTGGTAAACCAGATCACTATGCTACAGATTGCAAAGAACCTAAGAAACAGAGAGAAAACTAAAAAAGGATGACCTATTCTAAAGAAGTCATTCACAGCTCTAGGTGCAATTGTTACAATTGTGTCAAAGCTAAAAATGACAAAAACAAAGAACAAGTCATGCTTGCTGACTCATCTAGGTTCAGTGATGAAGAATTTGACGCATCAGATTCAGACAGTGATGAAGAAGAAGCTCTACTATGTCTGGTTGCACAAGAATGTGAAGAATCAGACAATGAAGAGGATATGGAAGCCTTAGCTGCTGCTGAGGAATTAAAAGAGGTACATAATTTTAACTCTCTTAACATTAAAGGTTTTAAAAATTTAGTTTGCACTCTCTTGATTCAAAAGAAGAAACAAGACTCTAGCTTTGCTGCCCTAATCACTGAAAACCTTGAACAATCCAACCTCAAACACCACCCTTAAAACCACCAAAAAGGATCTAGAGGACAATTGTCAAAAGCTTGAAAATGACATACACAGCTTAACAGCTAAGACTGACTGTTCAAAATCCCAAAATGATAATAAACAAGAAATGAGTACCTTGAAGGAAGAAAACAATGCCTTAAAAAGCAAAATTGATTCCTGGAACAAATCAAGCAATGCTCAGTCCTTGTATCATTTTAACCAAAGACATCCTGGGGACAGGTTTGGAATTGGAGCTAAAAATCCCACACTCAAAACCTACACTCCTCCAACTGGCAGTAGAGCTATTGAAACTATGGTTTTACAAAGTTTCAATACATTCTCTACCAAGTGTAGATACCCCGGGGGAACCGCGGCTTGGCTAGAGAGTGCGGGTCGTCCTAGGATATCTAATCGTGTTTTAGAGTCGCCACCCACGTTTTTGAGGAACGTAAGAAAACCTAATGTTTATGAGCCTAAGTTTGATTTATGAAAACAAAGATTCTTTGGGATGAAGGGTTCGGGGGTTAGGTTACGAAATGGGAAGTACTTAAACACCCATTTCGCCTGAGCAATGTCGGTCTTGTTTGTCCATAATCCACTTTAAAGATAAATGTGTTCTTCCTATTTAAATAATGATAAAAAAAGGGGTTTTATAGTTTAGAATGTAGGGAGATAACTCCTAGGCCAATTCAATGTAATGGAAGGGCCATTGGTGTCATGTCCCAAATGGTTTTGGGGTGATTACACATTTGATTGAAGAAGAAGAAGGATTAGAAGAAGAAGAAGAAGAAGAAGAAGAAGTAGATAATAAAGTTAAGACATTTTACCTATAATATCCTTCAAAGAGAACCTCTTAAAAAAGTCTTGAAGAAGAGAATACTTGGAGAGAATACCTTTTGTAAATTGCCTAGAGCTTTGTTTCGAGAAGAGTTTTCAAGGTTGAGACCCCTTTTCAATGATGGATTGGGGGGTTTTTATAGTTGTAAAAGGGGAGTTTTTTGGAGCCAAACGGAGTCTTCAAGAAATCTTTCCTGGGCAAAATCATGTATAATGAGCAAGGGAGAGATTCTTGGGCAGAATCTGTAACTGACACACCCCAGAAGCGCGCACATCCCACCTAGGCGGCGGAAGGCGCGCGCGTCTGGCCAAAAGGGGCGGAGGCGCGCGACTCTGAAAGACGAATTTTGACAGAATGGACTAGAAAGTTAGAACTGTTATTCAGTTTAGTCTCTGGACTTAACGGAGCCCATCTGGAACTTGACCAAAGTAACGGAAACTAACAGAAAACACTTAAAAGAGGGAGAAACACAAAATCAAGTGTGTAATCGGGGTGAGCGGTCCAAGGCGGGGTGTCTACAGAGCCCCTCGGCAGCGTGGATTGCAAAGAAAACGCGCCGACGAAAGAAAGACATCCGCCTAGGACATCACCAAGAAAAAAGAAAAGACTCGATAAAAGCAGGAATTTGAAATTGCAAGGGATAGAGGTGCGCTCCCTGTGTGAGCGGCTTGGTTGATAATAAAAGGTTCGATGGCATGAAGCGGCCCACCGTGGCCGACAGCGGGACCTGGGGGTCCGTTTGCTGGAAGCGGGATCCGTTTGCTGGAAGCGGGATCCGTTTGCTGGTAGCGAGATCCGTTTGCTGGAAGCGGGACCTGTTTGCTAGTGGCGAGATCCGTTTGCTGGAAGCGGGACCTGTTTTCTGGTGGCGAGATCCGTTTGCTGGAAGCGGGACCTGTTTGCTGGTGGTGAGATCCGTTTGCCGGAATGCGGGACCTGTTTGCTGGTGGCGAGATCCGTTTGCTTGAGTGCGGGACCCATGGGACCGTTTGCTTGAATGCGGGACCCAACGGACCATTTGCTTGAAGATCTTGCTTGATAAGGAGGTGGTGATTTTGTGGCTCACCCGGGACCACGTTGTTGCCGTGAGTCGCATTTTGATGTTGACTGTTTGACTTTGACTTTTGGTGGGTATGGGTACAGTTGACTGCGGAGTGCTTTCTGCTGGGGATGAATTGTCAAAACTGATCTTTGATGGTGTCAGTTATGAAGTTCTGTGAGCTTGGAACTCGCGAGGGGACATTAATGTAGTGCTTTGATCCTTGCATGGGAGTTTGCATTTGGAACTGTCAGCGAGTAGAAGGCGCGCGCTTCCTCTTGTTGACGCGGGAGGTACGCGCAGCTGAGGAGGAAGAATCTGCTGCTGATGATGATGATGATGACGAGGGGACTGAGAGTGGCAGTGGGGGTGGGCACGGTGCTGCCGATGATGATGGTTCTGAGTAGTCTTTTGGGGAGGATGAGAGATTGAAAACTTTTATTTACCTGTAATAAACATTTAGCATGTATTTACAATCCTAGTTATCTATCTAGACTCGGTCCTAAGTGTCGACTCTTTACAAACAAATGTGTGCCCAAAGTGTGTTTGCTGTTGTCGTTTGAGCTTCTTTTGTTGCTGGGATTGATCTTTTCTGCAGGTTGAAGGTGTTGGAATGCCTGGGTTCTGTTCTAAACTGCCAAAGGCTATTTTTGTTTCTGTCTGCTGTCAAAGGCGCGCGCACCTGGACTTGGGCATGGGAGGCGCGCGCGTCTTGAATCGCTTGTCGGAGGCGCGCGCTTCTGGCTTGCTGAATTCTAGCCTCTTTCTTTTCTGATCAGAACATTCCAACAACTATAAATTTAAACCATTTTTGAACAGAATGGTCACACAGCAATATTCTGCATCTTTTCCCTTCCTCTATACCTCAAAATTCTTGTAGTGATGGCCCCGATGACCTTCACTTTTGAAGTCAAAGTTTCCGTACCCGAAGGCGATAAGTCCGTCCCCATTGTCCCAATTGTGAAGGCACGTCCTAGCGTCTTTGACCGTTTGGGAAGGCCAAATGAGGGTGTTGTTGCCGTTGATTCCGTGAATCCGGTGGTCCATGTGAGGGATTATAGGCCCCGTTATTTTCCTAAGAAGAAGAAGGGTAAGGGAAATTCTTATCATGTGTGGAAGCATCCCATGGTTTTTCCCGCTAAGGTTCTGCTTGACAAAGGAAAAGGGAAGGCAGTTGATGAAGCTCCGTCCCATCCTAGTGTCTTCTCTCGTCTTGTTGGTCTCAAGAATGTTTCGCCCCCATCCAAGAAGACTAAAGGCCACATCAAGAAGCAATGGGTTCCCAAGTCTAAAAAAGATTAGATTTTCTTTTGTACCTCGAGATTGCAATTAAAATAGACCACTTGTTTAGGATTTAATGTTTTATGTCTTTTAATAGCTCAACATTCCCATTGTAATGGCAAAAATGATTTAAGGATTTGAATAAAATTGCATCTCGTTAATTTGAAATGATTTGGGTATTTTTTTATATTTTAGACCGCACCCGAAGGTTGCCTACGTTCCGCCAGTATAGAGGCTCAGGTCTCCGTAGTTCAAACAAACGAAGACCATTTTTTTTTGTGTGCACCCTATTTTTTGCCTAGACCGCCCTTTCGGGTTTTCAATCTAGCGGGCTTCTTTTTTGCACGTGCTCTAATTTTTGCCTAGGCCGCCCTTGCGGGCTTTCAACCTAGCGAGTTTTTTTTTGATGGTCTTCATTTATTAAGCGTAGAATCTCTTCAGCTTGTCGAGGTTGACTTCCTTCGGCAGCTGATCTCCATCTAAATCCACGAGTCGGACTGCACCGCCGTTTAGTATCTTCTTGACCACGTACGGACCGATCCATCGGGGTCCCTATTTTTCAAGGGGGTTCATGGCATTAGGAGGATGTTGTCTTAGGACCAAATCTCCCACATTGATGTTTTGAGGCTTCACCTTTTGGTTGAAAGCCCTTGCCATTCTTTATTGATAGGTTCTCGTACGTTCGAGTTCCCTTTGTCTTTTCTCGTCGAGTAGAGCTAGCTATTCATATCGACTTTGCATCCAATCGATTTCATTGACTTGGTTCTCGAGGATGACTCGTAGGGATGGGACTTCGAGCTCTATTGGGAGTGCAGCTTCGGAACCATACACCAGTGCATAAGGAGTTTCTCCAGTTGCTGTCCGTATTGACGTGCGGTAGCTCCACAATGCTAGAGGTAGCTTTTCGGGACAATCCCTTCCTGTGGAGGCCATTTTCTTCACAATGGTCTTGATTGTCTTATTAGCTGCTTCGACCGCTCCGTTTGCTTGAGGGCGGTATGGAGATCACTTGTGCTTAGTAATCTTGTATTCTACCAGAAGTGCGTCCATCTCTTTCTCAAAGTGAGAACCGTTGTCTGAGATGATTTCATGAGGAACGCCGTACTGGCACATGATGTGGGTCTTCATGAATTCGGCCACTTTCTTGGTGTTGAGAACCCGGTAAGCCTGTGCTTCGACCCATTTTGTAAAATAGTCCACGGCTACTAGGACGAAAGATTGTCCGTTGCTGCCAGTAGGGTGAACTTTGCCGATGATGCCTATGCCCCAACAAGAGAAGGGCCATGGCGTGGTCATGTTGTAAAGTTGTGAGGGTGGAGCGTGCTGTAGGTTGGCATGGAATTGGCATTTGGCGCACCTTTTGACTTTCTCGACGCAGTCTCTTTCCATGGTACTCCAATAATAACCCATGCGGAGTATCTTCTTGGTCAACATAAACCCGTTCATTTGGGGCCCACATTCACCCTCGTGGATCTCATGCATTATTTCTTAAGCTTCAGTCTCATTTTCGCATAGGAGATTGATCCCTTCGTGGTGCCTTTTGTAAACTCGGTCTCCAATTAGTACATATCGAGAGGCTAGCCTTTGCAACGCCATCTGACACTTCTTATTGCTATTCTCAGGATAAGTGCCATTCTTGAGAAAATTCATGATATCTGAATACCACGGAGAGTTTGCCTGGACCTCGATGATCTCGATACTCATGCAGTATGCCGGACTGTTCCTTTGGGAAATTTTAAAGGGCTTCACCATTTTTCCCTCGGGCATTTCGACCAGTGAAGCGATGGTGGCTAGTGCATCAGCGAAACGGTTCTTATCCCTTGGCAGGTAGTTGAAGGTGATTTCTTGAAACTGTTCAATCAACTCCTCGAGATGTTGACCATACCGTTGTAGAGTTGAGTCTTGAATCTTCCATTTTCCAGATGTCTGATTGATGATGAGTAAGGAATCACCAAATACATCTAAGCTCGTGACATTTCTCTCGAATTCGAGGCGGATAGCAATTGGAGTATAGATGTCTTTTGGATCGACAAGTAACATCCCTATGCCATACCCATGCTTATTGGCCGCGCCATCGAAAAATAGTTGCCACTTATTTTCCTCTGTTGTAGCTCATCGGGGAACTGTACATCTTCCTCCTTCACTTCGTCACACGGAAATTCAGCAAGCTAATCACTGAACACTTTCCCCCTGATGGATTTGAGTGTGACGTAAGTGATATCGTAGCCGGTGAGCATGAAGTACCATTTGGCTATTCTTGTTGACATGAAGGGCTTCTCGAAGATGTAGCGGAGCGGGTCCACTTTTGCTACCAACTTGATTGGGAAGGCCTCCATGTAATGCTTGAGCTTTTGAGTAACCCAAACCAATGCCGCACAAGACTTTTCTAAGACAGAGTAGTTCTTCTCAGCTTCTTGAAACCGGCGGCTGACAAAGTAGATAGCATTCTCTTTTGTGGAGTCTCATTGTTCTTGTGCTAACATAGCCCCTAGGGCTTCATCATTGACAGTGAGACAGAGCAAGAGAGGCTTCTCCTTGTGCGATGGAACCAAAACTGGAGGGCATGTCAAGTAATGCTTCACTTGGTCGAAGGCTTCTTGGCAAGCATCGGTCCATTCTAGAGCCACATTCTTCTTGAGTAGCTTGAAGATCGGCTCACACATGGAAGTAAGTTGGTGCACAAATCGACTGATGTGTTGAAGTTTGCCCATGAAACCTTTGATTTCTTTCTGCGTCTTTGGAGGAGGCATGTCAATGATTGCCTTGATCTTGGAGGGATCGGCTTCAATTCCTCTCTCAGTAACCATGTAACCGAGAACCTTTCCTCTGATGACCCCAAAAGTGCACTTTACGGGATTGAGTCTCATGTTTTGTTGTCGGAGTCGTTCAAAGAACTTGCGAAGATCGATCAAATGTTGACCGTTGGTTCCCTTTGAATGGATGATCATGTCATCTATATAGACCTCGATCTCTTTATGAATCATGTCATGGAATATATCCATAACAGCCCTTTGGTAGGTAGCCCCAGCGTTCTTTAACCCGAACGGCATTACTGTGTAGCAGAAAGTGCCCCACGGTGTTGTGAAAGCTGTCTTGTGTTGGTCCTCCTTGGACATGAGAATCTGATTGTAACCAGCAAAACCGTCCACAAATGAGCGGACTTCATAGTTGGCAGTCGAATCGACGAGCATGTCGATGTTTGGTAGCGGAAAATCATCTTTCGGGGAAGCTTTGTTCAAATCCCGGAAGTCCACACAAACTCGAACCTTGCCGTTTGCCTTTCTGACTGTCACAATGTTGGCTAGCCAAGTTGGATACTCAATGACTTTGATGAAACCCACACTGAGGAGCTTTTCAACCTTTTCTTTGACTTGTAGGGACCATTTTGGTTTGATCTTTCTGAGCTTCTGCTTTACTGGCTTGGCGTCCTCTCTGATCGGGATTCTGTGCTCTACGACCTTTCTGTCCAAACCCGACATGTCTTTGTATGACCATGCGAATAAATCCACAAATTCCTTGAGCAGTGCAGTCAATCTGTCTCTGTCTTCCCCTTTGAAGAAGCTGCCTATCTTCGTTTCTTTCGGCTCTTCATCGGTACCCAGATTAACAACATACAATTCCTTACCAGCCCCTGGACCATTTTTACCACGACAACGAACCTGTTGAGCTAGTTCATTTAGGTATGTTATGTTTCGTGGTCTAATTCATCATAATTTGAATCGTTATTAGCTTGTTCATTAAGTTTGTTATTAGTTAATTCATCATTTATGATGTTTGCAATCTCGGGGTACTCAGAAATATCAAATTTTTCATTAGCAAAGAAAGGAAACACACGCTCGGCTATGGCCTCCATATCCTCTTGGGTGAGGGTATTAGAAATACTCTCGGACTCGAAAGTAAGTGTGAGCCGCTCTTCCTTTGTTACTGTGCGGGGTATGCAACCCATTTCTCGGACTAAAAATTCCTCGGATACCATGGGTCCCTTCGTAGAATACCAGTTGTTGATTGGCTCGGAGCTTGGCTGGATCTCGCTGATAGATGGATTCTCTATTTCTGTGTCATCGGAGATGGCGTTGACTTGGCAATCGTCCATGATGGTAAATTCTTCGAACATGGAGGCTAGATCGGATAGTCCTTCCCCCACGGTAATCTCTACCTCGGACTCCATGGTCACTTTCTTGCCCCACCACTCTTGGGGTGACATTGGAATAGGCTCCCTTTTTTGTGTCGGAATTTCACAATCAGTGAAGATCTCGAGACCGGGCTTTCTGACGCCCTTGTCGTTAACCCATGGCTCGGGAAAGATCATGTACGGAACATCTTCCCCCTGGCGAACAAAATAACCGTTCAGTGTGTTGCGGTAAGGCCTCAAGTTGGGGATTTCATATTGTCGACCTTCTTTGCGAGCTCGGGTCTTTTGATTCTTGATCGCTTGCTTATATTTTAAGTCATCTTCGGTAGGCTCGTATCCCAAACCAAACTTGTTTCTGACAAAAGGAACCTCTACGGGGTGCAATGTTCCTTGTTGATGCTTCCCTAGGCCTAGACCGGGAAAGTGATTCATGTTCCTCATCATGCAGAGGATTTTAGGATTACCGAGGGTCCATTGTCCGTTTCCCCCTTCTTTGTCAATGGCGTTGACGCCGGAAAGAGTGGACTCTTCTATCCCGTGTTGAACTTGGTGGACGGGTTGTCCCCCATTTCTGTGGATGGTGACATTTTTGGCCATGACAGTGATTATCTCATCCCCATTTCTGATCTTGACACACTGATGGGGAGTGGAAGGGACAGCATTGGAACTGTGGATCCATAGTCGGCCCAAAAGTAAGTTGAACGAAGACGGGACATCAAGTACTTGAAATGGGACGGACATGATCATGCTTCCAAATTCGATATCAACTTCTAGCATTCCCATGACTGTACGGGCAGTGCTGTCGTACCCTCTAATGACTTGGGTAGAAGGTTGTAAATCGGAGCTTTTGAGCCTCAGTATGCCCATGAGTCGGCTAGGAATTAAGTTGAGTGCAGAACCACCGTCTACTAATACTCTTGAACTGGGTCTCCCCCTTGCCTTTACTTTGAGTTAGATGGCTTCATTGTGATCGGACCCAAATGGCGGGAGGTCCAAGTCGGCAAAAGTGATGACATTGCCGAAGTGAATGTGGCCTATCATTGTTGTGAGGTCTTTGGGAGTTGTGTCGGGAGAGACTGATGTATCATCCAAGTTCTTGATGACGAGGTCTCGGTGCTTCTTTGATGATGCAATAAGGTCCCAGATGGATATGTTGGCTTGCGTCTTCTTGAGTTGTGTCAATAAAGGGTCTTCGGGTGCATCCTGTGCTTTTGATCTTTGAGAAGAGGTGTTGGTTGCTGTATTCATGGGAACCGAGGCGCTCGCTATTACCCGGCCACTGTGGGTGAGCACATTCACGGACCCTTGGAGCTTCTTCTTCATATTCTCTAAGACTTCCCTCATAACTTCATCGTAAGTCACAACATAACAAGAATCGTCAAGTTTATTCATGCCATCGGAGCCCTCATTCACAAATGGGATCGAATGAGTGGTTCCTTCAAACTCTCCTACCTCTATTACATTGACACCACCCTCATTAGGGATTATGAATTCCTTCTTGTCTATAAGGTCTTGGATGGCGTTGCGGATGGAGAAGCATTACTCGGTGAGGTGGCCGGTGCATTGATGGTAGTCACACCACTTATGGTGGGCATGGTTGGGACGGAGCGGTTGTGGTTGCTTGTACCCTTAGAGAGGAGTGATTTGTCCCTTGGCCTTTAGAGCTTCATAGGCCTCGGTGATGGTCATTCCATTGAGAGGAGTGTAGACGCGGTCGTTTTGGAACCGCTTGCCTTGTGGTGGAGGGACCCTTTTATAATTCCCCATGTCGGTAGTAATGGCATTGACAGAAGCCTCTTTGTTTGAACTAGAGGCGGCCTTGTAACGGAAAGTAGGAGTGGCTTTCCTTATCTCCTTGAGCAAGTCATCCATGCATACCCCTGCCTCATACATTTGGGAGAAGTCAGAGTAGCAAGCCCCACTTAGGTGGGTGCGGAGATCAATCTTGAGACACTTAAGGAAGATGTCCATTTGCTCTTTCGTGTTTGGCCTCTCGGCAATTTCAGAGAGCTTGTCATTCCATCTTCTTGTGAAGTCAATGAAGGACTCGTTGTCTCTTTGAGTGGTGTTCTCGAGCTCTTTCCTTGTGGGCCGGTGAGTGGTGTTGCCTTGATATTGATTTTTGAAGGCAAGTATAGCGGCATCCCAATCAAGACGGATAGTGAGCGGGAGAGTTTCATACCAATCCTTTGCCGCCCCCTCGAGAGTGAGAGGAAAGCATTGATCCATCACCTTTGGGGAGACCTTCTTCGGAACCATAGCCCAAATGTAAGTCTCGATGTGAGCCATCGGGCATGAGTTGCCCTTGAACTTTCTAATGTCGGCCATCTTGAACTTGTCGGGGAGAGCGGCCATCGTGCTCATGAGAATGGATGACTGATAAAGGCTTGTGTTGGAGCCTTTTCCCATGTTGAGGCCTTCAAATTTCTGATCAATGTAGGACATGATGGAATCGACCATTTTGTAGTCGTTGTTGTTGGTGCTTGGCTCCCCCACTTTTTTGATACGGGCACTAAAATATGGGCTTTCAAACAAACCTTGGGTCCATTCGGATTCCTCATTGTCGTTCACCCCCTTATTCTTGGAGAGCTTGAGGAGCTTGGCTTTCAACTGTTCGACCTTGGCCTCGTGGGCCGCTTGTTGGCTGTCAACATGAGTTTGCCACAAGTTTTCCTTGGTTTGAGCCTCTTGGTTAAGAGTAGATACTTGTTGTTGGAGTGCTTGAACCATGGCAGAGAGCTGTTCGAGAGTCATGGCGTTGTTAGTGCTGGAGTGCCGGCCATTGATGATGTAGAAGCTGTTGGAGTGATCGGTTCACGGACAAGCCTGTTGGATGAATCCCTGTAGATGCGGAGAGTACCAATCGGACCTATAATTGGAGAAGTAGCCCTTGTCAGTATCGGTTCACACTTTCGGTCCATGAAGAGGTTGAGAACACACATTGGGCACACGACTTGAACCACATAAGAACAAGACTCTTTTTTTTTTTTTTTTTTTTTTTTTTTTTATAAGTCGGAGGGACTAGGTCCCTTTTGGGGTTTTTAAGAAGATAATAGAATCGTCACACTAGTATATAGACCATCTCGCGGTCCCATATACTCATCGGATTCCATCACGTTTGTGAATCCTACATGTATCGGGATTAAACTAAATCAATGTAGTAAAGCATACATGCGGGGACGGATTTTTTATTTTCGTCCAAAATAACCACTTTTGGGGACGGATTTTTATTGCGTTCGTATCAACAAGTTGGCATGTATGATTTGAAAACATTAGTTTAGGGAAATCTCGGTACATAAAAAACGACTTGGTCACGGAGTGATAGACCCTAACTAGAATTGTGTGGTTTGTGCTCGGCTAAAGAGAGGCTTAAAGGTCACCCCCTGCATGTAGTCTTGAACTACGCCACGGGCTGAGGTTGACCGCTTCGAAAGAGTCAAGGTCGGGTGGAGCTTGAAACTTTCTAGGACGGGCCTCGACGGGTTTGGGGTTATGGACTTGTGCGACTCGATAGTGAGCAATTCATAGGAGTAATGTGCATACAGTGTGAGGTCTATCACGTGACAATTTTTTTTTTTTTTTTTATATATTTTTTTTATATATTTTTTTTTTTTATATTTTTTTTTTTTGAAAAGAAAAGATAAAAACACATAAGCACGTAAATTACAACTCCCGAATCACCCGTGTGACCGGTAAATAAACATAAAATTAAGACAGACCAAGGGTCCAATTCTGTTCTGATGCAAGCAACTGTGCCCAAACCCCACTGTTCTATTCAGTCCCTGAAACCTGTTCTTGTCCTGGAAATTGGCCCAGAAGCGTGCGCCTCGGGTTTGTGTTGTGGGAAGCGCGCGCCTGGCGCATTGTCCATGGGAGGCGCCCGCTTCTGGGCTGACCTGTCAAATTGTCAAAAACTTATGGACTCAGGGGATTGCCTTGGTCCTGATTGTGTAATGAAACCCCTGCAGTGTTTGTTAGCATGAAATAATAGGAAGAATAGGAATAACACATGGAAGGTGGGCGATTCTGGAATGTGATGTGGGACGCGCGCGCTTTGGACCATGAAGGTCTGAGGCGCACGCTTCCCATATCAATTTCCAGAATGCCCAAAAAAGTGAATTATGAACAAAAACACAAGCTTAACCCTCAAGCTGTCCCCAGCAGAGTCGCCACTGTAGATACCCCGGGGGAACCGCGGCTTGGCTAGAGCGCGCGGGTCGTCCTAGGATGTCTAATCGTATTTTAGAGTCGCCACCCACGTTTTTGAGGAACGTAAGAAAACCTAATGTTTATGAGCCTAAGTTTGATTTACGAAAACAGAGATTCTTTGGGATGAAGGGTTCGAGGGTTAGGTTACGAAATGGGAAGTACTTAAACACCCATTTCGCCCGAGCAATGTCGGTCTTGTTTGTCCATAATCAACTTTAAAGATAAATGTGTTCTTCCTATTTGAATAATGATAAAAAGAGGTTTTATAGTTTAGAATGTAGGGAGATAACTCCTAGGCCAATTCAATGTAATGAAAGGGCCATTGGTGTCATGTCCCAAATGGTTTTGGGGTGATTGCATATTTGATTGAAGAAGAAGAAGGATTAGAAGAAGAAGAAGAAGTAGATAATAAAGTTAAGACATTTTACCTATAATATCCTTCAAAGAGAACCTCTTAAAAAAGTCTTGAAGAAGAGGTTGAATACTTGGAGAGAATACCTCTTGTAAATTGCCTAGAGCTTCGTTTAGAGAAGAGTTTTCAAGGTTGAGACCCCTTTTCAATGATGGATTGGGGGGTTTTTATAGTTGTAAAAAGGGAGTTTTTTTGGAGCCAAACGGAGTCTCCAAGAAATCTTTCCCGGGCAAAATCATGTATAATGAGCAAGGGAGAGATTCTTGGGCAGAATCTGTAACTGACACACCCCAGAAGCGCGCGCATCCCACCTAGGCGGCGGAAGGCGCGCACGTCTGGCCTCAAGGGGCGGAGGCGCGCGACTCTGAAAGGCGAATTTTGACAGAATGGACTAGAAAGTTAGAACTGTTATTCAGTTTAGTCCCTAGACTTAACGGAGCCCGTCTGGAACTTGACCAAAGTAACGGAAACTAACAGAAAACACTTAAAAGAGGGAGAAACACAAAATCAAGTGTGCAATCGGGGTGAGCAGTCCAAGGCGAGGTGTCTACACCAAGAAACCATCTTATCCCATTCAAACCTAGGAAGATGTGTATAAAAAAGGAGAGTGAAGGTACCAAAAATAGTGAATTAAAAGTGGAGACTCCTAAAATTCCCAAACCTCAAGCTTCTACTAGTACTGATGATATTAAATCTCAGAAAAGGAAGCAGGAACAAAAGTCTAGAAAGTCTAGATAAGCCAGACAGCCAAGACAAGCTAAACAGGCAAGACAAGCTGGACAGCCAAGACAGGCTAGGCAGCAGAGGCATTCTAGGCAACCTAGACAAAATTGGCAATATTACAATGGGAAAAGTCATGCTTATCAGTCCCAAAATTCCTCTCCTAGATCATCATATCACTTATCAAATTCCAGACAGCAACCTCACTTTCACCAACCTAACTACAAAAATCAAAGCCCATACAATACTGGACACCTATATAACACCCCACAACCCTTCACCTTGACACCCTACATGATGCAAATCATATCCTACTATAACACCCTTAACCAGTTCTTCAAAAGAAGATCAGGTGGCAAGGCTAGGGTACCAAAGAATGTCTAATCCTTTGGACCCAAAAAGAATAAAGGGTACCATAATTTTATTTTGTTTTGTAGGTATCTAGTAAAGGAATCTGGTACTTAGATAGTGGATGTAGCAGACACATGACATACAACAAGGAATGGCTTCAACAGCTAACACCAAAGAATGGTCCCAATGTTACCTTTGGTGATAATTCTCAAGCAAGGGTAAAAGGATCAGGAAACCTAGTGACCAAGGAGATTATCTTTACAGATGTATCGTATGTTAAAGGCCTTAAGCACAATTTGATCAGCATTAGTCAAATATGTGACAAAGGATATCATGTTATCTGCACCAAGAATCAATGCCAAGTCAGGGACAAAAACAACAAGGTCATTCTAACAGGAGTAAGAAAGAAGAACCTCTACTACCTTCACCTTGAAGTAGTCTACACCTCTACTGCTCATTGTCTCCTATCCTACAGCCAATCTGACATGTCTTGGCTGTGGCATAAAAGACTTGCTCACCTGAACCTTAAGGCAATTTCCAAGTTATCCATCTCAAAACTTGTCAAAGGTCTTCCCAAAATCCCTTCAAGAAGGACAAGCTGTGTAAAGCATGTCAATGTGGGATACAAAAGAAGACCTCCTTTTCTGTAAAGACTAGATTAGACACATCCAAGCCCCTTGATCTCCTTCATATGGACTTATTTGGTCCCATTAGAACTAGATCTCTAGGTGGAAAGAGATACTCCCTTATAGTTGTTGATGACTACACAAGATTCACTTGGATCATTCTTCTTGAAACCAAAAGTAATACTCTTAAAAATCTCTCTCAGTTGTTCAATAAAATTCAGAACCTTAAAGGCTTGTCTATCAAGAAGATAAGATTTGATCATGGAACAGAGTTTGAAAATACTGGAGTTGATACCTATTGTAATCAAATATGGATTGATCACAATTTTTTAGCACTTAGAACTCCTCAACAAAATGGAGTAGCAGAAAGGAAGAATAGAACCATTTGTTAAGCAGCAAGGGCAATGATGTCAGAACACAATCTTCCTAAGTACTTTTGGGGTGAAGCTGTAACCACTGATGTTTATGTACAAAATAAGACTCTCATCAACAAGTATCATATGAACACCCCATATGAGTTATGGAATGGAAAGGTTCCTACAATATCTTACTTTTATGGATTTGGAAGCAAGTGATTTATTCACAACAATGGGAAGAACAACCTTGACAAGTTTGATTCAAAGAGTGATGAAGGAATCTTTCTTGGTTACTCCAACACCAGCAAAGCATACAGAGTTTACAACAAAAGAAGATTGGTTGTAGAAGAATCAATTCATGTTGACTTTGATGAAAACAATGATCAAAGCAATACTGACTTATGTGATTTTGATGAAAGCATTGGAAACTCTGACAACCTTCCAGAACCATCACCCACATCCAATAATCCCTCATCCTCAATTGAAAACAACATCACCCTTCCTTATGTTCTACCCAAAGATATCTCAGACAGCCAACCAACTCCCAACAGCTCACCTCCTTCCAACAGCTTAGATGAAACTATTAGCTGTCCAAGTGTTAGTTGTCAAAACACTCCTTCCCAAATCACTACTCCAATCCCCATTTTCAATGATAATAACCTTGTCATTTCTCTATCTATTCAAAAGGAAACCATTCCTGAAGGCATTCCTCATTATGATATCTTCACGAGTTCCTTCATATCCCAAATGGAACCTAAGAAAATCCATGAATCCCTTCAAGATGCAGGCTAGATAGAAGCCGTGGAAGAAGAACTTGAATAGTTTGAAAGGAATGAAGTATGAAAACTTGTTCCCAAACCAAGAAACCAAACTATTATAGGCACTAGATGGGTTTTCAGGAATAAAATGAGTGAAGATGGAACTGTAGTGAGGAACATGGCTAGACTTGTAGCTCAGGGATACAGACAAGAAGAAGGAATAGATTATGATGAAACTTTTGCTCCTATAGCAAGACTAGAAGCAATAAGACTATTCCTAGCCTTTGCATCATTAAAAAAGATGAAAGTATTCCAAATGGATGTCAAGAGTGCTTTATTGAATGGAGTACTAAATGAACAAGTGTTTGTAGCTCAACCTCCTGGATTTGAACATCCAAAATTCCCAGACCATGTGCACAAGCTAGACAAAGCCTTGTATGGTCTGAAACAAGCCCCTAGAGCTTGGTATGACACTTTGTCTAAATTCCTTCTCAATAAAGGATTTACCAAGGGTTATATTGACAACACATTGTTCATCAAGAAGTATGGAAATGATACCCTACTTATTTAGGTATATGTGGATGACATAATCTTTGGATCATCCAATGAAGACCTCTGCAAAGAATTTAGAGATCTCATACAAAAACAATTTGAGATGAGCATGATTGGAGAACTTACATTCTTCCTAGGTCTACAAGTTAAACAAATGAAGGATGGAATCTTCATTAACCAAGCCAAATATACAAGAGACATGATGAAGAAGTTTGACATGCAAAATTCCTCAGCAGCTAAGACACATCTGTCAACTACCACAAAGCTTCATGCTGACACTGATGGTCAAAGTGTTGATCAAACTCTCTATAGAAGCTATATAGGATCTCTCTTATATGTCACTGCATCAAGGCCTGACCTTATGTTCAGTGTTTTCCTTTGTGCAAGATTTCAAGCCAACCCTAAAGAGTCTCATATAGCTGCTGTTAAAAGGATTTTGAGATATCTAAAAGGAAGACTATGGTTTATGGTATCCAAATGAATCCCCATTCTCACTAATAGGCTTTACTGACTCAGATTATGCTGGATGCAATCTAGACAGAAAGTCAACAAGTGGAGGATGCCAATTCATTAGATCCAGAATTGTTTCTTGGTCTAGCAAAAAGCAGACATCTGTAGCAACCTCAACAGCTGAGGCTGAATATGTTGCAGCTGGTCTCTGCTGTTCACAAATTTTATACATGAAAAGTCAACTTCAAGACTTTGGGATGAACATGTCAAACATCCCAATCTTTTGTGACAATTATAGTACAATTGCTATGACTGAAAACCCTGTTCAACACTCTAAAACCAATCATATTGAAGTTAGACACCACTTCATTAGAGATCATGTTGAAAAAAGGATTATAAACTTAGCCAAAGTTGGTATTGAGGATAATGTCTCTGACATACTGACCAAAGCTATGGATGAAAAGAGATTTGAAATTTTAAGAGAAATGTTAGGGATGATTAACTTGCCTAAGTAAAAGGGATAAATTGAAATTTCATTCCATAATTAAACAGTGCATAAAAGGTAGTTAGCTGTTCACAAGACTCTCAACAGCTAACCTAACAGAGATCTATTCAAGGACAATCCTATAATGCTCTGTAATCATCAAAGGACCTAAGACTGTTCTACTCACCCCTGCTACCTCCTAACAACAAGGTATATCCTCTCCACAAAACTCCCTTTCCAACAAAAGCTTCACCTGAATAGCTAAACTTGCAAACTTAGCTGTTCAACAACTCAACCTTCAAAAAGCTTACTTTCTTCCAGCTCCAGACCCCTCAGCAGATGTGTCATGTTGATTCTCCCCTCCATAAGGCTTGGCAACTGCAGACTGACTTGTCTCACCATATCTTTCCAGCCATATGGGGTGCTTGTCCATGAAAGGATCAATACCAGTCACTGAATACTGTAAGGGTGGACCTATTGTCCTTAGCCACCATTCTTCCACATCATCATAAGGAGGCATATCCCTCAAGGAAGACATGAAGCTAAATGTCCCTGAGGTCTGAATACTCTCAACATCTATCATAGCCATTTGAGAGTCAGGTCCCTCCTCATCTCTCTTATCAACTTGAACATGACTACAACACTTCAGATACTGTCTGAACAGCTGAGTATGAGTCCTTGTTGAAGACTGATGGAAACCATTAAAATTATCTCCCCCTCCCTTAAGCAATTCCATGCTAATGGAAAGAGAATCTCTTGTGATTGGGTATACACCCTTGGCTGTTCAACCACATGAACCTTTTTGGCCCTTGCAGCTAACTCATCTTCCTGCTGCATCAACTCTCCCAATGTAAACTCTCTCACATACTGAGTTTCTCCCTTCTCCCTCTTTTCTATATCCCTTTCATGTATCTTGAACCCTTCCTGGTTTATTAACTCTCCAAGGGTATACACCCTTTAGACCTCTGACTTAACAATTTTTGCTCTGCTGCTCTCTCCCTCACCTACCTTCATTTCTCTTCCAAACAACTTAAAACTTGCTTTCTCCTTCTCTATACTCTCCTCTATCATCTTTCATTTCCCTTGTATCCTACCCAACTGTGCTAGTCTCTCCTCTTCAGCCTTTACTAGTGCCTTTCTCTCAATCTCCCATTCCCTTTTTCTCTTTTCCCTTTCCCTCACCTCTCCATACTTTAAAGGATGATCAAAAGGAAGTTGATCAACATCCTCATTCAAAGTATGATCACTCTGCACAGTATATGATCTAAATTCCCGCTCAAAATTCTCTCTTTCAGTCTCCTCTCCAGAAGGAACTCTAAATATTAGTTTCTTAGCAGTCTCAGACATTTTGCTAGGACTAAATTTTGAAGAAAACCTTCCCATTTCAAAGAAAACAAACTTAGTATGATTTTTACAGCTAAGGTCATGTTTCTTATATAATAAGGTCATTTATGATGGTTCATAACAGGACATAACCATAGGGTTAGCAGTTGATAAATATTGAGACCAGAAAATATTGACTGATTTGACTTTCAAATCTATACTATTGGTAGAAGTGTGTGGCAATACTGAGATGTGATGGACAAAATTTAATCAAAAGAGTGTTGTGTTTGAAAACCTTTTTTTAGCACCTTAATTTCCTTAAATAGCCGCCCGCTTTTTACGAAAATGAATGAAACAACATTTATTCTCATTCTATTTAATGTTTAAGTGAATAGTAACAGGGGATAACAGTTACTTCCCCTTAACGACTACATTTAATTCCCACGTCGCCTATCTCTCTCAAAATATAACCGTTACCCCCACCCTCTAAACCACGATCCATTTACTCCCCTTTACCCATTTATAAACCCAAACAGTAATTCCCCCTTCAAATTTCTCAAATTTTTGATTCCCCTGCTTCAAACCCTAATCTCAGTTTCATCCAAAATCTATTAAAATCAATGGCTCTCCCTGAAGAAACCCATGGCTACTACATCGAGAACGACTTCTTAATTGATGAAGTGGGTACCTATGTCAAAGGGATTCTAGAAGCAAATGGTCTAGTTACCATGTTAACAGATAAACCCCCAATTCTTGAAAATGCCTATAGAGAAATCTATAGGAATGGATATAAAACCACTAATAATTCAATCCATGCCTACCTTAACACTATTCTCTTTACCATCACCCAAGATGATGTTTCTTCCACTTATGGAATTCCCAACAACATCACTGATACTGAAGACATTTGGGACTCTTCCATGGATGAAGAATTTGAGCCCCTGTATAGAATCTTCACCAATCTCCCAAACTGCAACTATTCCTCCCTCAAAAAGCAAGCCATTTACAAGAAAAACCTTTACAAAAATAACTTTGCCTTGAGTGATGTGGTAATCAAAGGTTTGAGTGGAAAGCAATCATCCCTTGACCAGCTAAGTGCAGCTGAGCGGACGCAAGCTCTAGTTCTTATTAGGGGCAATGTGAACTGGTGTTCTATCATGCTAAATAACTTCAATTTGGAAAAAGCTCCATCAATGCTTAAACCAAATGTCATATCAACCAAGCTCAACCTTTTCAAGTTTATGAGTGGAATCCTTCTCAAGAAATTAACCACCATAGAACAACCCCTCAGCACTCAGTGGTGCTACACCATCCCCTTTAGCCAGACCAAAAAATTTGACAAGAAAACTCTTTCTCTCAAAGGTCCTAAAGAGGGAACAGCTAAGCCCTCTAAAACCAAACCCTCAACAGCTAAGCCCGTACCAGTGAAGGAATCAACAGCTGAGCAGGTTCCAGTAAGAAGAATGGCTACAAGGGCAACAGCCAAGGCTACTCTTGCAAGAAGGAAATCCATAGCTGTTAAAGGAAAAGGAAAGAGGAAAATTGATGAACCTCCCTCATCCTCCTCTTCAACTTTCATCTCCTCATCAAAAACAGCTTCCAAAGACTCAACCCTTCCTCCTACCAGCCATGAGCACACAACAGCTGAATTTGAAGTGGTCAAACCCATAGTCAAAGAGCACATCAAGGTATTTCTGGATGATGAGACCCACAGAAGTGAAGGGGAGACTGAGGTCCAAAAGCCTAGTGACTCAAGTGATCTACAAATGATAGATGAAGAAGAATTTAATGTACAACTATCTCTACAACAAAAGCTTGAAGAAATAAAGAGAGCCAAGCATGGTATCCCTACAGCTAAGCCACAAAATTTGGGATCTGCTCCAACAGCTGAGCCTCAACCAGATGCAACAGAGAAGTTAACCTCCTCATCTTCCACTGCTGGTCCTTTTATTGTGAAAAGAAGACCCTTGAGATCACCTTCTCCCTCATCCAAAAGGCAAAGACAAATATCCTCTCCTTCTCCCAATCTTACCTCCAGTTCTGATCATGTCTCTGCCATTGAAGGCATTATCCACTTGCACTCTCAAACCTCTCCAACCCTGTCGCCTGTTGAAATTCATAGGGGGAACTCACCTAGGTCAGATAGCCCTGCTAGGTCAAGAGGGAACTCTCCTATTCTTGAGTCTATCCTAACAGCTAAGACTCCACCCTCTTCTATACCCTCTCCCTTACCCCATACTCATGCTTCCCTACCACAAAAAATCACTGTTCATTCTACTTTCCTACCTATACTCAATCCCAAACTCATAGAGTTCATTAAAGATAAGACAGTCTCTAATTTATCTGAGGAAAGTAGTACAACCCTGTTTGAACAGCTATCTATTAAGTTCTCACTAGATGAAGACCTCAAAGCCTAGTTCATGAGATTAAGAGAGGCTAGGCTTTCCCAAGGTCAAGGTGGATCAACTATTCCCAATTCTATCTCAACAACTATCCCTCGCTCAACAGCTATCCCCCTGTCTTAAATTGACCTTGATTCCTCCATGCCCTCTCCTAGTTTCTGGGCCCTTGACTGTGATATAGACTTTTCAATCACAGCTGTTCTTGAGGCACACAAGAAGTTTTCCTCCATTCCTCTCCTCCCACCACTTCTTAACCCTCATAATCTATCCAATCCTTAGGAAATGACAAAAACCCATATGATCATTCATGCCAGAAATATTAGAGGACAACTCTTCTATGCATATGAAGAGTGGAAGAAATTCAGAATCACTATTCAATACTGCTTTCTATCCTCTGCTCCAAATCTTCCACAACCTCTCTCCCTTTCCAATCTTCCTGAGTGGGAACTTGTTTTCTCTCACTTAATTTCAAAAGATCTTCTGGAATGCCTATACACCCCATCCTCCCTTGTTTATGCTCTGTGTATACAATATGCCCAATCTATTTTTTGGTCTCTTTTGTCCAAAAAGAGTTGTATCCTTGGGGTCATTATTAAAAACCTTTACCCAATCTCTGCTGTTTACCCTCAAAATCTACCCCCTCCTCCTCCTCCTCCTCCTCCTCTTGTATTTCACAAGAAATCCAGATCTAAGCTTGCCAACCTCCCTTCCAACTTTGATCCATTCAAATACACCCCACCTTATTATCTCGCCTTCACTGACTTCAACCAATTTTCATCAAGCAACTCAAAACTTCCCTTCTCAGAAAACTTGATGATGTGTCCGAGTTCATTGTCCAAAGAGGTGAAAATCCAACCCCACCATCTCCTAAGCAGCCAACCCAAACAGCTTTCCCTTCTTCTCCTCTCAGCAGCCATCCCATTCCCTCCAGACTATCCCAAACATCAATATATTCCTATTTCCATGCTCCACCACCTAGTCAACCTACCAAATTCACCAAAAAGAGACTGCCTCTCTTTACAAAGACTATACCATGGGGGTCTCTCTATCTGAAGAAACCATGACCCCTCAACAGCTACAAGCATGGATTGGTGGAAGACTTCTCCATCGCCAACCTGTTCTTACCAAGAATAAATTACTAGCCAGACAAGACCAGAATTTCACTTACAACTACATGATAGGTCTAGACTGGAATAATGAATGGTACTACAAGCAACATGTACCAGTAAGGAAAGCGGATATACTCCAAGAACTTGAAGCTGTGAAAAGAGTTCAGGATGCCAAGTTGGGTTAGATCAAAATTGGTTTGTATTTTTTGTTTTGAATAGCTGTTCAGGACAATTGCTTTCTTTATTAAGTTATTTCTTTAAATACTTTTTAGTTTGTATTAACACGTTTTGTATGCCAAGAGATTTAATCAAGAAGAATCCCTCTTCATTGGTATTTCTATCCTTTTGCATACTCTGTGCAGGTACAAAACCTAAACCATTATTTATTTACCAAAATGGGGAAATTGTTAGTACCTCACTATGTTTAATCACCAATTAATCATAGTAAACATGTTTTGATGAATAAATAATCAAACTCAGTTGATTACATGATGCATACAAAGACCTCAGCACAAGCAACCCAAGACAAAGTTCAACAGCTAAGACAAAGTTCAACAGCTAAGCTATCCTACATCTACACAACTCAACAGCTAAAATATTACATGATCTACCTATCAAACAAACTAAAGAACCATCACTTACAGACCCTTATTCATTCAAATGAATTATTAAGATGCAAATTACAAACAAGCTTAAACAAAAAATGCCTCAAAGGCCCAACAGCTAAAACACCTACTTGAACAGCTAAGCCTGATCTTGGCCAACAGCGATAACTGCCACATCAGATCCTTGAAGATCAATTATTCCAATAATTGAAACATTCTCCCAATCATTAGAATAAACCCATATTGAATCTTGATCAAGTCTGCATAGCCTTCCACTCATATTGACAACTTGCATCCACCCAAGTAATAAATATGTCAGTCAACTTGACTTAAAACCATTACTCCTCTGCACCTTTGTCCCCCAACGGCTATATGCCAACCCTTATATAAAGGAGTATACTGGCATGTTATCAAGTAACCTTGAACCATTTTACACCCTTCAAAACCCCTGCATTCCATTTTCTCTCGCTCTCTGCTATTTTCTGCAGTCTTGAATATTTGCATAAAACCCCTGCAAATATTGTGCCATATTGCACCCAGTTACAACCCTCATTAAGCCAGCTAACAGCCAAGCTACTCTCTGTAAAACACTCTTGTGATTTTCTTTTTCACTTTGAAAGAAGCAACCTTAATTGAAGTGTCAATTAAGTAGAGGGGGTTCTAGGAACTTTCCTTATCAATTCTTGTAACTCTTAGTGAAGAGAATATTATAGTGAATTGATATCACTGTTCTTCAACAGTGGGGGTGGATGTAAGAGAAGGGTTTTGCCTCTGAACCACTTTAAAAATCCTGTGTACACTCTTGTTCATACACTTATACACACACTGCACATTGTCCTTTTTATTCATTACTTATTTATATTCCGCTACACAATTCTTTTTATTTCTTATTTATTATTTCTCAACAGCTAACTTAAAGTGTTAGCTGTCCAAGTTTTAATTTATCTGTTTACTAAGTTAGCAGGGCCTTTCACTGGGTATATTTTAGGATATACATATGTTATAACTAGACAAATAAGATGACAAATAAAAATGAACACCATCAATACAAGAATACATATTTTAATGTGGTTCACCGACAACCTATTGGCTACATCCACGAGTGAATGGAAAATAAATATTATTAATACGGAGATCCAAGAACATGCATGGACCTAGAATGACTATGCATAGATCACCCCTAGAACAGATTACCGATTAATCAATTTTGTGAACTAAGAAACACAAGAGATCCATATTAGAAAACCTAAAAATCAGGAAATCTGGTTTTCTACATATGAATCTTGGTTCTGAAAACAAGAAATCAGAAATCACAAAATTGCATAATTATCTTTGCTAGGTTTAACTAGTATTCATATTAGTCTAAATCTACTCCTAAGGGAAACAGAAAACCCTAAACCAAAACAAATTTGTACGTGAAAGGTCCTAAAATTAGCCTACATGGCTCTAGGCGATAGCATAGGTTGGCGGCAGAGCCACCAATGCGCACATATATCTTGGCAGCTTGCTAGTCCAAAAGATTTTACCCAACACCCCATGTACTGGTTTTCCATATGCAATTCACCTGGGCACCTGCCTTGCTATGCGCCTGAATAGCTTGGGCGCATAACCCGCCAATAAAGCATGTGCCCGAATAGCTTGGGCGCATAGCCCCGCCAACAGATCTTCCAAAACATGATTTAAGGCATCAATCTATTACCAAAAAATCTCCACCTTGACATGAACCCTCCACACTAGCCAGATAAAAAATCTTGACATTTTCACCTTGAGATGCATCCTTCATATGAGAATAGATTTCTCAAAATCCGCCTCGTATTTATCTTTTGTCAAAGACACCAGACTTGCTCCATCAAGTAAATGGATGTGTCTTCCAGACACCCAGAATGGCCTCAATAGACAAATAGGTTTGCCCTACGGACAACTGTATGTATCCCAATAGATACCTAGATATTCATGCACCTACGAGCACTCAAAATTGCCCCAATAGGCACCTAACAGATCTTTAAAGGTGACAATCCAAACTGCATTGGATCACGCCAACCAAAACAGATGAAATGACATTATCAGCAAAACCTTCAGTACCCAACGGCTTCTCTTTGGTCCCATCTTCACTTCTTAGATTCAGAACTGGTGTGTGTCGACGCTCTAAAACTGTATTATTTATTACAAGTGGAATATGCCTAACCTTTTTTAATGAACAAAATTTGCCACAAAAAGTCCACACCCTTTTGGAACCCATGCCAACAACCTTGCAGACAGACCCATTTGCAATATAAATATTACCCCCATCTTTCTGTTTGTACATTGCAAACCACTCCATATGAAAACACATGTGATGAGAATCCCAAGAATCAAGAACGCATGCATCATTCTTTTATGTTTCTTCTCCAATCACTCGAGCATAATCCTTCTGTATACTTTCACTGTCTAATCTTACTTCAGACTGTCACTGTCTGCCAAAACAACAATAAACTCATTTTTTTTTGACTGCTCACTCCTCTTCGTTGAATAGTCAGTGTTAGGTATTCTTACTCATAAACTTATAAAATTGTTTAGATTTGATTGGTGCTATGGACTAAGTTTTTTCTTATGGACTTTAAGACCCTATGTAAGAAGTATTTATACTTCATTTTTTAGAGAAGTCTGTTTTATGAAATACACATTTTATAGGATTTATATATATACGACTTTTACTTAGTTTTGAGATCAAAATGTGAGTATAAGTAAGGATCACAAGCTTAGACTTACATTTAAGACATGCGCTATGTGCCCTTTTCTTATACGCCATGTGTCTTTATGAGCCATGTGCTATATGTGATGCGCCTAGCCTCTTTGAGCTTAAGTGCCTTGGATACCAAACTATTCTTAAGACTTATAAGAATTGAATATATGAAGATTTAACTATGCCTGGAATCTAAACTTACATAAAACGATGAGTTATCCCAAGTCTATTGAGATAAACAATCAACATATATAACGATGTAACAGAGAGCACAAGAATATTCTCTGATGAAGTCATCTGTCAATGATAGATCAAATTCGTATCCAAAACATCAACTATTTGAAGTTGCTTGTGTCTGTAATTGAGAGACCTTCTTAAAGATTCGAAAATTGCATACAGATGTCAAGATTCCCCAAGAACAACCTTCATACCTTCATATTTCCGAATTCCAAGCCCAAATCCTATAAAACCTTGTAACACTCATATTTCATTGTTCTCTAAATCATATATAGCGATAGAGCCTTGAATTCTTGAACACACACACCTCATGAAGATTGATCACATAAATCATTCATCTTTAGATACACTGGTTATAGTTTAGGATTTGCTTCATAGAAAATAGATTGTAGATATTTTTAAGAGATTTACATTGTAATTTGTAACCTCAACAAATCAATACAAAATTTAGTAGTTAGAAAATCCTAGACTAACTATATTGGTAAAGGACGTAGAACTTTCAACGATCGAACCTCTCCAAATATCTTGTTATTACTTTCTCCACTTTACTTTGAAGTTCTTACTTGTTCTTACTATATGTACTTGTTTGATCGTAATTCATGATGAATTCGGTTGTATTGTGATTGTGTTGAAATTTCCTTAGCTCTCCATTTAAGCCCAACTATTTAAGCCAAAAAGTGCCCCATTAATATCTTGTGCGCCCCTTCCCATTTTCGCCTATTTACTTAAATTCCACTCTGCATTTCATTGCTAATTAAGGCGCATTTTATAAAACTATTGGAGTTAGTGTGCATTTTTCATTATTTTGCAAAAAGGTTGAAAAAGATTTCAAAACAACTGTTCACCTCCCTCTTGCTATTTTTTATACCCCAGTTTCTCTCTCCTTTTGATGACGACAATCAACGACACCACCATCATCAACCACCAACACCAAATACACAATCTGATTTCTCCCAAACTCAAGAATATCAAAGAAGCCCAAATTAACAATATCTGCTCAAACTTGAAAAAGTTAGGGCTGAAAGGAGGGCTGAGAGGACTTACAAATCTCTAGGCACACTTCAGAAAGAATCAAAATAGGAAAAGTTAGGATTCGAAAGTGAAAGAATTAAGGCTTGAAATAGAAGAAATGAAGGAAATTAGGGCTCAAAACTTAAACAATTGATCCGATTTTGCAAAATCCTAAATTTTCAGTTGAATACCTGATTCTTTATTTTTTATCACCAAACTCATTTTCATAGTAACAACGCATCCAACTCTTTTTATTTGAATCTATATAGTCACTTCCTAACTTAGTCAGTTTTTTCAAATAAAGGTCACATGCAATACATGTGACCAAATATTTAGGTAATGCAGATAAATTTTATTAATATGATAAAATTTTCTTATCCCAAGAGGTAAAAAAGATCAAGTAATTAATAGGTTGAAATAAATTGTGATTACAACCTTTTAAAGTACGTAATGCGGAGACAAAATATATTTATTTTGAACAATTATCTTTGTCGAGAGCTATCACCTCTAATTATGCTACTTATTTTTGTAAATCTAAAAAAAAATCCTTTTAAATTAAAAATATATCTTTACATAGTGTCATAAAGAGTTGTATTTAGAATATTCCTTTTTCATAAAAGATAAAAAAAGTTTGACAGTGGTTTTAGTAGACATGAAATTAGTCTAAGAAATTAATATTCTCCAAATTGCACGATCAATGAAACACAATTTTAATTAGGATTAACTGTTTATCAAATCATGATTTAAAATTAGGCTATCTATTTATTTCATACGATGACAAAATTTTCATGTTTTTAAAGTGAAAACAAAATTGCACGGTTGTGCTAAAGTTATTAATCTTATAATATTGTCGTTATTAGACAATTTGAGAAATACAATTTTAAAATTATCATAATTCGTTCTCCTTACCTATTTTACGGGATATTGTCGAGAACAAGTTTTAAAGTAACTGACAAATAATGGCAAAGCAACAACAATATTATTTAAAGGGGAAAAAAAATGAAAACATGAAATAAAAATAAAAACAAAAAGCAATTATACTTAATTTTTTAGATAAGTCCATGTTATAAAATAGACATTTGTAGGATATATATATATATATATATATATATATGACTTTTACTTAGTTTTGAGATCAGAATGTGAGTCTAAGTAAGGAGAACAAGCTTAGACATACATTTAAGAAATGCACTATGTGCCCTTTTCTTATACGTCATGTGTCTATATGAGCCTTGCGCTATATGTGATGCGCTTAGCCCCTTTGAGCTTATGTGCCTTGGCTACTAAACTATTCTTAAGACTTAGAAGAAATGAATATATAAAGATTTAACTATGCCTGGAATCCAAACTAACATAAAATGATGAGTTGTCCCAAGTCTATTGAGATAAACAATCAACAAATCTAACGATGCAATAGAGACCACAAGAATATTTTCAGATGAAGACATCTGTCAATGACAACTAAAAATTCGTATCCAAATGCTCCGTGTCTAACGACTATAAATGACATATGCTCCAATCAACGATCAATAACACATTGTCTTTTGAGCTTATCAACTAGGATTTCCAACGGCTAGTTTTGAAGGCTCTATAATAAATACCCTAAAACTTCAACTATTTGAAGTTGCTTGATTTTGTAATTGAGAGACCTTCTTATAGATTTGAATATTGCATACAGATTTCCAGATTCCTCAAGAACAACCTTCATACGTTCATATTTTTGAATTCCAAGCCCAGATCCTATAAATCCTTGTAACACTTATATTTCATTGTGTTCTAAATCATATAGATCGATAGAGCCTTGAATTCTTAAACACACACACCTCATGAAGATTGATCACATAGATCCTTCTTCTTTAGATACACTGGTTATAGTCTAACATTTGATTTATAGAAAACAGATTTTAGATTTCTTAAGAGATTTACATTGTAATATGTAACCTAAACAAATCAATACAAAATTTAGTAGTTAGAAAATCCAAGACTAACTATATTGGTAAAGGACGTAGAACTTTCAAGATCGAACCTCTCCAAATATCATGTTGTTACTTTCTCCACTTTACTTTGAAGTTCTTATTTGTTCTTACTATATTTGCTTGTTTGATCGTAATTGGAATGATGAATTGAGTTGTATTGTGTTTAAATTTCCTTAGCTCTCCATTTAAGCCCAACTATTTATGCCAAAAAGTGCCCCATTAATATTTTGTGCGCCCCTTCTCATTTTCGCCTTATTACTTAAATTCCAGTGTGCATTTCATTGCTACTTAATGCTCATTTTATACAACTATTGGAGTTAGTGTTCATTTTCAATTATTTTGCAAAAAGGTTGAAAAAGATTTCAAAACAACTAATCAACCTCCCTCTAGCTATGTTTATACTCTTGTTGCTCCTTTGAGACTAACAATTGGTATCAGAGCAAACAACTAAACAAAACTATTTTTTTTTGTCAAGCTTAATTAGTTGGGTGGCAATTCAAAATGTTGGGTTTCGTGCAATCATGCGCAACGGATGACATTACATGAAGAAACCCAAAGCCTAGATCTGTTATGATCAATAATTCATAATATGTAAGATGAAAGAAACTAACTCTTGTAGATAAAAATATGAAACAATGGATTTAGATGCTAAAATGAGCACCCTCTACCACTGATCCACACGTCGAACGGATTTAAGAACTCTTCTTGACTTGACTGCTAGGTCCTTCGGATTGAAAAACTTGGTGAAAAACGATCTTCAATTGTTCCCTATGATTATTAGTATTTTATGATTGAGAATAATCAAAACTAATAACCCTAGTGTAATATGTGTATTTTCTCTCTCCAAGAAAAAAGTTATGATTTCACAAATAAATGTTATGGGACTGAATCCCAGCTGTACATATTATATACTAGAGGTCTCCAATATCCTTTAGGTTTTAGAAGTTCTTGTCTAACAAGAAAATCCTAAATAAACTGTAGTACGTCGCACCAGCCGTACAGCTCCAAGGAAGCCGTATGGCTCTCATGGAGGCATACGGTTCCTGTTCTGTAGTGCCTCGTTTTTCATTCCTTTTAATTATTTGCTCTGTGTGTGTGACCCAATAGGATTATACTAAGTTCGCAACGAGTCCGAACCATTCAAACACCCGTAAGTCATAAGAGGACTCTAGCAAGCCATTATGACTACCCAATTAGTATAATTTTTAAATTCCAAAGTTTCCTAAAATAGAAAATATCATAGTCTCTTTGTGACACGATGTCTATTGAACGTAAGCCATGGTCAATAGTCAAATTACTTTGTTCAATGCTTTCTCGATCCCGAATGTATTGATAATACAAATGACGTTGATCCAATCAATTCATTTGAGCATGGCCATGAATTTCATCATTACCATTCATCGAGTGGCCTAAGCTTGACATCTCTCTTGACGAGGAACAAATCCCTTCTTGGCTTATTACTCTTCCCTACATGATTCTGATTATGCGAATCATATCTTTTATAGCTACCCGGTTAAAGGTAACGTTTGAATATGTCAAACGTAATGTTCATCATGTGGTAGGCTGTAATAACCTCAGGTTTAAAGATTCAAGTGATATAACTATATGAGATTTTATTATGACATTTGACCATAACATAAATCTCATAAGGGGTCAGTCCAGTATTTGTTCACCAACAAATACCCATTAGTATAATTGTATCGCATACACATAATCATCATATGACTATCCATTAAACTTATACTAGTAAATAATCATAATTACCAGGGACGGAGATTATTATAATAAATATGCAAAAGATATAATAATCAAATATTCAATATCTTTATTAAAACGTAAAGCAAATAATAATATTAATCGTTCAAATAACATACATAGGGCATACACACCAACACAAAATGGCATAGCAAAAGGTATGGCAGCAACTAACTAGTCTCATGCTCTCATTCCTGATGAAGATGACTTTGACATCGGGTAGAACCGCATGATGATCCATCTGATATCAATTGATGAAATGCTTTACGACTACGTGATCCCTTGTATCTTCATCCAAATGAAAGCAAATCTTGACTCTACCACAAATACTGTTATCCCACCAATCATTAAGCAAAAAGATGAATGGAGTGAAGAAGAGAAAAGGTTTGTAGCACTTGATGGAAAAGCAAGGAACATTCTCACCATCTCCTTAGGTTTATCAAATTACTAGCAAGTCATCAGGTGAAAAACTCCCAAGGAGTTGTGGGATGCAACTGAGGACTATATTGAAGAGATTTTGTTTGTAAAGAAAACAAGAGATTTGCAGTTCAAAGGAAATTCAACATCTTCAGCAAACTACCACATAAAACTCTATGACAAATTTATGATCATTATTGTGAGGTAGTAAATGCTTATATTTCTCTTAGTAAAGTATTCACTAATAAGGAAATCAATGTGATCTTTAGTTCTGCTCTTGGCTTCAAATGGATGCATAAAGCTACATCCTTTGAAGATTGACCAGATCTTGACAAATGGTCACTTTGCAATATGTATACCTACTTAAAATTTCATGAGCTTAAGTTAGAATGCATTGATGAACTAGAAGGTAAAACAATATCACTTTCGATGTTATTTGTTTTTTAGCATAAGGATGAAACACCACCAGCGCCTGCCTCAGAATCAATCATTTCCTCTTCCACACTCATCTATATGGATGATGATAATTTATCCATGTTTGTGAAATATTTTCATTTTTTATAAATTCATCCAGAAATGTTTCAAAAAGCAAACCTCCCACAAGATTTTTAAAGGCAAGTGACTCGAAGAACAAAGATGGCCGTGTTTGCTTCCATTGTACAAAACCTGGACATTTTACAACGTGGAATGAAATTAATTCTATTAAGGAAAACGATTAAATGATACTGAAGAGGTACATCTCTGATTTGTTTCTAAGGAAGCTTCCAGGGGTGTAGAAGAAGATGTTCCAGATATATTCTAGAAAGCTGAAATGATGATCTTAAAATTCGCAAACGTTAAGAAAGCTTTAGAATTATCTGTTAGTGTTGGTGCCCTAGGCACTTTTATTTAAAGATTCTGTATGTTATCATTTTATTCATATTAATAAAGAGATTTTTTTATTATTATTGTTGTTCATGTTTACTTATAATAATCTCCGTGCCTAATGCTTATGAAGCACTAGTATAAGTCTAAATGATTATGGGATGTTCATGTTAGACTTATGGGTACTTGATGGAGAACAAGGAACTGGACATGACCCGCTCTATGAGATTTATGTCATGGTCAATGTCATATATAAATCTCATATTAGTTACGTCATTTGAATCCTTAGACATGAAGTTATTATAGTCTTCTGCTTGATGAACATTATGTTTGACATATTCAAACGCTACCTTTAACCAGGAAGTTATAAAGGATATGATTGGCATAATTGGATTCAAGTAGGGAAGAATAATAAGCTAAATGGATTTGTGCCTCTTCGGAGAGATGTCAAGCTTGGGACCCTCGTATAATGATGTTGATAAAATGTTTGGCCAAACTCAAGTGAATTGATTGGATCAATGTCATTTGGATTATCAACATATTCGGAATAGAGAAAGTATTGAACAAATATAAGTTGACTCTATGACCATGACTTGTGTTGAATGACATCATGGACAAAGGGATTGTGACATGTTCTATAAAGGAATGCAAACTTGTATATAGTTACACTATTTGGGTAGGTATAAAGGTTTGCTAGAACCTAATCATATCTTATGGGTTTATGATTGAACCCGTTGCCAACTTAGTGTAATCCTATAGGGTCACACACAAATAGAACGAATCCTAAAGGACTTAATTGGAATTTTGGGTCGAAGGACCTTTGAAGGATTTTGGGAATAAGAGGAGAAAATAAGAAGCCGGAGAAATTGGATGGTCCGGTCGGACCTTGTATAGGACCCGGCCGGACCCCCTTTGTGACCCGGGCGGAAAATCTATAGGATCCGGTCTGACCATGCTTGGATCCGGCCGGACCCCCTGATAGACACGGGTGGACCTTAAGGTTTCGGGCTGGGATTTTCTTGTTCCGTTTTCTTGCGGGTTTAGACACTTGTTACATATTTGGAATAGGAGAAACAAGTGTAAAAACCCCCTCTAATTGCCCTAATCAGTACATAACATTGTAAGAGCCTCCAAAGAGTTTGAGAGGATTATTTTCTTGTTTTAAGAGATCTCTTGATTGAAGAACAAGAACATCACATCCATATAGTTTTATACATTGTGAAAGCGTGTTTCACAATTTGGTCTAGCAACCAAGATCAAGAACTTTCTTGATATTCGTTCATGGTGTGGATACCAATAAAGGGTGAAATTTATCATCTTCAAAGTTCGTGTTCCTGCTGTTGTTCGTGATCAAGTTTCATATCTCCACCGAAGAATCAAGGTTGTTAACAAAGGCATCAAGGGTTAGTATTCTAGTATTCATTATGTAGTATTTGATTTAATCACATGAATGGATCTATCGTTGTATTAATTTAACCATCTTGAACGGATATATAAACAATTTATATACACACAACATGATATAGTATTGAAATAATCAACATGAACGGGGATCTGATACCACTGTTGGGTTTCCTATCAACATGCGCAGCGGAATAAAGCATTAAAATTTTCATGAAACCCAAAGCCCATAGATCCATTCATGTGATTGAATCAAATACTGCATAATGAATGCTAGAATACGAACCCTTGATGCCTTTGTTAACAACCTTGATTCTTCGGTGGAGATTTAAAACTTGATCACGAACAACAGCAGGAACACAAACTTTGAAGATGATAAGTTTCACCCTCTATTGGTATCCACACCTTCGAACGAATATCAAGAAACTTCTTGATCTTGGTTGCTAGACCAAATTATGAAACACGCTTTCACAATGTATAGAACTATATGGAATTTATGTGATGTTCTTGTAATTCAATCTAGAGGTATCTTAGAACAAGAAAATAATCCTCTCAAACTCTTTGGAGGCTCTCACAAAGCTATGTACTGATTAGGGCAACTAGAGGGGGTTTTTATAATTGTTTCTCCTATTTCAAATAGGTAACAAGTGTCTAAACCCGCAAGAAAACGGAATAAGAAAATCCCAGGCCGAAACAGGAGGTCCGCACGGGTTCAATAAAAGGTCCGACCGGGTCCTTTCATTGGACCGCCCGGACCCTCCCCTTTTCTAGTTTTCTCCTCTAAATTCCTAAAATCCCTTAAAGACCCTTCGACCCAAATTCCAATTAAGTCCTTTACGATTCGTTCTATTTGTGTGTGACCCTATAGGATTACACTAAGTTGGCAATGGGTTTAATCATAAACCCATAATATATGATTATGTTCTAGCAAACCGTCATACCTACCCAAATAGTGTAACTATATATAAGTTCGCATTCCTTTATAGAACATGTCAAAAATCCCTTTGTCCACGATGTCATTGAACACAAGTCATGGTCATAGAGTCAACTTCACTACAACAAAAATGGCTTTTCCCGGCACTTATTTACCGGAACTTTCATATGTGCCGCTAATTTCTGGCACTTTTTCATAAGTGCCGCTAATTCCTGGCACTTTCTAACAAGTGACACTAAATTAGCGGTACTTTTGAAAAAGTGCCGGGAATTAGCGGCAATTTTGAAAAAGTGCCGGGAATTTAGCGGCACTTTTTTCAAAAGTGCCGGGAATTAGCGGCACTTTTTCAAAAGTGCCAGGAATTTTCGCCACTTTTTATAAGTGCCGCTAATTTCCGGCACTTTTTATAATGTGCCGCTAAAAATAAGATGTTTGTTTTGAAATTTTTATTTAATTTTTAAATTTAATCATATTTTTCATGTAACTTTGCTTTAATTTGATACTTATATTAGATTTTTATGGACTACAATAATAAAAATGCCCTAATATAAGTTTTTGTTTTGTAACAAATAATTATATATGAAAATTTATAACAAAAAATGATTTAGCATAGCGGTAGAAGGTGTGCTTCGTATGCAAGAGGTCGTGGGTTCGAATCCGGGTAAATTCAAAAATACTTTTATTTAACTTAGCGGCACTTTAAAAAGTGCCGGGAATTAGAGGCACTTTTTGAAAAGTGTCGGGAAATTCCGGCACTTCTGAAAAGTGCCGGGAAATTCCGGCACTTTTAAAGTGCCGGTAAGTATTGCCGACACCACTTTTTCCGGCACTTTCAAAAGTGCCGGGAATAGCTTTTCCGGCACTTTTTTTCAATTTCCGGCACTTTTTAAAGTGCCGGGAAAAGTCACTTTTTTTGTAGTGCTTGTATTTGTTCAATACTTTCTCGATCCCGAATATGTTGATAATCCAAATGACAATGATCCAATCAATTCATTTGAGTTTGGCCAAACATTTCATCAACATCATTCTACGAGGGGCCCAAGCTTGACATCTCTCCGAAGAGGGACAAATCCATTTAGCTTATTATTCTTCCCTACTTGAATCTGATTATACTAATCATATCCTTTGTAACTTCCTGGTTAAAGGTAGCGTTTGAATATGTCAAACATAATGTTCATCAAGTGGAAGACTATAATAACTTCATGTCTAAGGATTCAAATAACATAACTAATATGAGATCTATATATGACATTGACCATGGCATAAATCTCATAGAGCGAGTCGTGTCCAGTACCTTGTTCTCTAACAAGTACCCATAAGTCTAACATGATCATCCCATGAACATTTAGACTTATACTAGTGCTTCATAAGAACTAGGAACGGAGATTATTATAAGTAAACATGAACAACAATAATAATCAAACCATCTATTTATTAATATGAATAAAATGATAACATACACAACGTTTAAATAAACGTGCCTAGGGCACCAACACTAACACCACATACTCCCGATAGAGTTGAGCTTGAACCTAGGTGTGCTTCTTCTTATAATGCATTTCTTACTCCAAGCAAATAGTGTGCTCTTAGAAAATCAACAACATCGACAACCTTGTCATTCCACCTTCTAGCAAAATCAACAAAAGACTCATTGTCTCTTTGGGTGGTGTTCTCGATTTATTTCTTGAAGGGCAGTGAGTGGTGTTGCCTTGATATTAAGTCTTGAAGGCAAGCATGGCGGCATCCCAATCAAGATGATTGGGAATAGGAACACCAATATACCAATCTTTTGTGGCCTCCTCGAGGGTGAGTGGAAATCATTGGGCCATCACTTGTGGAGAGACCTTCTTTAGAATCATAGCCCATATGTAAGATTCAATATGAGCATTAGGGCAAGAGTTTCCCTTAAACTTTCCCACATCGGGCATCTTGAACTTGTCAGGGAAAGAAGCCATTGTATTCATGAGCATGGATGATTGGTAGAAGCTTGTGTTGGTGACTTTTGCCCAAGTTGAGCCTACTAAGCTTTTGATCAATATAGTACATGATAGTATTGACCATGTAGTCACTATTCTTGTCGTTCCTATTGGGTTTTGTGCTATCACGCGCAGCAAAATTTAAAACCCAAAAGCCTATATCCGTTCAAGATGGTTAAATTAATACAACGATAGATTTAGATTACTAACTGTAGAGATGCTTTAAAATTTCTTTGGTGGATCTTCTTGTTTAAAACACGATCGCAGGAACACGCTTCTAATCATAAGATCACGAGCTTGAAGGAGTTGAGATCAATGCCCTCTATGTGTATCAACACGCGAACGAACATCTAGAAAAAAATTCTAGATCCATATTTGCTAGATCCAATAGAACTAATTTCTATTATGAAGGCTATATGAAAACTAGGGTTCTTATTCTTGAGGAAGAAGAAGACTAGTTTTTCTTTCTTGGAGGCTCTCAATATTGATTACAATAATCATTTGGTACTTAGGGTTTTGAGAGAGGTATTTATACTTATAGATCGCAACTAGTTTAGGATTTTAAGTCAAATTCTCGTCAAAACTCGAAGGTCCAAAACAAATAAATTCGGAATAGCTGAGGTCCACCCGGGGCAAGACCATGGTCCGCCCGGACTCCCTAAGGTCCAACCGGGTCAAGGACATGGTCCGCCCGGATCTCGCTTAGGGTCTGACCGGGTTAAGGACATGGTCCGCCCGGACCTATGTTGGGTTTTGTACTATAATGCGCAGCGGAATAAACCCAAAAGCCTAGATCAATTCAAGATGATTAAATTAATATGGAGATGAATTTAGAATACTAACCGTGACGATGTTTTAAAATATTCACATCTTGAATCTTTTTTCTTCGCGCTCTTGATTCACGATCGCAGGAACACGCCTTGAATTGATGAACCACAAACTTGGAGGAGTTGAGATCAACGCCCACTATGTGTATCCATACACGAATGAATATCAAGAACACTTCTTGATCCGGACTGCTAGATCCAAAGTGTGGGTATATGAAAACTAGGGTTCTTGTTCTTGAGGAAGAAGAAGACTTGTTTTTCTCTCTTGGAGGCTTTCAATTTTGATTACAATAATCACTTATGACCTAGGGTTTTGAGAGGGGTATTTATACTTTTAAAACCCAACTAGTTTAGGTTTCCAAGTCAAATTCCCGTCAAAACTCGGAGTCAAAAGTCAGAAATCTGAAATAACAGATGGTCCGGCCGGGTAGCACTAAGGGTCCGACCGGATCCCACTAGGGTCTGACCGGGTATGGACATAGGTCCGCCCGGATTTCCATTAAAATCTGATTTTAAGTTCGTTATGTAATTCCAATTTAGCCATTTTCAAATTAGTTCTTTTGTGTGTGACCCCATAGGATTATATTAAGTTGGAAATGTGATCAAAACCATTTGATAATCATGAGCAGACTCTAGCAAGCCATCATGACTACCCAATTAATATAACTTGTCAAAAGTTCATGAATCCTATTATAGAAAATATCACAATCCCTTTGTCCACGATGTCATTGAGCGTAAGCCATGGTCAATGGTCAACTTACAATGCCTAATACTTTTCTTGATTCCAAGTAGTTGATAATACAAATGACATTGATCATATAAATCCATTTGAGCACAGCCATGTATTTCATCATTACTATTCATCGAGGGGCCCAAGCTTGACACCTCTCAGGAAGAGGGACAAATTCCATCTTGACTTATTACACTTCCCTACATAGCTTCGATCATGCCAATCATATCCTTTATAATTATTTGGTAAAGAGTAACGTCTGAATATGTCAAACATGATCTCCACTATGTGGAAGACCGTAATAATCTCAGGTCTAAGGATTCAATGATATAACTATTTAGATGTTTAATTATGACATCATGACCATGACATAAACCTCATAGTTGGGTCATGTCCAGTATGTGTTCACCAACACACACCCATAAGTTTAACTTGTATCCCATACACATGATCATCACATCATCATCGAATTAAACTTATACTAGTTCTTCATAAGTATTAGGGACGGAGATTATTATAACAAAACAAGTAACAAAAAATAATAATCTAAAACATCTCTTTATATAAATGAAAAAATGATAACAAACATGTTGGATATTATGCCCTAGGCCCTTGAGAAAGGCCTATGTGTTACATCATAGCTTCATTGTTATAGAGATAACGAACCCAATTATTATATCTTTTGCATGTTTATTATAATAATCATTGTCCCTAGCACTTATGAAGAGCTAGCATGAGTTTAATGGATAATCATATGATGATTATGGTGCATAGGATGCGAATTAAACTTGTGGGTACTTGTTGGAGAACAAGGTACTGGATAGACCCGTTATGAGATTTATGTCATGGTCAAAAGTCATAATTAAATCTCATAATAGTTATATCATTTGATATCCTTAGACCTGAGATTATCATGGTCTTCCACATGATGAACATTATGTTTGACATAGTCAAATGCTACCTTTAACAAGGTAGTTATAAAGGCTATGATTGGCATAATCGGATTCTTGTAAGGAAGAATGATAAGTCAAGATGGGATTTGTCCCTCTCTCAAGAGAGATATCTGCTTGGCCACTTGATTAGTGAGATTGATGAAAGTATATGGCCATACCCAAATGAATTAATGTGTTCAATGTCATTTGCTCATATCAATCTACTCGAGATCAAGAAAGCATTGGACAACATAAGTTGACGTGGATCATGACTTATGTCCAATATGATATCGTGTAACAAAGGGATTGTGATATGTTCTATAAATTAACTTTGGACTTTCAAAGTTATACTAATTGGGTAGTCATAATAGCTTGCTAGAGTCCGCTTATGACTTACGGGTTCTGAATGGTTCGGACTCGTTGCCAACTTAGTATAATCCTATTGGGTCACACACAATTGAACGGATTAGAAAAAGGCTGAAAAATCTGGGAATCGAAGAAGATGACCAATGGCCGTGTGGGTTGCGTACGACCCCTAAGGTGCCGTACGGAGCCCCTCCTGTATTTGGCCAGAATCTTAAGATTTCTTGTGTGACAAGGAATCCCGATCCCAAAAGGAATTAGGTCAAACCCTCATATAAATATATGCAGTCGGGTTTGACAGCCTCTAATGTTTATTTTGGAAATCATAACACATTATTTTAGACACAATAAAACATAGAGAGGTGGGATTATTAGTTTTGAGATTTAGAATCATCAAAACTCAATAATCAATGGAGAAAAATAATTCCTATGAAGAAATTGTTTCTTCATCAAGCCTTGGATCTAGAAATCAATCAAAAAGGTATTCTTGAGTCCGTTCGACGTGTGGATACCGATAGAGGGTGTTCACTTTTCAACACCTAAAGTCCGTGTTCATGGATTCGATCTTCAAGGGTTAGTTTCTTTCATCTGATATTTAATTTAATCAACATGCACGGATCCAGGCTCATGGGTGTTTGATCTTATGTTTATTCCTCTGTGCATGATGCATCAAAACCCAACAGTGGTATCAGAACCCCGTTCATTGTTGATTATTTTAATACATCATGCTTAAATTATTTAATTTGATTATATGATTTTACCTGATGATAATAAGATGAATGTGTGATTAGGGTTTATGAGCGTGAATATGGGGATTATGTGATTATTATATTGATTTGATCTATATGAATAATTGCATGTTAGGGTTATCAATAAATAATTGGATTATGTGTATTGATAATTTAAATCTAATTTATATATGCAATAAATTGTTTATTCATGATATTGATTAGATCTATTTAAATTCGTAATCTGTAAATTCGTGTTAGTTTAATCTGATTAATGCATGAACACGATATTGAGATTGATCGAGTTTAAAAATTATGGAAATCTGGGATATGGCACCGTACGGCGCCCTGGGTGGCGTACTCCCCCTAGGCAGCCGTACGGCGCCCTAGGTTTTCCTGGGAAGTATTATTTTGTTTTCTGGTTTTTCGATTGTTCTGTAAATCGTTTACAGAATTCGAATTTTCTTTCAGATAGCTGGTTTTTGAAACCGTGTTTCCCAAAATATGATTTAATCCAGAAAATTGTAAAAATCAGAATTCTGAAGATTTCAGGATTGCTGTAGTCTATGAAATTGATGAGACAATGAATGATCTTGAAACAAGTTACTTTTCTATACGGAAATGTGGATGCCTTTTTGGCTTAGTTTCGTCCGTATGGAATAATTACTTTGCAAATTGTTTGCAAAGAAGGAAACTAAATTTGAATGATTCATCGTAAGGGCCAATGGCAGGCTTACGCCTTGTTTCTGGACACACGGATGAAATATCCAATCTGTAAATTGTTTACAGAAAATTTAGATTATGTCCCCGTAATGTTGCTTCATAATTAAATCACAAGGTTTTTCTTCTGTTAATTAATTTGATTAGTTAACATCCTTTATGCAAAGACTATATTATATTATGTTTGACACAATTAAATATATGATGCATGTCTCTATATTAATAAACCTTCACAAAATTTTAAGTTTTATGCCATCCACAATTTAAACACTTGTGAAGTACATTGATCGTTTTGGTTTGGTTTATCTATCCAAAGCAGAGCACATCATTCTACCAATGAGAAGCAAGATGCGGCAAAGGTTGTCTATACGTTTAAAGTGGTCAAAAGTAATTTGGCTATCATAACGGTCAGGGCCTAAGGCATAAGATGGGATTAAAACATGTAAGACATAAGATGTCACAAATCCCATAAAGGATCTAAGAGTCACATGTGATGTGATTGATAAGGAGTTATCTACCTAAATATCTTGGTTTTGGGGTTCATGCCAAAGCAGACTCACAAATCAAGTGAAATATGGATCTTAGCCCATTTAAATTATATTATACAAGAGTTGTATTTGAAGGTATATAATTTAGTGGGAGTATTTATGAAATACATTAAATATCTCTAAATGATAATGGTATGAAATATAGGTGTATATTTATTTGCATATTTGTGTAGAATGTTTTAAACTATGATCATGATTAATTACTGTGAAAGACCCAAGTTAAGAGAATGAGATTAACTTCCTTGACCTAGTCATAAGCTTAAGAATTGTTCTAAAGCAAGAACGGAAGTTTTGAATTTCAAATAAATCTTATTCCTAAGAAAGCTAATGCCTTAAGGACGGACATAGACATAAATTAGAATTATGTGGATGAATCTATTGATGTCAATTGTCCTACGACTTGCTACCATATATTTAGAACTTAAGAAGTATCTGAAATATATTGATGCTTATGTGATAAGCAATCACGTAGAAAGCGTTCCTACAAGTAACAAAGGCACAAAAAAGTTTAAGATTGATTAGAGCCTAACATTCATGTGATGATTGAAAGGTATGTTAATAATTTCTCATGTTTTGAACATGGAGAGACATATTAATTACCTTATTGGCCTTATAATCAAGTTAGTTTGGAACTAACAAACGGATTTGATATTAATTCATAAGCGGCATTTGATGTTTAAAACGCTAAGTCTTAATATCAAATGGAAACCTTCTCAAACTCTAAAGGTTAATAAAGAAAATGATTTAAGATAAAGGCAAGACAAGAGTTTTCAATCCTAAAGGAAATATTTGTGGCTAAACCTAAAATCCTGAGGATGTAAATGCTACCATGGAAATGTGATTGACCATAGGAGAAATTACAATTTGAATTAAAAGATCAAAAGAAAGGGTAGTAGGACTACCACTTCAAGTATTTATGTTAATATTCTACTTCTAAGTTCTTAGGTATCGGATACCGGATATGGATCCCACATTTGAATAAATGTGTAAGACTTGAGAAATAGAAAGACTACTTAAAAGGGTAAAAATTAACCTATGTGTTGATAATGATGCAAATGTTGCAACATTAATCATAGGAACTTGAGAAGTGTCTTTACCTAGTGGGTTCATAATTATTTTGAACAATGTTGTGATGTTCCTACTTTAAGTAGAAATATTATTTTGATTTCTTCATTAAAAGATTACAGATATTTCTTATTTCGAATAAAAAAGTATTCCATTAAATATGATTTGCTTTATTGTATTGTTAATCATATAATGGCACTTTATATCCTTATCTTGGAAGAACAAAATAATGAGTATAACATAAATAATGGAAATCTAAATCTAAGGATTTAAGCGTTACATTCTTAAGGAATTGATGTCTATATAAATGATAAAGAAACACATATATAAAATTTCATGGGACGGACTTTTAAATTCACATGATTTTGAATCATGTGATATATGTGAATCTTGGAAATTGATTAAGACACCTCTTACTAATAGTAGTAAAAGGTAAATACTCTTTTGAACTAATACATATTGATGTATGAAGTTCATTAAAGTAACAATGCTAGAAAGGATTTCGATAACTCATGGAAAATGTATTAGTGTACTCTGATCTGATCAAGTAATGAATATTTGAACCATGAACTTTGTGAGAATTCTGCAGAAAGTTTGCAGAATAAGAAAACAGAATCTACAAACAACAACCGTACGGCTGCAAACTAGGCGTACGCCTAGGGATGATCCGGACGTCTCTTGTTAATAGAAGTTTATAGATTGTATGTAAAATACAGTTTTTCACCTCATGATAAGTCAAAATTGATCTTCAATTAACCTTCTGAATTTAATGCTGAAAACAGCTGCGCTTACACTAATTTGAGTATCATCAAATGAGGTTCGACTGATACCATATAAGATATGGAATGAAAGAAAACCTAGTTTGTCATTCATAAAGATTTATGATGTGACACTTTTGTGAAAAATATTGTCTTGGAAAAAATCACAACTTAATCTAGTTAATGTATTTTCATGGGATATCTTAATGATATTAATTTTACGCCCTTTAGAGTACAAATCGTTTGTTTCTCAAAGTAGTACTTTCTAGATAAATCGTTTATCTCTAAAGAACTAGTGGGAGTAAAAATGTATCTTGAAGAGTTCGAGACCCAAAAAATAACATAGAACCTAAGATAGAAGTTGAACAAAGTTGAATAAGGAGTTATTAAAATTCGTTCAAGTATACACAAGTTATTTGCATATATGATACGATACTATCTATAATAAGAAATATTGATTTCTCATAATAGAAAGTAATAAGGAAGATATCATTGAGAATTATTGACCTATCACCTATCAAGATGCAAAGTCCGCTCCGGGTATAGATCAATGACTTGGAGTCATGAAATCTAAAAGTGCAATTCATGTAAGATAATCAAGTTTCGAACTTGACTGTTCTACCCTAAGGCTTAAAAACCATAAGGTGGAAAGAAAGATTTCTTGGAGAAAACGGATATGAATTGTAATGTGCATAATGATTAAGCCTAACTAATTGAGTAAAGTTAATTCATAATATCGATTATGATAAAACTTTGTCACCTACAGCCATGCTTAAGGATATTAGAATTCTTATTGTCATGACCTCATATTTTGAATATGAAATATGACAAATGGATGTCAAAACAGAATTCCTTATCAGGAACATACTTTAAGATGTGTTTGATACAACCTAAAAGTTTTGATAATCCATAAAATTCTAATAGAATATGCAAGTTGCAGAAATCCATGAGATGGGTCGAAGCAAACAAATCGGAGTAAAATTTCATTTTCATAAAGTATTCAAAGAGTTTGAATTCATCAAAGATGAGACTTGTGATTATAATAAATTTTGTGGGAGCGTAATTTTATTCCTAGTCTAATATATGTGGTTGACATATAATTTATTTTGAAAGAGTTTCTAAATGAAAGACTTGGACAAAGGCGCTTATACCCTTGGAATTTAGATTTATGGAGATAAATCTAAAATGTTGATTGGTTAAAGTCAAAGTACTAATATAGACAAGATAGTGAAAAGTTCACTATGCAAGACTCTTGGAGAGGTTACTTGTAAAGTCTAATGGCATCACTCTTGAAAAGATTTAATCTTACTGGAAAACTGATGAGCAAGAGTACATGATTAGGATTCCATATGCTTCGGCAATTGGATCTATCATGTAAACCATGTTAATGTACTAAGACCGAATGTCTCATATACTTGGAGTATGATGAGATAATACCAATCGGATCCTAGTGAAAGTCACTAGTTAAGAAACATCCTTATGTATTTGAAAAGGAACTAAAGGATGCATTATTGATCTTTGATGGAGTGAAAGATGATCTTGTAATAGTTACATAGATGTATTCTTCAAAACCAACAAAGATAAATATTGTAGTATATATACATATTTACGTTTAATAGTGGTGTTAGAAGAGTTCTAAATACACCATTACTATTCTACAAAATGTTGAGTATCTAATGGCATGTGATGCAATTAGAAAAATGTTTGGATTAAGATACTAATTAGTAAACTATTCTAGTGTCACTAATTTAATGCACATTCATTGTGACAATAATCGTTATTGCACAAGTCAAGGGACTAATATCTTAACTAAACATATACTTGGATGTTTCTATCTTATTCGAGAAATCGTCAAAGATGGGAGATGTCAAAATATGCAAAATACCATATGATGATAACAAGGATAATTATCATACATAAACTCGCATACAATAATGATGGAGATCATGACTAGCTCAATGGGTATTGGATGCACGTTGATTGGGCCTAGTGCAAGTGGGAGATTGTTGGATATTATTGTAGATACCCTAATCTCGCACCCCTAAAAACCCACCTTGAATCGGTCTAAACCCGAAAATTGACCTAAAACCCTCGATTTGGCTGTGCGGGACTGCCGTGAGCCTTATCGGTGCATCGAATGGATAAACGGACTTCAAATTCATGATCAGAGCGAAAAAACAAGCAAACAGGCAAAAATTTCGTTTTTCGAGGTGCAGGACCGGAAACGGGGCCCGCAACCCCCCGAACTGCTCCCTGTTATCCATTCTGTGCATTAAAAATATATTATTACCTTTCCTTGCTAATTGACATATTTCAGATATACCGGCGTGACCACAAAATTATTCCAAGCAACTTTCATGTTGGGCCCGCGGACAACCGGGACACCGAAGCACGCACGACGGAGCGGAAAGCCGGAGCCGGAAAGATGGTTATCCAAATTGGAAAATATCTCAAAATATCTTATCAACTGGTCAAGAAGAGCAAAAAATATATTATTGTCGTTCCTTGCTCATAAAAATATTTCAGATATACCGGCCTGACCAGAAAAATATTCCGAGCAACTTTCATGTTGGACTCGCGGACAACCGGGACACCGGAGGCGCGCACAACGGAGCAGTTACGGAGCGAAAAGCCGGAGCCGGAAAGATGGTTATCCAAATTGGAAAATATCTCAAAATATCTTATCAACTTGTCAAGAAGAGCAAAAAATATATTATTGTCGTTCCTTGCTCATAAAAATATTTCAGATATACCGTCCTGACCAGAGAGCAACTTTCATGTTGGACTCGCGGACAACCGGGACACCGGAGACGCGCACAACGGAGCAGTTGCGGAGCGGAAAGCCGGAACAGAGATAAGGAAGATGACTTTAAGCCTTAGTCAAGAAGGATAGATGATGAATCCACCAATTTACAACCTCCCCCCTGCAAGTTACAACCAATTTACCACCTCCCTCCTATATACACCACTCTCATCTATTTCAAAAAGGAGAGACACAAAAAAAAAAGAAAAAAAAACCCTACCATCCTCCACTCTCATTCTCTCTCAACAAGAACACCACCACCATACCATCACCACACCACCACTCATACACCACCCCTACACCACCCATAAATCACCAAACAAACCACAAAAAACACATCAAAGCAAAAACTTTGATCAAACACAAAGCAAAAAGAAAAGAAAAAGTCTTCCCTTGGTTGACAAAGGGAGCACCCATAATCTCAAAATCTAGGTAAAACTCTATGTAAACCTTGGCTCTTTAGATATGTAAGCAATATTGGGAGTGGTTTGGAACCTAGTCAAATAATGACTAGGTTTCCTTCATCTTCCATATTTTTTTTAGCTTTGTAAAGCTTTGTTTATGTATATAAATGATGATCATGTGATGCTAATACTCAGTTTATTATGTTTATATATGTTCATAATAGTCATAATATTCATATGCTTTAATTTGTGTATGAAAATCTTCATGTTTCTCTCAAAGGGCGTAAATCTGCCCTCTTTGGCTTTCCTTCATGATCATGCATGTGAAAATCATTATTTGTTGAGAAATAGCTCTTGGATAATGTTGTTAACATGTTAAATATCAAAGTCCTTGAGTTTCATGCCTTGGTTTGAAGATATAGTAGTGTTTTGAGGTCTATAATCATGCCTCATATAATCAGTTTTTACTTTCTGTATAGAGTCTTGATTTTGATGAGCTTTTAAATCCATCTTAGAGTGGTTTTATGGTTTAGTTAAAAGAACAAAAGTTGTTCATAACATGTTTAAATATATGATCCTAAAGTTTCATGTTCAGATTCCATGCCTAGATCATATTTTCATGCATAAATTTGGGTCTCAGTGATTCTGAGTTGTTTATTCACTGTGGTACCTTGCTGTGTTATTGGGCTTCAAACTTGATGAAAAATAATTTTCTGGACAAAGGTCAAAACATGGATTTTGTTCTACACGAACTAAGGATGATTATAATATTTTTTATACATTTTTTGGATCACTGTAAGTTCTCCTTTCAAACATATGTTTCAAACTCAAAAATTCAGATTCTACACTTCCAGTTTCTGACATTGAAATGTCAGAAACCTTTTGAACCAATAAAACTCATCATATGAACTCCAAATTTTGGGATCTTCATGTTTTATGCGTTTTATTCAACTTTTGTTCTTTGGGTTTTGTCAGATTCCCAAGATAAGATGGTGAAAATTGGTGATAAACATGCTAAGGTTTCTGTTTGCCTTTTCTGGGCTGAATTTTGTGATCAACTTTATTGCATGTGTTTGGGGCCTAAACTTGGTCCAAAAAGTCTACAAAAACTCCATTGTGATCCCTAGTATTCAGGTATTAACCCCCAATTTTTATTTTTGGAATCGGATTGATTTTAAGACAGGTACGACGGCTCGGGGACGGAAAGTGTCACCGAAATCAACAAAAGCACCGTCGAGGATATTTATTATTATTTGTGGGATTTGTATCCCCTATTTTTTGTATATGTGTAATTGTGTAATCTCCCCTCCCGTGGATGTATTATTGCTTGATATGATCAAAACCATTTTTGAAAACCAATCGGGGAATCCACTCAAACCTAGTTCCCGGTTGTGAATAAAAATGAAACTTCCTAGAATAGGAAGACCTCCATATATATTTCATCACCATTTTTTGGTAGGGCATAAAATCCAAATTAAAATGCATAAAATTGAATATAAGTGGCACGCATATAGAGACCATCACGGGCGAGAAGAGTGCCTAACCCCTTCTCTTCTCGTAACTTAGCCCCCGACCCATTTTCTCAAAAAAGGTTTTTTCTTCATTTTTCCTAAAATCAAAATCAGGTGGCGACTCTTGCAATCAAATCACAGCATCAAGAGGAAACCATTGTGTGAGAACCGAGCGCATTTCCAAAAGCGCATCAGCACGAGACGGGCGCGAAACCGCTTTCACGGGCGGTCATTTCGCGGTGATCCGATCATCTCGGGAGCGGGCTCTCACAGTGGCGACTCTGCTGGGGAGTTGCATTGAGAAGCGAAGTCTCTTTGCTGGGGGGTTGGTATTTGACCAACAAATTGCGAGAATTGGCGACTGAGTCCAACGTTGTGAATTGCCTACGTATCCCGCCGTGGGAATCAAGTCGAGTCGTAGTTCTGATTAGAACCGACTCGAACAATTAAGAGAAGGTTTAAGACCAACACGACTCAAGGGTTAACGCAAGGTACAATCCGAGTAAAGGGTGCATTGAGATTTGATCTCTCTATGCAAAGGGATGGAAATCATGAAGAGAGAACGTACGACGTTGCGCAGTTCGGGGAGGTAATCTCGGGCGCCGGAGAAGACCAAGCTGGAACAACATATCTTTTCAAAAGGGGGACCTATGACGTTGCGTAGTTCGGGGGAAGTAATCCCGATCTTTCGAGAAAACTGAGGGCAATAAACAACTGAAGCCATTTATGTACACAAACTAAAATCAAGGATACGCTGCATTCTGCGCCGTCCAGATTCTTCTGCCTTTGTTTTTGCTGTGTGATGAGATTTTTGTACTTTTTTAAGCGAGAGACCACCGCTTTGTGTGATCCACTGGTGCTGTTTTAACCCCGACTGATTCTTTTTTGCTATTGGGAGGGATAACAGGATCGGCTTCGTCCGTTGATCTGCAAGTTAGCTTTGCATGCAGTGGCAGATGTGATTCACACAGATAAAAATTGGATTATTCTGACCGAACACAATCTTTCTTTTATTCTGAAATTCCGGATACTCTTTTTTTTTTTTTTTTTAATGACACCGACTCGCGATTAATGACCAACACTGAATCAAGCCCGGATTTCAGAGGGCGGCTGCGGTTATATTCATGATAAAGGGGACAAGGTTCAATGCCTAGGGATGAGGACAAGGAAAATGTCAGCTTTTCTAAGAGCCGCCGTACGGACGACTGACACCTTCTGCTGGTTTTTTGACTTTTCGAACCTTGCTTTTGGCTAGGGGGGACGGGGAGACAACCCATTTTGGAATACTGATGATTTAGGCCGAGTTTTTGGGAGGTTATAAAAGGGGAGGGGGAGCTCTTCTTATTTCTCACACCAACCAACTTCTCCTTCTTTCCTGCTTTGCATCCTTTAACTCATTTCCCTTCTAAAATGGCTAATCTTGGCCAAACCCTGGTTAACATCGAAGAATACCGGGTAGGACTCGACTGCTGGGTGAATTCATACCCAAATAATGTACGAGCGGTGCTAGAAGAAAACTATCATTTCAAGTTGCTCTTTACTCTGAGGAAGCTTCCCATTCAGTGGGAGATGATCCGCGGTGCTTCTGTTTTCTGGTCAACCCGAACCCACTTGTTCAATTTCAATCAAGACGAACTGTGTCCCACCTTTGAGGAATTCTGCGCCATTACAGGCAATACCATTTACGGCGAGGCCATGGTTCCCACTTCCCGCTGGACACCTGCTCGGTGGCTCATTGAAACCTTCGGCTTTGATATTGACTTCTCAAGGGTTCTCCTTCATGGGACCGACCTTGACATTACTTGCTTCCCCGAACTCTTTGGCGAGGCTGACCTTCATAACCCGGTGTACTCCGACCGTAGGGACTTTGCCTTGGTTATGTGCCTATTTGCAGAGATGTTTTTCGTTTCTTATGATGGCTTCATCGACTCAAGGATGGTGGACATCGTTGATTATTGCAAGCGTGGTGCCGGCAACGTGATGACTGTCCTCTTGGTTGAGACTTTGCATGGGCTGGACGGCTACTATCCCAGAGGTGATGCTTTCACGTCGGGCAGCCCCATTCTATTGCAGATCTGGCTTCAGGAGCATCTTAAGATCATTCGGCCGGTGTCGAATCCAGACTATACCCCTTCTATGCTTCCAAGGCGAGGTTTATACAGGCAAAACTGCACTACCGTCAAGAAGTGGGTTGGACACTTTTGGTGGATCACATCGGCAGACATCACGTGGGTGCCTCCGCATTGGGGTTTGAGCAGGTATCTCATTACGAGTGCGGGTCATTCCTTCATCTGGCTGGCTGGGCTTCGCTCCACCACTTTCTACTTGGGCCAACGGGTGGCTCGCCAGTTCGGACAAGTCCAAGGGATCCCCTTTTCTGACCTTCCCATCACAGATAATTTGTCGGTGAGTACCAACATATGCAACTTGATCAAAGAGGTTTAGTATCAGAATGGTGCACACATCGGTCGAGGCAGGCGCCAGGGTGAAGGGGACACATTTTATGAACCCACTTTGGAATATCTTGAGTGGTTGGGCCCTCAAATTGCTGAAGAAACCGCTACCATTGCAGCTTTGGTACTGGAGCTCGTAGGTCCAGAAATTCTGTCTGGGGATTACTATTCCCAGATAACAGGGCCGACAGTTTTTCCAGAATCAGATTGGCGGGAGTCAACCATGCAGCGGTCATCGATCCGGACGCCGCAGAAATGATCGGGGCTCAACTTCAAGGAACACCCAGCCTGATGCAACGAACTCTGAGAATCAAAGGGGAGAAAGCTCGACGGGTCCTTATCCAAACGTGTTCGATCGTCTCAGTCCCTGAATAAAGTTTCAGTTATTTTCGCTTTAATCCTTGGTTGCCACGCCAAGATGATGTGTTTTTATTTCAAAGTTTGTTGTGTTTGTTTTTCCTTTTGAATGTAATGTTTGCAAGTTCAACGTGGGGAATAAAAAGCTTTCTTTACTTTTAATGACCGGACCCGAAGGTTGCCTACGTTCCTCTTTAGAGGCTCAGGTCAACGTAGTTCGACACAGCATCAAGAGGAAACCATTGTGTGAGAACCGAGCGCATTTCCAAAAGCTCATCAGCACGAGACGGGCGCGAAACCGCTTTCACGGGCGGTCATTTCGCGGTGATCCGATCATCTCGGGCGCGGGCTATCACAATTATGCCCTAGGCCCTTGAGAAAAGCCTATGCGTTACATCATAGCTTCATTGTTATAGAGATAACAAACCCGATTATTATATCTTTTGCATGTTTATTATAATAATCATTGTCCCTAGAACTTATGAAGAGCTAGCATGAGTTTAATAGATAATCATATGATGATTATGGTGCATAAGATGAGGATTAAACTTGTGGGTACTTGTTGGAGAACAAGGTACTGGATAGACCAGTTATGAGATTTATGTCATGGTCAAATGTCATAATTAAATCTCATAATAGTTATATCATTTGATATCCTTAGACCTGAGATTATCATGGTCTTCCACATGAAGAACATTATGTTTGACATAGTCAAACGCTACCTTTAATCGGGTAGTTATAAAGGCTATGATTGGCATAATCAGATTCTTGTAGGGAAGAATGATAAGTCAAGATGGGATTTGTCCCTCTCCCAAGAGAGATATCTACTTGGCCACTCGATGAGTGAGATCGATGATAGTGTATGGCCATACCCGAATGAATTGATGTATTCAATGTCATTTCCTCATATCAATCTACTCGGGATCGAGAAAGCATTGGACATTATAAGTTGACGTGGACCATGACTTATGTCCAATATGATATCGCGTGACAAAGGGATTGTGATATGTTCTATAAGGTAATTTTGGACTTTCAAAGTTATATTAATTGGGTAGTCATAATGGCTTGTTAGAGTATGCTTATGACTTACGGGTTCTGAATGGTTCAGACTCGTTGCCATCTTAGTATAATCATATTGGGTCTCACACAAAAGAACGAACTGGAAAAAGGCTGAAAAATCTAGGAATTGAGGAAGACGACCGTACGGTCGTGTGGGTGGCATAGGACCCCTAAGGTTCCGTACGCCCCCCCCTTGTGTGACAAAGAATCCTGATCCCAAAAGGATTTAGGTCAAACCCTCATATAAATATATGCAGCCGGGTTTGACAGCCTCTAATATTGATTTTGGAAATCATAACACATTGTTTTAGAAACAATAAAACATAGAGAGGTGGGATTATTAGTTTTGAGATTTAGAATCATCAAAACTCAATAATCAATGAAGCAGAATAATTCCTAAAAAGAAATCGTTTCTTCATCAAGCCTTGGATCTAGCAATCAATCAAGAAGGTGTTCTTGAGTCCGTTCAACGTGTGGATACCGATAGAGGGTGTTCGCTTTTCAATACCTAAAGTCCGTGTTCATGGATTCGATCTTCAAGGGTTAGTTTATTTCATCTTGTTTTTAATTTAATCAACATGCACAGATCCGGGCTCATGGGTGTTTGATCTTATGTTTATTCCGCTGCGCATGATGCATCAAAACCTAACAAAACATTGTCAAAAATGTGCCAATAACTTGCCTAGGGCATAGGCACCAACAATCTGCCACTTGCACTAGGCCTAATCACTAATGTATCTAATACCCATAGACGTAACATGATCATCATGTTTAGCTTGAGGAAGTCCCTTTGTTAGCGGATCAGCTATGTTATCATCTGTTGATACTCTGCATATCTTCATGTCTTCCCTCTCTATGATTTCTCGAATGAGATGAAAACGCCTAAGTATATGTTTAGATCGTTGATGTGCTCTTGGTTCCTTTGCTTGAGAAATATCACCATTATTGTCCCAATAAAGGTCTATTAGATTAGCAATGCTAGGAATCACCTCTAATTTAGTTATGAATTTCTTGATCCAAACAACTTCTTTAGCAGCATCCGATGCGGCTAAATACTCAGTTTCCATTGTATAATTAGCTACTGTACTTTGCTTAAAACTCTTCCAGCTTACAACACCACCATTTAGCATAAACACAAAACCAGATTGCGATCTATAGTCATCCTTGTCAGTTTGGAAGCCTGCATCTGTGTAACCCCTTACAACAAGATCATCTTCCAAACCTCCATAAATCAAGAATGAGTCTTTAGTCATTCTTAAGTATTTAAGAATCATCTTGACTGCTATCCAGTGACTTTCATCAGGATCTGACTGGTATCTGCTCGTCGCTCAAAGCATAAGAGACATCCGGTCTAGTACATATCATGGCATACATAATGGATACAATTACCGAAGCATATGGGACTCCATTCATGCGCTCCCGCTCATCAGTTGTCTTAGGACACTGAGTCTTTCTAAGACTTTTACCATGTAACACTGGCAGGTTACCTCTCTTATAGTTCTCCATACAGAATCTTTTAAGAACCTTGTCAATGTATGTACTTTTACTTAAACCAATCAGTCTTTTAGATATATCACGATAGATCTTAATTCTAAGGATGTAAGCGGCTTCACCCATATCTTTCATTGAAAAGAAGTTTCCTAACCAAGTCTTTACAGACTGAAGTGCAGGAACATCGTTTACAATGATCAATATGTCATCAGCATATAGCACTAGAAATAGTACTACGCTCCCACTAATTTTCTTGTATACACAAGGTTCATCTTCGTTCTTGATGAAGCCAAACTCTTTGACCGATTCATAAAATCGAAGATTTCAACTCCTTAAGGCTTGCTTCAATCCATAGATGGATTTCTGTAACTTGCATACCTTATTAGAATTTTCTAGATTTACAAAACCTTCAGGTTGTGTCATATACACATCCTCAAGTAAGTTCCTGTTAAAGAACGCTGTTTTGACATCCATTTGCCATATCTCATAGTCATAATATGCGGCTATGGCAATTAAATTCTTATAGTCTTGATCATTGCTATGGGTGAAGAGGTTTCATCATAGTCAATACCATGAATCTGCCTATAACCTTTAGCTACAAGTCTAGCTTTATAGGTATGCACCTTTCCATCCATGTCATTTTTCTTTTTGAAAAACCATTTGCATCCTATGGTTTTTACACTTTCGGGTGCATCTATCAAGTTCTAAACTTGATTATCATACATGGATTGGATTTCGGATTCCATAGCTCCAAGCCATTTATCTGAGTCAGGAGAAGTCATTGCTTCTTGGTAGGAAGTAGGTTCATCATTCTCAGTGATTTCTACTTTATTACTATCCGTTACGAGAAATCAATATCTCTCGGGTTTGGATCGTAACCTACTAGATCTGCAACGAGCTTGTGTATCTTGAACAGGTTCCACAACTCCTTGTGAAACTTGTTCAGATTCCACAATCGGTTCAATGTAATTTTCGGGTTCTCGAACCTCTTCGAGATTATTTTACTCCCACTGATTCCTTTGGAGAGAAACTCTTTTTCTAGAAAGGTACCATCCCGAGCAACAAACACTTTTTTGTCTGTGCGGTTGTAAAAGTAATAACCTTTGGTTTCCCTAGGATATCCCACGAAAATACACTTATCAGATTTGTGCAAAATTTTGTCATAGACAAGTCTCTTAACATAAGCTTCACATCCCCAAATCTTTATGAAAGAACGACAAGGCTTCTTTCCAGTCCATATCTCATATGGTGTCTTTTGAACCGATTTATTTGGAACTCTATTTAGTGTGAACGCAACGGTTTCTAATGCATGTCCCCAAAAGGATAATGGAAGATCAACTTGACTCATCATAGATCGGACCATATCCAATAAAGTCCGATTTCTCCTCTTGGACACACCATTCCATTGTGGTGTTCCGGTGGAGTTAATTGTGAAACAATTCCACAATTTTTAAGATGATCGTCAAATTCTTGGCTTAAATATTCACCACCATGATCGGATCGAAGTGCTTTAATAGTTTTTGCCAAGTTGATTTTGTACTTCATTTTAAAATATTCTAAATATCTCAAAGGCTTCACTTTTGTTCTTAATTAAGTAGGCATAGCCATATCTACTAAGATTGTCAGTGAATGTTATGAAGTATTGAAATCCTCCTTTAGCACTGCTACTTAAAGGTCCGCATACATTGGTATGTATTAAGACCAATAAGTCACTAGCACTTTCACTACTCTTAGTAAAAGGTTTCTTGGTCATTTTTCTAAGTAAACATGACTCACAAATCTCATATGATTCAAAATCATTTGAGCCTAAAATTCCGTCCCTATGGAGTTTTGAGATATGCTTCTCATTAATATGACCAAGACGGCAATGCCATAAATAAGTGTGATTTACATCATTAGGTTTAGATTTCTTATTTATGTTATAGACATTGTCATTATTTCTATTCTCAACATCAAGGATATAAAGGCCATTAAATGGATTTACAATAGAATAAAGCATATCATTTAAATAAATAGAAAACCTCTTATTCTCAATAAAAAAATCTATAACCTTCATTATCCAAACATGAAATTGAATAATATTTCTACTCAAATCCGGAACATAGTAACAATTGTTCAAAACAAGAATTAAACCACTAGGTAAAGTGACTTCATTAGTCCCTACGGCTAATGCAGCAACTCTTGCTACATTCCCCACACGTAGGTCTACTTCACCATCCTTAAGTAGTATCCTATTCTTTAGTGCCTGCACATTCAAACAAATGTGAGATCCACATCCGGTATCTAATACCCAGGAACTAGAAGTAGAAAGGATAATATCTATAACATAGATATCTGAAGTAGAAGCAATCACGTTTCCCTTTTTTTTTTTCTTCTTCTTCTTCTTCTTCTTGTTCTTCTTCTTCTTCTTCTTCTTCTTCTTCTTCTTCTTCTTCTTCTTCTTTCTTCTTCTTCTTCTTCTTCCATATAAGCTTTGCAATTTAAAGATCTGAATCCACTTCCTTTACTTCAACATCGCTAGATTCATCTTCCAATTCACAAAAAACACCCATTGCAGTATTTTTGGCTCTGGTTTTTTTTTTTTATTCTGTTAAGAGCTATATCTCCACCCATGGAAAAAATACTAATAATATCCTCTCTATGAAAACAAAACTTTTACCTTTAGGATTATAATCTACTGTATCCCCTTCTTGGGTCGGCGGACCACAGTGGTCATTGTTCACCTATCCTATATGTTCACTATGAGCCCCTGCCCGTTTCCTAGGGTTGACATCACTCCACAACCCACAAAATTCAGCTACAACATCATCCATCGATCATTGTAGGCCCTGAATTTCCGCGAGCAAAGATGTGTTGATGTCATTGTTGTTACCGTCATTTTCATCCATCCCAAGATCTTACCAACTCTTATGCCAACTGACGCAGCGGAACAATCAACAAAACGAATAATCTACCATAGATATTATCAACCTAAACCAATAATGGTGTTGGGATTTGAATAAGCCAATAGGATTCAGGGTTTGAACCCAAATATGCACGACAACAACTGTAATTTTACTATTTAAAGTCTAAATAATATAAACCCCTAATAAGACTATTCATACTGCTAACAAAACTCTAGAAAATAAAACCCTAATGATCTTTTTAACAATCGTTTTATTATGGCGATCATGCCAAAGGGGAAGACTCCTTTTGATTGTCATCTTGGTCCCATTTCGTACTACATCAGCCTCAACAGGTTTGGGGTTATAGACTTTGTGCGAATCGATAGTGAGCAATTCCTAGGAGTTAAAAGTGAGCGTGTGTAAGTTCAAGCAAGTGACAAAATATTATACAAACTACAAAGAAAAAGAAAAATATATAAGCACAAAAAATTCAAATATTACAACTTTCGAGTCACCTATGTGACCGATAAAACAAAAACAAAAAAAAACCCAAAAAAGATCAGATTATGTGTAGGCCACCATCAGCCATTCAGCTCCGTGTGGACAAAAGAAGTCAAAGGCGCGCGTCTTAGGTTGTGGGAAAAAAAGGCATGTGCTTTTCAAAGAGGAGGGTAAAGGCACCCGGTTCTGGCTTAAACCTACAAAATTATGGGTTTATGGGACTGCCGTGACCCTAAGTAACAATTCTTTCCCCCTACAGAAGTTGTTAGAATAGAAAAATTGAAATGGAAGAACATATGCAGTGCGGGCGCTTCTCGTCTCCTAGGTCAGAGGCGCGCGCCATAGGCCAAGAAGGCTAGAGGCGCACACTTCTACCCATCAGAAATCAGAATGCTCACAAATAACTTAAAACACACACATAAGCAAATTTAACACTCTAAAACTCCCAGCGGAGTCGCCACTATAGATGCACAGGGAAAGCGCCGCTTGTCTATTTGTTAATGAGACAGCCTTTTCCTACGATTGTCTAATAGTTTTAGAGTCTCCACTAGGGATGGAATTTCGCCGAACCCGACCTGTTTTTGAGACATTCCGGCCCAGGCTGGGTGGGTTTGATAACAACTTTCCAAAACCCAGCGGATACGTGTCCGGGTTCGGTAGCTCCACCAAACCCGAAGGGTCCCGACCCGACCCGCATGGAAATATTTGCATTTTATTCCTATTATGCCCTTACTTTCAGCCAATGTTACTGTCCTAACCTGGTATATATGTTTTGTGCGTGTTTTCAGATCTTAGGGTTTTTCAAAATCACACGCTGTTACTGCCAAGAGAGAGAGAGAGAGAGAGAGAGGGCATCGGTGATTCAACTTGGAGGGGTGGCGACTTCGTCGAGGACTCGAGGTATCCAGCCTCCGCTCCGGCAACCAGGTGTGTCTATGATTCTAACTTGCTAGTTTTTTCTTTTTCTTTTTGGTCTTACAATTTATTTTCGGTGACCCTTTTCCTCTTTAAGTTGTTACTCTTGAGAATTGACTCAGATTGTCATTAGTTGTTCAAGTAATTTATTCATGTTGAAGGAGAATATATTTTGAGTTAATGCATTTTTCAAGTGGTTTGATTTTGTATGTTTGGGTGATGCCCTTGGGGGGTGGGGGTTGCATTTTTCATGTGATAACTCTTTTAGTATCTTATGTTGAAAAAGATGTACTAGAAATTAGGAAGAATGTGAAAAAAATGTGAAGTGAAAGTGTGATAAAAATGAAAGTATATTGTATGTTTCTTACTTTCTTAGACTATTTATGTTAGTTTTTTTTTTTTTTTTTTTTTTTTTGAGTTCGTTTACTTGTGTATATCTCTTTACTTTTTTGTATATAGGTCTTTCTTTGAGTGTGGGTAGAGTTGATAACATGGCAACTTGCGGTGATGATGTTGATGTTCAAGATTGATTGGGTAGGGAAATTTTATTATGCAAATTATTTATTTGGTTACTCTTTCTAGTTTTAATTATCTCTTTGTTTATTTTTAACTTTGTAGATTTGATGACTCGGGGTTAGAAGATGAAATGAGATTGAAGTGGAGAATGAAATCTCCTTGAAATTGTTTTGTTTTGAACATTGTTATGATGGATTTTTATTTGTTTTGCTTGGGTTGTAACACTTAAGACTTAACATGTTGTCTTGATGTTTGATCATTTTTATTTGTTTTATTTGGGTTGTAACATGAATGACATAAATCGACTTGGTTAAATGGGACCCATAAACTCTGGGCTCACACACCATAAGGCCCATCCACAGAGGCCCACAATCTTATATGCCGACATACATCGGGCCGAGCAGGCAGCCCTTGCCTAGGCCGATTTCAAGAGGGTTAATCCCCAGCCGTCCTCCAGGACGAGCCGAGCTGGATGACGGGTCGAGTTATATCAACAACCTCCCATCCTCACGGGGAGTTCACTTACGGAGTTTGATTACAACTCTAACAGTGTAGATCCTTATCTAAACAAGGATATCTCTTATACAAGATAACAGGGCATCATCCATCCTTATCTGGAGTCTCTCCCTCCAAGGAATGCGAGTCCAACAACAACACGGGCATCCTAGCTTTTCTAACAAGCTAGGACTCATTCACCCGCGCCTATAAAAACAGGTCCTCACAACAGGAGATGGGTAATGAACTTTTGGCTCTAAACTAGTCAATTGATTTCTCTATTTCATATCACCCATATTCTTACTCTCACGCAGGAGGGCCTTTTCCGGTGAAGCCCCGGCGCAGTTCACATTTGTTCATTTTGTGCAGATCCGGACGGGGAGACCTCATTGCTGGATTTATCCGAACCGCTAGACGGAGGGCTGATCCGACACGTTTTTGGCAGCATCAGTTTGGTTCCATTGCCGGGAAGCATCGTTGGAGAATCTCTGTTCGGAAAACCACAAATTTCCTTATGTCTAAAACTCACGTCAATGGTCGGGAAGCAAGCGTAACACCAGACGCTAATCTCAATCCGCCACCTCCTAACGTGGCAAATGACAATGTACCGAATCAAGGCCTCCCTCCTCCACCTCAGGGAGGGGGGATGCACACCCGTTCCAGAGGACCGGCGCCTGAAATCGCTCACCAGTATGGACGACGGAGGCGGACGACTTCACGTCCTCAGCTAACCGAGGTTGGCCCTTCTAGGCCAGCGCCAATTGACCGAAGGGCATTGTTACATCAGAATTTCTCAACCCTTCAGCAACTAGCTGATGCCCAGAGAGCTCTTCTAGAATTTGATCCTGATCACTCCTTGGCACCCTTCGCCCAGCCCTCTGGCACGAGAGGAGCTTTGGGAGGTGGATAAAGAAGTGACCGAAGGGGGAACACACGCACTGAGGACATACGTCATCAGGAACCGCGTGACGCCCCCCCAGGAAATCGAGCTACTTCACCAAGCCGACTAGAAGGTCGAATCGGCCCAATTTATCCCGATGGAAGAGATTTGAGGGATCAAATAAATCGTAGGAGAGAGGAGGAGGCAGAATCTTCAGATGTGAGATTTTTGGGAGAAAGGCGGCGATGGCAAAATCAAGATCAAGTCCCGCCCAGACAGGATCCACCTCGTCATACTCCTCCAAGACGGCCTCGTGTTGATCCAGACACAAGTCGTGTTGTTGGAAGGGGCCGAGACAGAGAAAGAGACAGGACGAGAAGCTCCCATCGCAGCTCAGGGTTTAGTGAGCAGATCATACTGGATTTGCAGGAGAGGATGGACAACATAGAGATGAACCAGGGGAAGAGGAAGCCGAAAACCGACTACGACGCAATGCGTCCGTTTGCTCAGTGGATAAAAGATTCTCCACCCAATCCCCAGTTGAAGCTTCCCCACCTGGACAAGTATTCCGGCAGTACAGATGCCATGGACCACTTACAATCTTTTGAAGGAATGATGGCCTTGGTTTCCAACAAATACGACGTACTTTGCAAGGCCTTTGCTAGTACGTTGGTTGGAGCAGCTAGGTCTTGGTTTATGGACTTGGAGAGAAGAAGCATCAACTCCTTTTCCAAATTGAAATCAAGTTTTCTAGTACTTCGCCACTGCCGGGGCTAGAAAGAAAAGATTGTCGGATCTGGCAAACATAGTTCAGGGAAAGAACGAGTCGACTATGAACTTTTACAATAGGTTCAGAGACTTGGTTGACTCAATAGAAGAGAGACTTATAGACAGGGAAATCATAATGTGCTTCTATAATGGGCAGAGATCCGACGAGCTCACCTATGAGTTGTCGGTAAGACAGCCTCGTACAAAGTCTGAGCTGTACCAGATGGCCTACGCGATAGCCACTACTGAGGAGAAAAAGAAACTGTTGTCCGGATATAGAGATCGAGAAGGGGAACGCGGGCCACCCACTCCTAGCTCGGTCCAGGGTACCAGTGGAAGTGGAAACCGAGGTAAGAACAGAACGAGACCGACCGAGGTCTTTACCCCCCTTACCAAGCCGATTTCCGAGATCATAAACCTGGTGAATCTCCCAAATCCAAAACCCCTTAAAGATAACCCGAAGTTCCCAAGAGACACCAGCAAGTACTGTGCCTACCATCGAGATAACGGGAATGAGACGGATAACTGCTTTGCCTTAAAGAAAATACTACAGAGGTGGGATGATCAGGGAAAACTAAATGAATACCTAGAAAAGAAAGACAACAAACGTCCGAGAGAGGATGAGAAAATGGATGACCGCGAAGACAGGCCGCCTCGGGCAAAACTAATTGTTGTAATCAGGGAGGAAATCCCTTCCAACACCAAGTTAAAAGAGCAGATTTATGAGCTAAGAAAGGTTTACCATATCCCCCCTTGGATTCACAAAGGGGAGGAGGTGATTAGTTTTTCCCCTAACGAGCTGGCCGGAAACAGGGCCATGAGAGAGCAGCCTTTGGTCGTCACAGGCCGAATCGACAACTGCGAGTCGGAAAGGCTCTTAATAGATTCTGGGGCCGCTAAAGACGTGCTCTATTACAGAACCTTCAAGGAGATGGAGTTTCCAGACACCATGCTCACCCCTTACAATGGGAGACTAGAGGGATTTACAAATCACAAAGCCGAGGCTAAGGGAACCGTGGACTTGATACTAGAAGTCGGTGAGTACCCCTACAAAACATCAGCAACAATAACCTTCATCGTTATGGACTTGGAAAGTGACTACCACGCCATCCTCGGCTCTCCTAGTCAGGGAAAATTGGGAATGGTTGCCTCCCTCCCTCACCAAAGGGTGAAATTCCCAACCCCAGAAGGCGTAGGCTGCGTCCTCGGCAACCCCAAACACTTCTTAGAGCACGTGATGAGGTCAAGAAAAGTAAAAACCAAGATGGAAATTGACACCCTAGAAAGAAATGTCACTATATCGAGGTCGACCACGGTCACTACATCAGCCCCTAACATCGGCGTGATAACAGTAGACCTACCTGAGGAATGGGTCGTACTGGATGCTGAAGATGCCACAACAGAGACCGAGGTGACATATGGTATGGAGGGATTCGGTTGCATCTCCATGAACGCAGCTTCGAACGAGCCGAGTGGCTCAGACCTCGCCCTCGTCCCAAGCTCGAGGGCCACAATACCCGCCCACATGGATGCTGAAATTGACAGACTTCTAGATATGGAGAATTTGAGCCTGGAAGGCAAACACAAGAAAAGAGTAAAGAAAATCATTGTGGAAACCTTGGAGTTCAGGGACGGTCCCGAGCTAAGACCAGTCGATCAGTTGGATGAGGTCGTCATCAACCCTGATTACCCAGAACAGAAGGTACAAATTGTAAAACAACTCCCCCCGGAAGAGAGAGCAGAAATCATCAACCTGCTCAAAAACAACCTAGACATGTTTGCTTGGAAAGTTGAAGACATGGTTGGAGTTAAAGAAGCCATTGCTCTCCACAAACTAGAGGTAGACAGTTTTTTCAAACCCGTCAAGAAAGGACGAAGGGTCTTTTCTGTAGAAAAAGAACAGGCAATACAGGCCGAGGTGGATAAATTGATGAAGGCAGGGATCATCTGAGAAGCGACATACCCCGAGTGGCTAGATAATGTCGTAATGGTGAAAAAGCAGAATGTCAAGTGGAGAATGTGTGTCGATTTCACAGATCTCAACAAAGCATGCCCCAAGGATAGCTACCCTCTACCCAGAATAGACAAAATGGCTGAAGACGATATAGAAAAGACCGCCTTCCAAGCAGCAGGAGGGATCTATTGTTATGTGATGATGCCTTTTGGCCTCAAAAATGCCGGCGCAACTTATCAGAGGATGGTGAGCAAGGTGTTCAAATCCCAGATCGGCCGGAACATGGAAGCCTATATTAACGACATGGTAATAAAAACCAAGTCAGGAAGCCATATCCCGGACCTGGCGGAGACTATAAGAAATCTGAAATAGAACGACATGAAACTCAACCCGAGTAAATGTGTTTTCGGGGTCACGGCGGGTAAGTTCCTTGGTTTCATGGTTTCCCAGCGAGGCATCGAGGCAAATCCGGAGAAGATACAGGCCTTGGTCGACATGAAAGAGTCGACATGTGTCAAATAGGTTCAAAGGTTGAATGGCAGGGTGGCCGCCCTGGGAAGATTTATCGCCAAGTCGGCAGAGAAGTCGTTGCCTTTCTTCAAAGCCCAGAAAGGAACCAAGGACTTCGAGTGGACCCCAGAATGCTCAGATTCATTCTGGAGGATAAAAGAATACTTGGGTTCGCCCCCACTGCTTAGCAATCCGATTATGGGAGAAACACTCTCCGTATTCCTTGTAGCAACGGACAGAGCCATGGCGGCCGTGTTAGTACGAGAAGATAATGGAATTCAGAAGCCGGTGTATTATGTCAGTAAAGCATTGTCAGATACCGAGAGCAGATACTATAATTCCGAGAAGATAGCATATGCGTTAGTCATTGCTGCCCGAAAACTACGGGCATACTTCTCCGCTCATCCCATCACGGTTTATACCGATACGCCGCTCAGAAAGATACTCCACAAGATGGACAGCTCAGGCAGATTGCTGAACTGGTCCATTGAGTTAACTGAATTCGACATCACTTACAAGCCGAGGAAGACATTGATGGCGCAGCCCTTGGCCGATTTCCTAGTGGAGACCGCGTTCTCCAGGGAGCATACACCGACAACAAGAAAAAGGAAGTTTCCCATGGACATAGAGCCTTTAGAAGAATTACCTGAATACTGTTGGATCTTGTACACAGATGGATCAAAAACAAAAGGAAGAAGTGGAGCCGGGGTATACTTAACAAGCCCAGGCGGCGAACATGTGGCCCGTGACTTTATCAGGTTTAAATTCCCAGCCTCAAACAACCAGGCAGAATACGAAGCCTTGATCTTAGGGATAGAAAGGGCTAAGTTCTTTGGTCCGAACAAACTGGTGGCCTACAGCGACTCCCAACTAGTGGTAAACCAGGTGAAGGGCGAGTACAATACTGAGAACCACATGCTGACTAAGTATAGGGACCTCGTCCTAAATCTCACTAAGAATTTGGAGTTCTGGGAAATCAGACAAGTAGGATGGGAACACAACTTGGAGGCCGACTTGTTGTCAAAGATGGCCACATCAGAAGAAATCAATCCCTTTATCATCTATGCCGACCAGCCAGCTTACGAAAGACTTGAAATCCTAATTCTAGATGACGAAGAGAGAACCTGGATTGATGATTACAAGGACTACATCGAGAAGGGCAGGCTACCAGAAGATGATTTAGAGGCCAAAACGATAAAGAAGAAGACGGCCAGATTCATAGTCTGGAACGACACTCTATATCGAAGGTCATTCTCCAGGCCTCTCCTAAGATGTGTTTCCCCTAAAGATACCGAGAAATTTCTGGCCGAGATACATGAAGGAGTTTGCGGAGGACACCCGGGGGCCAGAACCCTGGCTGATAAAATAATCACGCTTGGTTACTACTGGCCTAACTTAAGAGAAGAAGCCCAAGCCTACGTAAAGAGATGCGACAAATGACAGCGCTTCTCGGACCTGCCAAAGGTGCTACTTGTAGAACAAAGTCTTATCATACCGACATGGCCGTTTGACATGTGGGGAGTCGATATCATTGGACCTTTCCCCTTGACAAAGGGAAGCAACAAGTTCGTAATTGTGGCGGTCGACTACTTCACCAAGTGGGTGGAGGCTACGCCCTTAGCTAAAATCACAGAGGAGATCGCCATCAACTTCATCCATGACTATATATGGTGTCGGTTCGGCGTCCCACATTCCATCGTGACCGACAACGGACTCCAGTTCTCTGACGCCTTCATCGAAGAATTAAACAGACTAGGGGTCAGGCACAGAAAGTCATCAGTCAGTCATCCTCAAGGCAACGGACAAGCCGAGGCAGCAAACAAATTAATACTGAAAGCCCTGACCAAGAGCTTAGAAGGAAGTCAAGGAAAGTGGCTGGACGATCTTCCCCTTGCTTTATGGGCAGTTCGTACAACCACTCGGGGGCCAACAGGGGAGACACTCTTTGCATTAACTTACGGATCAGAAGCTATGGCTCCAGCCGAGATGGTCTTACCTACCTTCAGGGTGTTCAATTATGACGAGGTGGTCAATGAATACAACCGACTCCTAGACCTAGACCTAGTTAAAGCAAAAAGGCTAAGGGCTCAACTCAAAATGATAAATTACAAGCAGAGGACCAAGGCCTACCATGACAGCAAGGTAAATAAAAGAGTTTTTGAAGTCGGTGACTGGGTACTCAGAAAGATCCAGTCGACACATTTGAAGGCCCAGCAAAATAAACTCTCTCCAAATTGGGAAGGTCCCTACATCGTTACTCACGTTATCAGAGAAGGAACCTACATGCTCAAAACTCCAGAAGGAAAAGAGCTTAAACACCCATGGCACTCGGAACACTTTAGGAAATACTATCAGTAGCTCCTCGGCACCCTATCAATAAAAGTTTTCCTTTATTACAAATCTGATTCTTGAGCACAATCCGGGCATTACTTAGCAATGCCGAGATCGTCATTCCGAGTTAAGACTTAAACGTCATGATTCAAGACAATAAAAACCTAATTCTGTCGGTTAGTGCTCTCAAATTTGGGATAAGATTAATACATCTAGTTCCCACAAAAATTTGAGACTAACCACGAAATAGTTCTTACAAACCGAGCTCCTAATGCTCGTCACGGCCATAACGGTGAACGACCAAGGCCTACAAACATACCCTAGCTCGGCTACATTTAAAACCTAATTATGTCGGTTAGTGCTCTTAAATTTGGGATAAGATTAATACATCTAGTTCCTACGACAATTTGAGACTAACCACGAATTAGTTCTTACAAACCGAGCTCCTAACGCTCGTCACGGCCACAACGGTGGACGACCATGGCCGGAAGCATAGCCTAAACCGGCTACCATATCTCGTCACTTCAGACTGTTGAGACATCTCAAACCGAGATAAAATAACATGAACATATAACGAGATAACACTTAACTAAATAGGTTAAGGAAACAAGGGATAAACGCCTCAAACTGAGGTTCACAAGTCCTTACAAATAAAAAGTGTTTGCGCCCCCCAGTCAACACTGGGTCCGGGCATATGAATACTTGGACAAACAAAAAGTGTTTAAAACTCCCCCAGAGGACGCTGGGCTGAGTGAGACAAATACTTAAAACAACTGTTCCAAGCCAAACCAGCTTTACAACCCGACAAACATAAAGTCGTGATAGATTAATCCACACCGGCACGGGCCTCATCCTCAGTTCGCTCCAGCAACTTCTCAAAGTTATTAGGCGCCAGCTCTGGAGGTTCCCATACGGGCCTGTTGGCCTTACGATCCATCGCCTTAATAACTCTGAGACTTCCTTCGGAGAATGGAATGAGAGAATGCGCGGCCCGAGCCTCAACACTATTGGCATTCTGATGGTAAAGACGAGCACACTTCTCCAATGGTACATCAACTTCGTGATCGATGTAAAGGAGACGGGTTAAATTTGACCAGGCGTCATTATATATCGTGCCGACTCTATCACTCAGGTCCGCCCTGAATTGGGGCCCACTCTTGTACGCCTCAACAGCTGCCTTCTATTTGCTTCCCACGCTCTCCTCCAGACAAGCATACTGGTCTTCCAACAAAGCAAGCTTCTCCTCAACGGTGGCCTTTTCTCCCGCCAATGTCTCGACATGGTTACTCTCGTCCTCAACCTTGTTTTTCGCGGCGAGCAGAGACTCCTTCAGCTTTGAGACTTCTTCCTGAGATTGACGCCGCGACGCGTCAAGAAAATATTTTTCTTTCTCTAGGCCAATTACCTTATCGGTAAGACCGTCAACGGAACCTTTAAGCCTAGCCACCTCGGCCTCTGTCTCCTTTAAAGATTCATAAGCGTGCCGATGCATGGTATAATCGGTTTGGGCAAGGGAGGCAAGCTACAAAGAAGAAAGAGGAAATGAGTAATTACAAAGAGCGGAAGGAGAACAGGATAACCAAGAGCCTTACCTCGCTAAGGAGTAAGCCTTTGCGATTCAACATTTGCTTGGACGTGGGTTTCTTGGCAACCAACTGTTCGATTGTATCCACATTCATGGCCCGCTTTATCACAAGACCGCCTTTCTTCAAGGCAAGGCCCGAACGAACCGATACGTCTAACCTCGACAAAATAAGGACACCACCAAACCTCTCTACCCAGCTCTTAACCTCATCATCAGGTAAGACCGGGCTAAAATCAGAATCATGAGCAGAGGGAGTTGCCTTTTTCGAAGGAGCTCGAACCTCCCTAACCTCCTCCCTGGATCTTTTCTGACCATGATGAACACCCCCACTATCCGCCTCGATCATAACGAGCGTATCCTGGCCTTAACTCTGGGACTGACTATCGAGAGCAGCCTCTTCGGTCTCGGGGGCCACCACGTCGGCCCCATCCCCAACTTCCCCCACAGAGCGGTCTGACATTAGCACCACGGAATCATCCTTGTTATGAAGTAAAGTCTTCCTAGCTTCCATATCGTCATGACGCTTTTCTAAGGCAGCAGCTTTAGACCTTTGCTTCTTCAACCTAGCCACTTGGACGGGGTCAAGTTCCTCCATCTCGATCTCGGCAACTTGCTCCATAGTCAAAACTGCACAAAAAATAAAGATTAGACCGAGACTAGGCAAAGATCAGGGAAAAAGACAAGGTTAGATAATTACATCCTATAGTGTCTTCAGTTTTAAGACAAATGTTGTTCTGCTCTTGGCAACGAACACATTCACGAAGGAAAACAAAATTGGGATGGATGATCCAATCTGGGAACCTATTCCCCCTCAGAACATTAACTTTGGGGACGACACCATCAAGGGGACACCTCATCAACCCAGCTTGAACATAATAGCGCGGATCCTTCTCCAGTTCGTTCCAATCCAAAGTGCCCAGATTGGCGAACTCCTCGAGTTTAGCGATCAACTTGTCACTCCATTCAGGCTTATGGATTTTTTGAGGACGAGATGGTGCGTATTCAGGAATTGTTTAAAGAAGAACGAAACGACAGCCTGGTCGTAGTAAAAGTTATGGATTTTCTCATCTGTATCTAAAGGAATGGCTTTGCTATAGTACAAACAATACTCCTCGCGGTCTACTCCGTACCGAGAAAAGAGGGCCTCAATCATTTCCTCACCCGATTTGGGGTGTTTATCTACAACGGGACCTGACTTCCCCATTTTCTTACTTGTCCTAACATTGGCACCACGCCTCAGCCTGGAAACACCCGCATCAAAGCGGTCGACTATCCTATTGGAAGTGATCTCCCCGGCCATACCTGTAGAAGAAGCAGAGGGGTTAGACTCATCGAGAAACCTTGGTAAGGCCATATTCCCCCCCCCCCCCGAATCGACTACTGGGACCGAGGAGGTTGCACCCTCAAGACGAGATCGAATCAAGGACTTGTCTTTTACATAGAATAAATAAATATGGTCGAGGACCTTATCCTTATTATCGAAGACAATCATATCGGCATCATCATCCTCCCTAACTCTCGGGGCATAGAGGCCAGACGGATACCTCATATCTTCCCTAGGTGACCCTCTTGAATACAGGATATCTCCCACGGCTAATAACGACAACATATTCCAATGCCCATTTTGATTTAATATAAATCCTATTGTTTCTTTGATAGAAACCATATAAGGGATTTTCACCCAAAATCGGAAGACCAGACATTAGAAGGAGGTGAAAGTTCAAAAAATATAGGTAAATAGGAACAAAGGCGGGCGAAGCAGTAAAACCCTCAAAGAAACGCCCGGAACCCTAACTATGGAAAATCGTCAAAAGTAAGGGTGAAAAATACCTCAAAAATGGAAAGGGATCGGAGGAAGCTAGTCGAGAGGCCGCCTTAAACACTTTAATCGAAGCAGATTGATGGGAGTCGCTTCAAAAACAGAGTTATCGGTTGATTCGCCGGTGTCAACTACACTACGCAGGCAAGGAATTTGAAAATGGGATATTTTCAAGGGTTTATTTTGGAGTGTATATAGGCGGGTCGAAAATTATGAATCCGGGTTTGACCCGGTTCTGGCCCGCGACCCATGGGCTGCACGTACTCCCACTAACCCATCATGACTCACATTTAATGGGCCACATTTTCGAGGTGAATGTCCCATCACCAAGACACGTGCACCAATCAATATAAGGGGAAGACAAACGATTGAAATGACCCAACCGCCGTTTGAAAAACACGAGCAGACTGCCAATGCTAGATCGACACGTGGCAAGCCGAGACCTACAGCAGAAATGCCGGTCTGCTTCGAAAAGCATAAATATTTCGGACGTCTGGATCGACATTGAAGAGTTCAACGCACGGATGTAACCGACACCACGGATATGGACCGACATCCTTAATGGTATCAAAGAATAAGACGAGACCGAGATCAGGAAAGTTCAGGGGTAAGTCGAGGTCAGGCGGCGATTGAAGTCATGGGTGAACGACAGATACAAATGCCTTCCATGACGACATGTCAACAAGGATCAGTTGATCGGCATTACTTTAAGGTGGCATCATAAAAAAGGTAGTGTTAACGAGAAAAAATTCAAAGTCATGCAAGATGCAAGGAATTCAAGCTATGGAGTCAAATCACAATCAGAGCAAAGGTGATAAAAGATAAAATCCCACTATATATATATATATAACAAAAAGGACCCCCACAATAAGGCCGAGGGCCTGGCCTATACAAAAAAGAAACTATTACTGAATCATGCTAACTAAAGGATTCAAGAAAGATCATAATCTTGATCTTGATCTTCATCATCCTCCTCCCACTCCACGTCTCCATCATACCCATATTCATCGATAATGATGGGTTCAGGATCATCCTCACTATCATCTTCATCATCATCCTCGTCCTCATCCTCTGACTCTTCTGCACTAGAGTCGTCGGAGAATTCATCAACAGGGTCCGGCTCCGAGTATTTGCCATTACTATCGGACGGTGATTCTTCTGCCGGAAAAGATGAACGTTTCTTGGATGGAAACAGTGAGCCATCGCTGCTCTAAGAATCATAGTTCTCAACCTGATCTTCTGATTCTGTACTCACTTCTTTTGGGAATGCATCGTCGTATTTCCTCTTTGGAGCCATCTTTGAATTCTTCGTGAAATTTGGGATGTTCTTGGAGAATTCTAGAAGGTGAGGGTAAGATAGAAGATAACCAATGTACTGATCATTTATTTATACCCCTAGAATATGAGGGGGTGGAGAGTTTATCAATGCTACTCATAATTGGAGTGCAATTAATGGAGCCTTCGATTTCCAAGAAGAGCAATGATTCCACCTGTATCAAATCTACAGTGATGTCAGCAAATCCAAGCAAAAGATGATTTTTGGCGGCTGCAGGTCAAATCAACATAAATGAAGTGCAAAGCAAGTACAAGGGGCACAGTTCCTAATCGGCATGCTGAGGTAGAAACTCAGGGGCCACTGAACGACATAAACCAACTTGGTTAAATGGGACCCATAAACTCTGGGCTCACACACCATAAGGCCCATCCACAGAGGCCCATAATCTTATATGCCGACATACATCAGGCTGAGCAGGCAGCCCTTGCCTAGGCCGATGTCAAGAGGCTTAATCCCCAGCCGTCCTCCAGGACGAGCCGAGATGGATGACGGGTCGAGTTATATCAACAACCTCCCATCCTCACGGGGAGTTCACTTACGGAGTTTGATTACAACTCGAACAGTGTAGATCCTTATCTAAACAAGGATATCTCTTATACAAGATAACAGGGCATCATCCATCCTTATCCGGAGTCTCTCCCTCCATGGAATGCGAGTCCTACATCAACACGGTCATCCTAGCTTTTCTAACAAGCTAGGACTCATTCACTCGCGCCTATAAAAATAGGTCCTCACAACAGGAGACGGGTAATGAACTTTTGGCTCTAAACTAGTCAATTGATTTCTCTATTTCATATCACCCATATTCTTACTCTCACGCTGGAGGGCCTTTACCGGCGAAGCCCCGGCGCAGTTCACATTTGTTCATTTTGTGCAGATCCGGACGGGGAGACCTCATTGCTGGATTTATCCGAACCGCTAGACGGAGGGTTGATCCGCGTTTTTGGCAGCATCATAACACTAAACAAGTAACTAGGTTGTTGACATTTGTTTTTGAACATTGTTAATTTTGTTGCTGTTGCTGTTGCTGTTGCTGTTGCTGTTATTGTCTTTCTTAAAAACTTCAAGTGGTGGTGTTGTGTCATGCTTGTGTGACTTGTACTTGATAATGGGATAAACCAAATAGGCTTAGACTTATGACAGCAAGTAGGATAAAACCCAAACTTTTTTTTATGTGCAGCCGGGCAGGTTTGGGCCGGGCTCGGGTTTAATGCCCCTCGGGCCGGGCCGGGTATGGTTTGAGTAATGGTGTGTCCGGGTCTGGTTCGGGTTTGAGCAAACCTGTAACGCCCTTCCTAATTCCTGTTAAATTCTGGCCTTGCATATTTATATGCTATTTTAATTGAGTTACATATTTAACTAATTGAGCAAGTTTAGGACTTAATGGTCCAAGTTGAATCTTTAGGGCCATTTGTGAAAAATTAAAGTTCAGGGGCTTAAATGCTCAAAGTGAAACTTGAGGGACCTAATTGCAAATCTTTAAAATTTTATAAGGATAAACTTTGGTTGCCTCCTCAGAATCATTGTTTCCCCCAAATTCTCTCGTACTTCCTCTCTGTCTCAGAAGAAAGTTAGGGTTTACCCTATTCTCGATCCCTCTCGCTTAATTATGTCTCTGTTTGAAAATCCGACTCCGCATAAATGATCAGGGCGGTGAGTAGAGCATTTCCTGCCGAACAGAAATTAGTTTGGGTGAATTTGATTTCGGAGTAGGTAAGTCACTAGCTCCCCCTTGCTTGTAATAACATGCCTATGTGTTATTCTTGATACTTGTGCTTGTTAATTTCGTGACTGGAATGAGCTTTGTGATACTTGTAAATTTGGGACGAAGGGAGTATTTTTATACTATGTACAAAGAAGAGAAAAAAATTGAAAGAAATGTTTTAAGCTTGTTAAATGCCCTCCTAAGTGTTATTGAAGTGTTAGTAATAATACTTATACTATTGGGACGGTAAAATATGGAAATGGAATAAATGAAAATTATTCTATTATTTGTGGGACGGTAAAAACAATGAAATAAACTTAAAAATAATGTTTTGAACTTGTTTGTATGTCCTGGGTATGACCTATGAGTTAGTGAAAGTATACTCCTACGCTTGGGACGGAGAATTCTTAAGCCTGGAAAGAAATTGGGTTTTGCTGGAAATTGTAGCGAACGCCCGCCTTGTATTGTTAAGGATATTAGAATTATTCTTTAATTACAATTGTATATTTCCTATTGTTTATATTATTTACTTTCCTAATAGAATTGCTATTGTATAGTTTCCTTTTTCTTTATGTAACTAGAATAGCTTGGAGAGTACTCCACCCTCTTGTATAAATACCCTACTCATATGATCAATAATACTTGAGTCATTCATACAATATTATTTGAGTCTCTCATATCAATTATCTCTCTCCATGTATGATTGGCTCCGACTATCTCTTCCTCTAATCCTTGACATGGTATCAGAGCTATGATCCATTATGGGACTTCTCCGTCAAAACCCTTTGTGGCAAAACCCTAGCCGCCCCAATCTATCTCCACCACTCGCTTCCGCCACCTACTTTCAAACCCATTTTTTTTTCTTTCAGCACGTCCACTTTTCAAGGCCAAAATTCTCATATATATATATTTTTTCCTTTTTACCAAAATTCCCTCAAATCCCTTTATACATTGGCATACCCTACATCGATGTTGCTTTGGGTACTTGTTTTTTTTTCTTTTTCATGAGTCAATCCCATAAAGAACATGGCCCTAACCCATATTCTTCCTATCTCAATTTTTATTTTCTTTCTTTCTTCACGTTAGCAGACCTCTCCACAATCCCTTATCCATTAAAACTTACTAAACCCTTACCCAGCTTTAGACCTTTCCCAACTACCAATTTTTTTTTTTGTTTTTGCTCTGCTCACATCCCCATCAAAATCTGCCCAAGAACCAACCAAACACTCCAAAAGACCCATCTTTCTACCTTTTTTTTACTACGTACCTTCCCAAGCTGCACAACCTTTTGCGGTGGAACCCTCAAAACCACCAACCTGCCCCGGTTGAACCAAACCCCTGCTCACCTAACCCCTTACCCCGTCTCGCGACGTTAATGCCCACCGTCCCCAACTCGGTGCCGCCCCACCCCTTATAGCAATTAATCACCAACCTGCCCCGGCTGAACCAAACCCCTGCTCACCTAACCCCTTACCCCGTCTCGCGACGTTAATGCCTCCACCCGTCTCGCGACGTTAATGCCTCCACCCGTCTAGTGAAGTAAAAGCCCGAACCCGTCTCGCGACGTTAACGCCTTACTCCGTCTCGCGACGTTAATGCCTTACTCCGTCTCGCGATGTAAAAGCCTTACCCGTCTCGCGACGTAAAAGCCTCAACCCGTCTCGCGACGTAAAAGCCTCCACCTGTCTCGTGACGTTAAAGCCTCCACCTGTCTCGCGACATAAAAGCCTCCACCCGTCTCGCGACGTAAAAGCCTTACCCCCGTCTCGCGACGTAAAAGCCTTACCCCCGTCTCGCGATGTAAAAGCCTTAGACGTCCACTTTATAGGGTGAAAACCCTACTTGTACAAATGTAAAGATCATGGCAACATCAACCACAACCGGTATCACATCAACCAACTCACTTCAACAACCCGGTTCATCTCATCACTTTCCAAGATTGGACTCTCCTATCGGTCGTCCATCTTGCAGGGGCATGTTAAGGATATTAGAATCCTTCTTTAATTACAATTGTATATTTCCTATTATTTATATTATTTACTTTCCTAATAGCATTGCTATTGTATAGTTTCCTTTTTCCTTATGTAACTAGAATAGCTTGGAGTGTACTCCACCCTCTTGTATAAATACCCTACTCATATGATCAATAATACTTGAGTCATTCATACAATATTATTTGAGTCTCTCATATCAATTATCTCTCTCCATATATGATTGGCTCTGACTATCTCTTCCTCTAATCCTTGACAGGTATGTGCCGAGCGCCCGCCTGATAGCCTTTGGAGCGCCCGCTTGGTCTGTTGCCGAGCGCCCGCTTACCTCGTGTTTCATGACCAAAATACCTGTTGACCTGGAGCACCTACTTGGTCCTTGCCGAGCGCCCGCCTGGTCAGCTATCGAGCGCCCGCCCGGGTAGAAGTGAGCGCCCGCCCGGTCCCCTGTTTTAACAAAAAGTGTTTTAAATCCCAAATGAAATGAAACCTTACCCCTCCTAAGGCATAGAGCCTTAGTATAAGATGTCCTAGCAAGTGTATATGTACCTTTTAGGGCATTAGAACTTGGTCTTGAACATGAGTACTCATAGAATTAAAATGATAACTTGAGCCTAAGAGTAAGAACTCTTTTAATTGTCTTGAAAGTGCTATGAACAAGCACTAATGTGTTGTATATATCTTGAATCCAATGTTTGTGTACCTTAGGGGCACTAGAACAATGTCTTGAGCTTAAACATCCAAAGTATAGGATTAAGAACTTGTAAGTATGAGATGTATAACTCATCTACTTAGCTTGAACTTGAAGTATAAGACAATTAAATCTTGTACATGACTTGAATATCCAAAGATTGGAATAATAACTTGAGTATAAGATAATTAATTCTTGTACATGTCTTGAACATCCATAGAATTGGATTGTGAACTCGAATATAAGATGATAAAATCATGTACATGCCTTGAAACCAATACATGTGTATGGTAGTAATCTTGTAAGTGTTATAGAACACTAGAAGTATCAGGACAAGATCCTTAGCTTGAACATCCAAAGAATTGGAGTGTGAACTTGATATAAAAGGAAGATCTCTTGTTCATGTCTTCAAACCAATACGTGTGTATGGTAATGAACTTGAAAGTGCTATGAACAAGCACTAACGTGTTAGAACTATCCTTGATGTGTATCTTGCACATAATTACTTGATAGAATGTGTCTTGTTGATTACTTGATATATGGTATGAATAACTAAAGAATTGGATTGTGGAACTAGATAGAGAATGAACAACTCTAAGACATACTTGAATCTAATACGTGTGTATTGAAAGTGCTATGAACAAGAACTAATGTACTAGTAATTGGTTTAATCGTGTATATACTCAATAAAGTATATAAAGTATAAAGAAGATATCTTGTACTTGAGTTGAGTTCCTAAAGAATGAGGGACTTGGTAACACAAAGATAATTCATATAACTATGAATCCTACGATTTAAGTCAACAAGAATGATTCCAAAACACAATATGTGTTGGAAAATGTATTCGATGATTAGCGATAAATATACGCGAGATATGATTGTGACTAGGTACAATACGACCTATTCGACTACGTGCTTAGAGTCTAAGATGTTGGGCTCTACTTGGAAGTAAGGGTATCGTGATAGACACATTAGTGTGTTAAAGGTTATATGAATATGTACGTACAAATATTTCATATGACAAAGTGATATAGTATGACTTACCCTACTACTTGGTTGGGGTCTGTTATTAATAGACTCTAATTTGGCTTGATTGTGTTACGTGGACACATTATGTGCCATTGTTATACTGATTTGTATTCGCAAATATTGCATACGTGTACTTGTATTTGGTGAGCACATGATTACATGGTTCATGAAGAACTGGTCCACTACTTTTTGACTTAGTTCTACTCTCGTAGTTCAAGTAAATACTACTTGTGCATTCTTGTGTGAGTCCAGCTGGTCCTTGCTTGTTCGGAGATATATAGGTTCATGCTTATCGCGAGTGCTGGGGCTAAGTGATAATCGGGGATCTATGTATCTGCGCTTGACCCCTTACTACCGATCATAGTAAGGGCATATAGCCTCATTTATTAGAGCAATACGCCTGATAAAGTGACTGCTATACCTCTTGTCTTGAATCTTGTTCTCGAGTGTGACACTGGTTACCGGGACCTATTATATACTGCACAGTGTAGATACCCCGGGGAACCACGGCTTGGCTAGAGCGGTGAATTATCCTAGGATGTCTAACTTGTTTTTAGAGTCGCCACCTATGTTTTGAGGAACATAAGAAAAATCTATTGATTGTAGCCTAAGTTTGATTACGAAAACAGAGATTCTTTGTTTTGAGGTTCGGGGGTTAGGTTACGAGATGGGAAGTACCGAAACACCCATCTCGCCCAACTTAAGTTGGTCTTGCTTGATCAAAATCTACATGAATGAAAATTTTCTTCTTCTTCTTCTTAAAGTCATAAAAAGGGGGTTTAAAATAGGATTTGGAATGTAGGAGATAACTCCTTAACCAACCTCAATGAGATGAGGTGATCATTAGAGTCATGTCCCAAAATGATTTGGGTGATTGCACATTTGATTAAAGTAAAAGAGAGAGAGGAGATGAAGTAGAAAAGAAAGGAAAAGATGTACTTTTACCTACAATTTGAAGAACTTCAAGTGTTGCTTGATGAGATCCTTGGAGAACCTTTAGAAAGTGATTTTTTGTCTAGTTTTCGATCGGGTTTTTCCGATATTTTTCGATCCCTGAAAATGGAGGTAAAGAGAGGTTTTTATAGGTGAAAGAGGGGTGTTTTTGGTGCCAAAACTCAGTCACCAAGAAATCCTTCCCGGGCAAAATCTTGTAAATTGAGCAAGGGAGGGAATCCTGGCCAGAAATCTGTTACTGACGCCCAGAGGCGCGCGCTTCCTGCTTTGGGGGCGGGAGGCGCGCGCGCCTGGATCCTCCTGTCGGAGGCGCGCAACTCAGAGAAGGCAATTTTGACAGAATGGACTAGAAAGTCAGCCCTGTCATTCAGTTTAGTCCCTAGACTTAACGAAGTCAGTCAGGAACTTAACGGAAGTGACAGAAACTAACGAGAAACACTTAAAATGGGGAGAAACACAAGATCAAATGTGTAATCGGGGTGAGCGGTCCAAGGCGGGGTGTCTACAGAGCCCCTCGGCGACGTGGATTGCAAAATAAAGCGCGTCGACGAAAGTTTAAAACACCCGCCGAGGACATCACCAAGAAAAGGCAAAGACTCGATGAAAGCAGGAATTTGAATTTGCGAGAGATAGTGGTGCGCTCCCTGTGTGAGCGGATTTTGTTGATAGAGGGGGTGGCATGATCCGTTAGGTGAACCTGCCGGCTGAATGTTTTGAATGAGGCCGTTAGTGAACCTTTTGATGAATCCGTTAGTGAATCCCTCGGATGAGTCCGTTGGTGAACCCTTGTTGACGAATCCGTTAGTGAATCCCTTGGATGAGTCCGTTGGTGAACCCTTGTTGACGAATCCGTTAGTGAATCCGTTTGATGAATCCGTTAGTGAATCCCTTGGATGAGTCCGTTGGTGAACCCTTGTTGACGAAATCCGTTGGTGAATCCGTTTGATGAATCCGTTAGTGAATCCCTTGGATGAGTCCGTTGGTGAACCCTTGTTGACGAATCCGTTAGTGAATCCATTTGATGAATCCGTTAGTGAATCCCTTGGATGAGTCCGTTGGTGAACCCTCGTTGACGAATCCGTTAGTGAATCCGTTTGATGAATCCGTTGGTGAATCCCTTGGATGAGTCCGTTGGTGAACCCTTGTTGACTAATCCGTTAGTGAATCCGTTTGATGAATCCATTAGTGAATCCCTTGGATGAGTCCGTTGGTGAACCCTTGTTGACGAATCCGTTAGTGAATCCGTTTGATGAATCCGTTAGTGAATCCCTTGGATGAGTCCGTTGGTGAACCCTTGTTGACCCAATCCGTTAGTGAATCCGTTTGATGAATCCGTTAGTGAATCCCTTGGATGAGTCCGTTGGTGAACCCTTGTTGACGAATCCGTTAGTGAATCCGTTTGATGAATCCGTTAGTGAATCCCTTGGATGAGTCCGTTGGTGAATCCTTGTTGATGAATCCGTTAGGGAATCCGTTGGATGAGTCCGTTGCTTTGAAGTCTCGTGCCATTTGGAGTCACACTTGACTTTTTTGAATTGTGGGGTACGGGCATAGTTGACCGCGACCAGAAAAATGTTCCTGCTGGGGATGAAATGTTGAGATTGACTCTTGAGGGGGGTGTGGCACCCGTGACAGAACTTAGGGCGTTCGGAATTTTGAAGAGGACAGCCTACTTTTGAGTGGGAGTTTCTATCCTACTTTCGATTTTTGACATGCCTTAAGGGCGGACCAGAAAAAAGTGTGCCCAACTGGGTATCCGAGGATCGGGACAGTGTCTTGATTTAGGCGGGAGATCTCTGACAAGGCCCTTTTCTTGAAGCGATTTAGACCTGGGAGGCGCGCGCCTTCCTATGTAGGATTGGGACGCGCGCGCACTTCAGACTACTTTCGGGTGGCGCGCGCGTCTGGGAGGCGAAATTCCGGGCTTGACATTTGCTGACCAAAAGAGCCCCCCAACAGCTATAATATCATCTTCTGTTCGACCACTTGATTCTCACAGCTCCTTTCTGCCATTTTTGAACATCATATTATTGCTTAACTTCGCTTGTGATCAACATTTTCCATGGCTTCCAATTCTTTTGCCCTTGATGCCAAGGTCGTTAGTGCGTATGAAAAGGACTTGGGCACTTTTGTGTATTCTTTCAAGACCCATCCCAAGAAGGCCTTCATTAAAGATTTTGGGTTCCGAATTCTTTTCACCTTGCGGACGTTGAAGACGGATTGAGATTTGTTGAGAGCTGCCGCGGCTTTCTGGGATTGCGACAGCCATACCTTCAACCTTTCATCTAATGAAATGGTGCCGACTGTTGACGATTTCGGGGCCATCCTTGCATGCCTTTGGCCGGTCGGATTGCCGTCCCTAAATATCACCGTGGTGCCATCGACTCTTGGGTTGGGTTACTGAATCTCCCTGTTGAGGACGTGAGGAAGATGTTGCATGGTACCGTGATTGACATAACTGAGTTGCCGATGTTCTTCAGTTTACACTCGGAGGACCCGATGGTTCAATCTTTCAAAAGAAATGCCATGGCCGTTTGTCTCTTCAGCGAAGTACTGTTTGTTACACCTTTCGGGACTGCGGACGTGCAGTTGGCTGAGATTATTTTGCAAGCTAAGGAGCAGCAATTTAGTGTAATCCCTCTTATTGTAGGGGAGACGTTGCACGGCCTTGATGAGTTACATAGGACAGGCAAGATGTGTCGGGGAAGCCCTTTGCTCTTGACCATATGGCTCCGAGAACACTTCAGAATTTATTCTCCGGATGGTGATTTGTCTCCTTTTGCTGTTCATAGGAGGAAGTTGTTGATCCGGGATTTATCTAAAGATGATTGGAAGAAATTCTTTGCCTCTAGGGCGACCGTCGATATTGAGTGGTGTCCTCCTTCTTGGGGTCTTCGTCCTTTTGTGGAATGGACTCTTGGTTTTCAGCACGTGGTTGTACCCGGTTTGAGAGATTCTTCATTTTACCAGCCAGAGCGGGTTCTGCGGCAGTTCGGTCGCCAACAGACAATTCCTTTTCCGAGGGATGGAATGCTTCGTCCAGTTGCTTACATGGGTCCTGGCTTCTCGAGTGAGCTTCAGTCGGCTTGGGGAGATGACCGCAATCGTTGGGCTTTTGCTCCTCTGCATCGGGGGAGTGTCTTCCTTCCCGAGAGCTACTTGGACTATTTATTTGGCACCCTTTACCGTGGCATCACTTGGGTTGATGTGCTTCGTGCCGAGTTGTTGGGACAGGGTTTTGAGCCTAGCAGCACTTTGAGATATAGGGAGGCTGCTGCTGATTCGAGTAACATTCTCGCTGACCCTTTCGGTACTCCTTTGGATGACTTTTATGCTAGGAGACGTGTTGCAACACAGAAGGTTTCGGTGCGTATTAGTGCTCCTTCGTTACCCAAGAAGAAAAGGATTGAGAGACGATCGGGTGGTCCTTTGAAAGCTAAGAGAAAATTGGATTTTTCTTAGTACCCTAAGAGATTGCAATTAGACCACTTTGTTTTAGGATTTAATGTTTTGATGTCTTTTGTTGCTCAATAAATCCGTTGTAATGGTTTGAATAATTCATTGAATGAATAAAAATTGCATTTTGTTATTTGAAGTGAATTGGGTATTTTTGATATGTTTTAGACCGCACCCGAAGGTTGCCTACGTTCCTCCAGTTGGGAGGCTCAGGTCTTCGTAGTTCAAACAAACAAAGACCTTTTTTTTTTTTTTTTTTTTGTTGTGCACCCTGTTTTTTGCCTAGACCGCCCTTTCGGGTTTTCAACCAAGCGAGCGATTTTTTTTTTTTTTTTTTTTTTTTTGTTATGGTCTTTGTTTATTAAGCGTAGAACCTCTTGAGCTTGTCGAGGTTGACCTCCTTTGGCAGCAGGTCACCATCTAAATCCACGAGCCGGACTGCACCACCGCTTAGTATCTTTTTGACCACGTACGGACCGATCCATCCGGGTCCCCATTTCCCCAGGGGATTCATGGCATTAGGAGGATGTTGTCTTAAAACCAAATCTCCCACATTGATGTTTCGAGGTTTCACCTTTTTGTTGAAAGCTCTTTCCATCCTTTGCTGATACGCCCTTGTGCGTTCGAGTGCTCTTAACCTTTTCTCATCGAGCAAGGCTAGTTGTTCATATCGACTTTGCATCCAGTCGACCTCGTTGACTTGATTCTCGAGGAGGACCCGTAGAGATGGGACTTCAAGTTCGATAGGGAGTACGACTTCAGAACCATAGACCAATGCATAAGGAGTTTCTCCTGTTGCGGATCGTATTGATGTGCGGTAGCCCCACAATGCTAATGGTAGCTTCTCGGGCCAATCCCTTCCTGTTGAGGCCATTTTCTTGACGATGGTCTCGATGGTCTTATTTGCTGCTTCGACTGCGCCATTTGCTTGGGGCCGGTAAGGAGATGACTTGTGCTTGGTGATCTTGTATTCTACCAAAAGTGCATCCATTTCCTTCTCAAAGTGAGAGCCGTTGTCGGAAATGATTTCATGAGGCACGCCGTATCGGCACATGATATTAATATTTACAAATTCGGCCACTTTCTTGGCGTTGAGGGTCCGATAGGCTTGTGCTTCGACCCACTTTGTGAAGTAGTCGACTGCCACTAGGACGAATGACTGCCCATTGCTCCCGGCAGGATGAACTTTACCGATGATGTCTATCCCCCAACAAGAGAAAGGCCAAGGTGTGACCATGTTATAAAGTTGTGAGGGTGGAGCATGTTGCAGATTAGCGTGGAATTGGCACTTGGCACACCTTTTGACTTTCTCGATACAGTCTCATTCCATAGTGCTCCAATAGTAACCAATGCGAAGTATCTTCTTGACTAGCATAAACCCATTCATGTGGGGTCCACATTCTCCTTCGTGCACTTCACACATTATCTCTTGAGCTTCGGTCTCATTGGCGCATAAGAGATTGATCCCGTCGTGGTGCCTTTTATAGACTCGGTCCCCAATCAGTACGTACCGAGAGGCTAACCTTTGCAGAGCTGCTTGAGACTTCTTATTGATGTTCTCGGGATAAGTGCCGTCTTTGAGGAAGTTCATGATATCCGAATACCATGGAGAGTTTGTTTGAACCTCGTTGATCTCGATACTCATGCAATATGCCGGACTGTTCCTTCGAGCAATTTTGAAAGGCTTCACCATTTTCCCTTTGGGCATTTCAACTAATGAAGCTATAGTGGCCAGTGCATCAGCGAAGCGATTCTTATCCCTTGGCAGGTAGTTGAAAGTGATCTCTTGGAATTGTTCAACCAGTTCTTCAAGGTGCTGACCATACTGTTGGAGAGTCGGGTCTTGGGTTCGCCATTTACCCGATTGCTGATTGATAAGGAGCAAAGAGTCGCCGAACACTTCTAGTTCCGTGACGTTTATTTCGAGAGCTGCTTCGAGCCCTGCTATGCATGCTTCGTACTCGGCAATGTTGTTGGTAGCTTCGAATTCCAGGCGTATGGCAATGGGAGTGTAGATGTCTTTTGGATCGACAAGCAATACCCCTATACCAAAACCGTGTTTATTGGCGGCGCCATCGAAAAAAAAGTTGCCACTTGTCTTCTTCGGTTGCAGTACAAATTAAATGCTCGTCGGGGAACTGTACATCTTCCCCTTCACTTCGTCACACGGGAATTCGGCAAGCTGGTCACTGAACACTTTCCCCCTGACGGATTTTAGTGTGACGTAAGTGATATCATAGACGGCGAGTATGAAGTACCATTTGGCTATTCTTGTTGACATGAAAGGCTTCTCGAAGATGTAGCAGAGCGGGTCCACCTTTTCTACTAGCTTGATCGGAAAAGCTTCCATATAGTGTTTGAGCTTTTGAGTGACCCAAACCAATGCTGCACATGACTTCTCTAAGACAGAGTAGTTCTTTTCGCCTCCTTGGAATCGGCGACTGACAAAATAAATGGCGTTCTCCTTTGTGGACTCTCGTTGCTCTTGTGCTAACATAGCCCCTAGGGCTTCATCATTGACAGTGAGATAAAGCAACAGAGGTTTCTCCTTGTGCGGCGGAACTAGAACAGGAGGGCACGTCAAGTAATGCTTTACTTGATCGAAGGCTTCTTGGCACGCGTCGGTCCATTCTAGAGCCACATTCTTCTTGAGTAGCTTGAAGATTGGCTCGCACATGGAAGTGAGTTGGTGCACAAACTGACTGATGTATTGTAGTCTTCCCATGAAACCTTTAATCTCTTTCTGCGTCTTTGGAGGAGGCATGTCAATGATTGCCTTGATTTTGGAGGGGTCTACTTCGATTCCCCTTTCAGTGACCATATAACCAAGAACTTTGCCTCGGATAACCCCAAATGTGCACTTTGCAGGGTTGAGCCTCATCTTGTGTTGACGAAGCCTTTCGAAGAACTTGCGGAGATCGATTAGGTGTTGACCATCGGTTCCTTTGGAGTGAATGATCATGTCGTCCACATAGACCTCGATTTCTTTGTGAATCATATCGTGGAACAAGTCTGTCACGGCTCTTTGGTAGGAAGCCCCAGCATTTCTTAACCCAAATGGCATGACTGTATAGCAAAAGGTACCCCACGGTGTTGTGAAGGCTGTCTTATGTTGATCTTCCTCGGCCATAAGAATCTGATTGTACCCAGCGAACCCATCCACGAATGAGCGGACCTCGTAGGCAGCAGTGGAGTCGACTAGCATGTCGATATTAGGGAGTGGAAAATCATCCTTTGGGGAAGCTTTGTTTAAATCCCGAAAGTCTACACAAACTCGAACCTTGCCGTTCGCCTTCCTGACTGTCACAATGTTGGCTAACCATGTCGGATACTCGATAACCTTGATGAACCCCACACTGAGGAGCTTCTCAATCTCTTCTTTGACCTGCAGGGACCATTCTGGCTTGATCTTTCTGAGCTTCTGCTTTACTGGCCTGGCATCTTCTCTGATCGGAATCCTGTGCTCCGCTACCTTTCTGTCTAAACCCGGCATGTCTTTGTATGACCATGCGAACACATCCACGAACTCCCGTAGTAGTGCAGTCAATCTGTCTTTGTCGTCCCCCTTGAAGAAGCTTCCAATCTTAGTGTCTTTTGGCTCTTCTTCGGTACCCAGATTAACAACATGCAATTCTTCGTCAGCCTTTGGACCATTCTCGCCACGACTACGGACTTGTTGAGCAAGTTCATTTAAGTATGTTGTGTTTTCGTGGTCTATTTCATCATAATTTGAATCGTTATTAACTTGTTTGTTAAGTTCATTATTAGTTAATTCATCATTTATGATGTTTGCAATCTCAGGGTACTCAGAAATATCAAATTTTTCATTAGCAAAGAAAGGAAACACACGCTCGGCTATGGCCTCCAAATCCTCTTGGGTGAGGGTATTAGAGACACTCTCGGACTCGAAAGTAAGTGTGAGCTACTCTTCCTTTGTTGCTGTGCGGGGTATGCAACCCATTTCTTGGACTAAGAATTCCTCGGATACCACGGGCCCTTTTGTTGAATACCAATTGTTGATCGGCTCGGAGCTTGGCGGGATCTCACTGATAGTCTCGTTCATGATGACGGTGTCATGGATGGCGTTAACTTGGCATTTATTCATCACGGCGAGCTCATCGAACATGGAGGCTAAATCTGTCAGTTCCTCCCCCACGGTGATTTCTGTCTCGGATTCTATAGTCATCTTCCTTCCCCACCATTCACGGGGCGACATGGGAGTTGGTTCTCTTTCGGATATCTGGACCTCACAATCGGAGAATATTTCGAGGCCGGGCTTTTTGACACCTTTATTGTTAACCCACGGCTCGGGAAAGATCATGTATGGAACGTCTTCCCTTGGCGGACAAAATAACCATTCAACGTCTTGCGATAAGGCCTTAGATTAGGGACTTCATACCGACGGCCTTCTTTACGAGCTCGGGCCTTTTCGTTCTTGATCGCTTGCTCTTGTTTCAAGTCTTCTTTGGAAGGATCATACCCCAAACCGAAGGTGTTCTTGACAAATGGGACTTGCACGGGATGTAGGATTCCTTGCTGATATTTCCCTAAGCCTAAACCAGGGAAGTAGTCCATATTCCTCATCATGCGGAGGACTTTGTGATTGCTGGGGGTCCATGATCCGTTTCCCCCTTCTTTGTCAATGGCGTTGATTGAGACGCCGGAGAGAGTGGAGTCTGGTAGACCATGCTGAACTTGGTGGACGGGCTCACATTTTCTGTGGATAGTGATGTTTTCAGCCATTACGGTCACTATTTCATCACCATTTCGGATCTTGACACATTGGTGGAGAGTTGACGGTACGGCATTAGCACTGTGAATCCATGGTCAACCCAACAGTAAGTTGAACGAGGCCGGGATATCAAGCACTTGGAATGGAACGGACATGACCATGCTCCCAAACTCAATGTCTATTTCGATCATACCCATGACTGTACGGGCGGTGCTGTCATAACCTCGGATTACTTGATTAGAAGGCTTCAAATCAAAATCCTTAAGCCCCAGTATGCCCATGATTCTACCAGGCATGAGATTGAGTGCGGAACCACCTTCCACTAAGACTCTTGAGACGGGCCTCCCTCTTGCTCGTACCTTGAGGTAAATAGCTTCGTTGTGGTCGGAACCAAACGGTGGAAGGTCCATATCGGCAAAGGTGATGACGTTGCTAAAATTAATGTGACCAATCATTGCCGTGAGGTCCTCGGGAGTAGTATCGGGAGAGACTGATGTATCATCGAGATTGCGGATGACAAGATCTCGGTGTTTCTTTGAGGATGCAATGAGGTCCCAAATAGAGATGTTGGCTTGAGTTTTCTTGAGTTGGACAAGTAGAGGATCTTCGGGAGTGTTGTGAGCTTGCGGCCTTTGAGAAGAGGAGCTCGGTGCGGAAGTGGAAGGGTTGCTTGCTATGACTCGACCGGATCGAGTTAGCATGTTGACGTTCCCATCTTGCTTATTTTTCCTATTCTCTAGTACTTCCCTCATTACTTCATCGTAAGTCACTACATAACAAGAATTGTCAAGTTTATTCATAACATTGGGGCCCCCATTCACAATTGGGATTGAATGGGTGGTCCCCTCGAGTTCTCCTATCTCTATTACATTGACATGCTCGTCATTAGTCACTACAAATTCTTTCTTATCTATGAGATCTTGAATGACATTGCGGGGAACGAAGCATTCCTCGGTGGTGTGGCCACTATATTGGTAGTAGCCACAATATTTGTGGTGAGCATGATTGGATTGGATCATCTTGGGTTGGTACCCTTGCACGGGTGTGACTTGACCCTTTGCCTTGAGGACCTCGAACACTTCGGTTTGAGTCATGCCTTGGAGAGGCGTGTAGACACGGTCACTTCGGGACTTCTTCCCTTGAGGTGGAGGAACCTTTTTGTAATTCCCCTTGTCAATAGTGACGGCGTTGACCGAGGCCTCTTTTGTGGAGTTGGAAGCGGCCTTGTAGCGGTAAGTAGGAGTGGTCTTCTTAACCTCCTTGAGCAAGTCATCCATGCGTACCCCCGCCTCATACATTTGGGAGAAGTAGGAGTAGCAAGCCCCACTTAGGTGAGTGCGGAGATCAATCTTGAGACACTTGAGAAATATGTCCATTTGCTCTTTTGTGTTCGGCCTCTCAACAATTTCAGAGAGTTTGTCATTCCATCTCCTTGTGAAGTCGATGAAGGACTCATTGTCTCGTTGAGTAGTGTTCTATAGCTCTTTCCTTGTGGGTCGGTGAGTGGTGTTGCCTTGGTATTGGTTCTTGAAGGCAAGCATGGCGGAGTCCCAATCAAGACGGACAGTGAGCGGGAGAGTAGCATACCAATCTTTTTCCGCCCCCTCGAGAGTGAGAGGAAAGCATTGAGCCATCACCTTGGTGGAGACCTTCTTTGGAACCATTGCCCAAATATAAGTCTCAATGTGAGCCATGGGACAAGAGTTGCCCTTGAATTTGCTTATGTCGGGCATCTTGAACTTATCGGGAAGAGCGGCCATAGTACTCATGAGGATGGATGATTGATAAAGGCTTGTGTCGGAACCTTTCCCCATGTTGAGCCCATTGAAGTTTTGGTCGATGTAGGCCATGATAGAATCCACCATTTTGGGCTCATTGTTCTCGGAACTTGGTTCCCCCATTTTCTTGGTGCGGGTGTTGACATAAGGACTCTTGAACAAATCCTCGGTCCATTCGGATTCATCATCATTGTTCTTGTTCTTTCCCTTGGCAAGGTTGGTGAGCTTTTCTTTCATTAGCTCCATTTCGGCCTCGTGGGCCTCCCTTTGGCTGTCGAGGTGGGATTGGCAAATGTCGTCTTTGCTTTGTGCCTCCTTGTTAAGGGTGGAGACTTGCTCTTGGAGGAGTTGGACCATAGTTGAGAGCTGTTCGAGAGACATGGTGTTGCTGCTGCCGGTCATGGTTGATGTTGGAGCTGTTGGAGTGATCTCTTCACGGACTAACCGATTTGCTGAATCCCGGTAGACTTTGTAAGTACCAATTGAAACTATATTGCAGAAGAGGCCCTTGTCAGTCTTGAGTAACACTTGCGGTCCATGAAGAGGCTTAGAACACACAGTTGGGCACACGACTGAACCACATAAGAAAAGACTCTTTTTTTTTTTTTTTTTTATAAGTCGGAGGGAATGAATCCCTTTTGGGGTTTCTAAGAAAATAATGGAATCGTCACACTAGTATATAGACCATCTCGCGGTCCCATATACTCATCGTATTCCATCGCGCTTGTGAATCCTACATGTATCGGGATTAAACTAAATTAATGTAGTAAAGCATACATGCGAGGACGGATTTTTATTTTCGTCCAAAATAACCACTTTTTGGGGACGGATTTTTATTGCGTCCATTTCAACAAGTTGGCATGTATGATTTGAAGACATTAGTTTAGGGAAATCTCGGTACATGGAAACCGACTTGAGTCACGGAGTGTTAGACCCTAACTAGAATTGTGTGGTTTGTGCTCGGCTTGAATATGAGGCTCAAAGGTCACCCCCAGTATGTAGTCTTGAACTACGCCACAGGCTGAGGTTTACCGCTTCGAAAGAGCCAAGGTCTGGTGGAGCTTGAAACTTTCTAGGACGGGCCTCGACGGGTTTGGGGTTGGACTTGTGTGACTCGATAGTGAGCAGTTCATAGGAATATGTGCATGTAGTGTGAGGTCTAACCAGTGACAAATTTTTTTAATTTTTTTTTTTTTTTGAAAAGAAAGAAAAACACACAAAACACATAAGCACATAAAATTACAACTCCCGAATCACCCGTGTGACCGGTAAACAAGACACAAAATTAAAACAGTCCGAGGGTTCAATTCTGTTCTGATGCAGGCAACTGTGCCCACACCCCACTGTTCTGCTCAGTCACTGAAACCTGTTTCTGTTCTGGAAACCAACCCAGAAGCGTGCGCCTCTGAGTGCTGATGTGGGACGCGCGCGCATGGCGCAATGCTTATGGGAGGCGCGCGCTTCTGGGGCACACCTATCAGAATGTCAGACTTTGGACTCAGGGGATTTCCTGGTCCATGTTCATATTGTAACCCCTGCAGAAGTGATTAGTGCAGAATAACAGAAGAAGAACATGAAGAACATGAAGAAGTGGGCGATTCTGGTTCTTGATGCGGGTTGCGCGCGCCTTAGGCTTAAAAGGCCAGACGCGCGCGCCTCCCCCATCAGGAAATAGAATGCCCAGAAAATATGTAGATTTCGATCAGAATGCAAGTTTAACCCTCAAATACGTCCCCAGCGGAGTCGCCACTGTAGATACCCCGGGGAACCACGGCTTGGCTAGAGCGGTGAATTATCCTAGGATGTCTAACTTGATTTTAGAGTCGCCACCTATGTTTGAGGAACATAAGAAAAACCTATTGATTGTAGCCTAAGTTTGATTACGAAAACAGAGATTCTTTGTTTTGAGGTTCGGGGGTTAGGTTACGAGATGGGAAGTACCGAAACACCCATCTCGCCCAAATTAAGTTGGTCTTGCTTGATCAAAATCTACATGAATGAAAATGTTCTTCTTCTTCTTTAAGTCATAAAAAGGGGGTTTAAAATAGGATTTGGAATGTAGGAGATAACCCCTTAACCAACCTCAATGAGATGAGGTGATCATTAGAGTCATGTCCCAAAATGATTTGGGTGATTGCACATTTGATTAAAGTAAAAGAGAGAGAGGAGATGAAGTAGAAAAGAAAGGAAAAGATGTACTTTTACCTACAATTTGAAGAACTTCAAGTGTTGCTTGATGAGATCCTTGGAGAACCTTTAGAAAGTGATTTTTTTGTCTAGTTTTCGATCGGGTTTTTCCGATGATTTTTTGATCCCTGAAAATGGAGGTAAAGAGAGGTTTTTATAGGTGAAAAAGGGGTGTTTTTGGTGCCAAAACTCAGTCACCAAGAAATCCTTCCCGGCAAAATCTTGTAAATTGAGCAAGGGAGGGAATCCTGGCCAGAAATCTGTAACTGACGCCCAGAGGCGCGCGCTTCCTGCTTTGGGGCGGGAGGCGCGCGCGCCTGGATCCTCCTGTCGGAGGCGCGCGAGTCAGAGAAGGCAATTTTGACAGAATGGACTAGAAAGTCAGCCCTGTCATTCAGTTTAGTCCTAGACTTAACGAAGTCAGTCAGGAACTTAACGGAAGTGACAGAAACTAACGAGAAACACTTAAAATGGGGAGAAACACAAGATCAAATGTGCAATCGGGGTAAGCGGTCCAAGGTGTCTACACACATCAGCAACTGATTGATCGTGATTTGTCAACTGCAATAAAGCAACGACAACAATGTTTACTTGGGAGGAATAAGGTTGAATATCCTTGTAACGTAAAGTTTAGCCTTATGTGTTAGCTACTTGATGAGTTGCATAGCCTTCTCATATACTTGTTACTTGATGACATCTTGAGCATGATTACTGATAATCTTCTTTATTTGCATGATAAATGATAACATTGCTAGGTATTTGTTATCTAGGAACTTACTGATATTTATCTCAACCAATGTTCCTTGTTTATTTGTTCCCCCCCAAGGAAAGGAAGTGGTAATAAGTGTGAGGCTCGGACTTAGCAGGGGCCTACTTGGCAGGTTGTTCTTGTGGGGATGTTATCCTTTCCAGTTTTGATGTGAGGACGATTTTTGTATCAGTTGTTTAGACTCAGTATATTGGGTAGACTTGTATAGTTCTTGTAATGCCAGCTTATGTGCTAGGAAGTTTCCGCTGTGTATAAACCATTTGGTTTAAATTTTCTTGGGATAGAACTCGTTTTTTGAGCTATCTTAGCTCGTTCCTCTTGAGTAATTATGATGTCAGTTTGATATAAGCAGATATTATTCAGTTTCTCGTTTCTTGTTAGTCACGCGCACCAAGTTCGAGGTTCTATTAGGGAATCCCGGGACTTGGGGTCGTGTCAAACCCGGCCCGTACCCGAACCGTTGTCATCCCTAGTCGCCACCCACATTTATTAAGGAACGTGAGAAAACACACTTACCACATGAAAACCAAAGATTTGGAATGGAGTTCGGGATTAGGTTACAGAACGAAAAAGG